>VXBO01008333.1:382352-625749 GCA_013400135.1 Rhinoptilus africanus
GAGGCCTCAGACCCAAGCAACAGCAGACACTTAAAAGTGCTGTGGTGCATTGAATCAATGCAGCATGTGTGTTTTGGATTTGTGCACACATAGTAAGAAAAGCCAGCAAAAGTCTTCATGGGATTTTACTGAGAAGAAGTTAATGCAGATGCCAAATCCATTTATCATTTCTTTGGTTACATGACACTGTCCCTTATGACCTTCTCCAGCCTCAGAGCAGTGAACACTTTCTCTCCCATTACACATGCTTGTTTTGTTTTTAACCACTTCCTCACCACTTTGCTACTTAGGTTTTTCACTCATATTACTTTTGCTACTCATGGTACCAGCAGTTTCTCCCCTTACAGGGGACTAGGTGCATTGCTTTCAGAAATACAAGTATTTGGAGAAAGAACAGAATTGACTCAGAAGAAGCTTTGATGGATTTGTGGGATTTGGGGGGGGAGTTGTTTGTAACAAAATTATTAGTATACAAGACTACTCAGGATCTACTCCGTTTTCCAGTTAATAACTCCTTCTTTTTCTCCACTGTGTACTTTTCCCAGCCTTTTTTTTCCCCACCAACCCTTCCATTAGAAAGGGCAGGTTCCACAAGGACTCATCTGTTTGTAGTTTACCTGAGGCAGCTGGTAGGAGGTTAAGTTCTTCCACAGCTCCCTTATGCCACTTAGGGAAGGTGTTGTGCCTCAGTTGCTCTGTCTGAAAACACAGGCAGTTAGAATCATAGAACTGTCAGGGTTGGAAGGGACCTTAAAGATCATCTAGTTCCAGCCCCCCTGCCATGGGCAGGGACATCTCCCACTAGATCAGGTTGTTCAGAGTTCCGTCCAGCCTGGCCTTAAAAACTTCCAGGGATGGGGCTTCCACCACCTCTCTGGGCAACCTGTTCCAGTGTCTCACCACCCTCATGGCGAAGAACTTCTTCCTGATGTCCATTCTGAAATGACCCATCTCTAGTTTTAATCCATTCCCCCTACTCCTATCATTACCTGACATCCTAAAAAGTCCCTCACCAGCTTTCTTGTAGGCCCCCTTAAGGTACTGGTAGGCCACAGTAAGGTCTCCTCAGAGCCTGCTTTTCTCTAGACTGAACAACCCCATTTCAGAGCTTTCCTGCACTTCAGTTCATTGCTTTTGCAGTTATTCCCTTCCATTACTGCATGAAGACATGACACAACCTGTGCTACTAGCACTCCCCGGCTGATGGGTCAGAGAGGCTCCTCTTTGGTCATGCAGGAGGGCATCTACTTTCTTCTCTTGCCCTCCAAGCCACAGGCATTGATATCCAGAGCTGTGGGGCAGATCAGAGCTCCTCCTGCAACCACAACTCTGTCAGCTATTCTTATGAACAGAATTAGCAGGGGTAGCTTAAACAGTTTAAATAGTAGGTCTTCACACACCTAGCTGGTTTTGACAGAAATGGGCAAAGGAGCATCATCCAAATGGCTCTTCTGGCAGCTTTAAAGGTTGGTAACCACCGTAGGGGTCCAGACAAGCACTGGGCTAAGGACAGTCACTTCTTCAACTGGTGTAGCTGGAAGATGGTGTCCGGCCGCAAGTTGTGACTACTGCCTGTGACTTGCCTTATGGCAAATCATTTCTCTTAGGCTGTGCTTGAAGAAATTGGATAAGAATATAGTCAAGGAAGTGTGTGCTTCAAACCTAGAGCTGTGTTGTCATGTGCATGCTTAGCTCTGATATGTGGTCATGGGATCCAAGAGAATTTGTCATGGCTGGTGGCCACAATTTTCTCTCTGAGTGTTAAGAGAACAGATTATTTTAGAGAAGATGATCGCTGAGCTCACCCCAGTTTAGACCTTGGTGGGTGGAGCACGGCAAACATGTGATTGGACCTGACACTAAAACTCAGTGCTATGAGAAGTTAATCCACACAACATCCAGTTGATGGTTCTTGGAGAACCTCAAGGTACAAAAAATACAGTTACCAACAGAGACTCAAATTAGGGTAGTGGCAGAAAAAGGGTCTATTGGTCTTCTCATAGTCTAGTTAAACTAGTGTGCTCTTCCAGCATCATACAGGCATGTATGAATAGGGACTTGGAGGAGGAGATGCTTCATGAACCACTGTGAGCTGGAAGGCCGCTTACGTGGTGATACGCAGAAGGAGGAAGTGACCTTCTTCTGTATCCTTTATCAGCAAAACCAAAGGGAGAATTTCCAGCTTCTGTGGTTTCTCCTCTGTCCCCACTGAAATTCACCACTACCTTAAATTGTGGTTTTGTGGAACAAAATTTTTGGCCCATATGTATATGTGTGAGACAAAGCCCATCCTTTGTACCTGTGAAAATCTTTTATTAGTTTTTCGCAGAACTGATCCTGGCTATTTTTTTCCCCACTTTTTTTGGCAGCCTTTTCCTGAGCTGGGTTGCTCCCACGCGGCACAGTGTGGCAGCACAGCTGATGGTGGGCCATGGGGGGAGCACGCATCAGCAGTGGTGTAAGCAGAGAGTGCTGCCAGGACTTTGTTATGAATCTTCAGCCTCATCTGTGTCTGCTGAGCTGTCTGTGTGCCCATGCTCCAAACTGGGTCTGTGAAAAGCTGCAAAAAGCACTTCTGTGGAAGGAGTGGTCACCTCTGGCAGAGGGTGTGGAGATGGTAGGAGCTAATCACTGTAGAAGAAGGGGAAGGACTAGAAACGCCTCCAGTCAATGCTGTCTTCAGAAGATCCCTTCCACAGACTAATGCCCTAAAGCTCTGCTGCTGGTCCTCTCAGTGCAGTGGTGTAAAAGATAACCATGCTCTCCTCCAAAGCGGACTGATAAAATCTGCTTCCGTTGCACAAAGCTGCATTGCTCCCTTTGTGGGGAAGGAGCTGAGGTTCCCTGTGGGCTCTAGCCTCTCTTGCTTTCAAAAGTGTATGTCTATTTTGGATAAAACTTCATTTAAGTCTTCGTTTTCCTTGGAGCCTGCCTTCAGACTCAACAACAGCAGCAACAAAAACCCTATTGAGCAAGTGAAACTACAGGCTTTTTCTTTCCTTGATTTGTGGTGGTGTTTACCAAGAAGGACTGACTTTGACTGACAGTCTCTCAACAGGAGAAAAACGGATCCACATTGAAATATGCTCTTCTCTCAATTAGGTTAATGGGAAAATGAGCTCCTGACGTCTTTTCTTTCTCTCCCAGGTAAATCCATAATTAATTCAGTTTGGGTACATTCCTCTGACCAAACGCTTGCATTCTCAAATCTGCTTCATCTCCTTCATTATGGTCAGGCTAATATATCCCTTAATTTTGGAGAAGTAATTCAGAAGGCTGAATTTTGGTGTTTTTTCTGGACTTTAATTTTCTGCCCAAGTAGCATAGCCTTTGAAGTTGCAATCAGCATAGGTTTGGCCTCTACAAAAACCTATTTGAAATGAGAACTACTGACGTCCCATGGCTTGTTTTTGGATGGAGTTTTAGGTAGTGGCACCAATATAGTTTCGTATGATGTATATTTAATAATCTCCATGGAATTCCAATATTTGAAATTTGGATTGAGAAAATAGAGTGGTAATTGGCTTTGTCTGTCCCAGCATTGTCTGTCTGATTTTGCAGTCTCCTGTTGCCTTGTGATACTGTCAAAGTTTCTCATGCAAACTTGGACATCACTACAGTGATCTCCCAACAACATGTTTGCTTCTCTTAGGAACTGCTTAAAAGCAGGAAATAAGGGGCCTGCAGATAGTGTAGTGGATGGTTTCTAGCAGTGGGGCACGGCTGCTGTGGGTGCATTGCCTCAACAGCTGTTCTACAAGGCTCCCCTTGCAGGGTCTGCCTTCGTTATCACCAGGTAACTGCTGAGGCAGCACATGGTTGTGTGTTTTGGATGTGTTTCATGCCTTGTTCTCCAGAGGCAAGTCACTCTAGTTTGTGAAGATACCTCAAAATAAAGGCAGTTGCTGTCCAATGAACATGTGTTATTTGGCTTAACATATGAAAACATCAGCTAGGGTTTTCTTATGCCTGTTGGCAAAAAGGTGTTCTTTTAAAGAAATGCCAATAATAATAAGACCTACTTCAAATAAGGTCTGAGTTTCTTGACTACAAGTGGGAAATTATGTAGATTACCAACCCTGAGAACCCTCTGATACTCAGTACCATGATTAGAGGGTATGAAAGTCTATTTGAGGACTTGGATAATTTAAACTACTTGAGCTCCACAGCAAAATTACTTCAGGTAATGCTTGACAGCTGTGTTTTCTAGCAATAAGGGCTCAATGTGTTACAGAAGATGTGGTTGGTTTGCTGTTTGTGACCCTCTCTCATTTTGAAGCACTAATGACTGGTTTTGAGGGCTTGAGGAGGGGGTAGTTTTGCTAATTGTATTCCAAGCTGAAGTTACGTGACTGAAGATTGAATAGATATTTTCTTTATGCTGTGTGACATGGTCTGATTTGTTGGCCTTGGAAGATATAATTGAAAGACAAGATGGCAGCTTTTTTTTTTAAAAAAAAAGGAAAGCGCTTGCTATTTTACACTTAATTTAAAAATCTTTTGCTCTCTGTGTATGCTCGTGCATATGATTTAAACCACATTTCTAGAACACACATGGAACATATTTGAAGGCAAGAAGCATGTAATGTGCGTGTGAACTGTAGTGTTACAGTTTTAACTGTGTGTATGTGTGTATATATATTTTATGTATATATTACTGGATGCTAATTCATCTCACTAAGACTAACCACAACATCCTTAAGAACCACTGCTACTAGGAGAGTGTCATCCCTTGAGGCCCATCTAGCATTTGCGTTAAGAAGTTGTCCCTGCCACCCTCCAGAAATCTGGTTTCTGCTGCCTTTCCCTCCTCAAGCTTCAGAGAGGTTCAAGTCTCCCATGAGAACTAGGGTCTGTGGTCTGGAGACTTCCTTGAGTTGTTTATAGAAGATCTCATCTACTTCTTCACTGTGTGGTCTGCAGTAACTTCCCATCATAATGCCACCCTTATTGGTGCCTTCTAATGCCAACCCACAAGCATTCACCCAGCCTATCATCCATTCCATGCATTTGAGCTGCCCTTTCATGTACACGGCAACAATTCTTCATTGCTCCATTTTGTTAGGTGTTATCTCTCTAGTAGCTTTCATTGCTCAAGAGAGTCCCATGGTCGTAAAAGGCAAGGTGCTGCCTGGGACACCAGTCATGCAGCCAGACATTTCTTTGCAGGAATTGTCCACTCCTACCTGGGCTTTTGCCGTTAGGATCAAGAAGAGCATCACTTGGACTCCCATCTTTGCCCATAGAGCTCTGTAGCGATAGTTCATGTATTCCAGGTCTCCCATGGCAATGTCATTGGTGGCTACATGGATGAGCAGGAAGGGGTGATAGTTGGAGGGACAGGAGAGCTTCAGTTGCCTTTCTGCATCGTCCCAAATCTGGCACCCCACAAGTAAAACATCTCCCATGACAGCATCTTTGGTCAGTAATGGGTTCCTTTGACCGCTGCAGAAGAGAATCACTCAGCCCCTTCTCACAGAATCATAGGGTTGGAAGGGACCTTAGTAGATCATCTAGTCCAACAACCCTGCCAGAGCAGGGCCACCTTAGAGCAGGTTACACAGGAACGCGTCCAGGCGGGTTTTGAATGTCTCCAGAGATGGTGCTCATGCTCAGTTCAGGCCTTGTGGGCCTTGAAGCCCCACTTTATGGGTTTTGTTTCCCATCCTGGGTACAGTACCAATCCTGCCCATTCAGACCTGAGGGCAGAGGAGTCTCTGTTCTGGCCCATAAGTCCCAAACTGACAGCTGCTCAGGAGTATCCATCCGCTATGTGCTCACATGTAGCCTCCCAATGTCCCTCCTTCCTCTCATTGTGGGGCTCGGGCTTTTTCTTTGGCAAGACCATGAAGACCCTGTTGACCCTCTACTTTCCTCTTCTCACAGTTCTCCTACATGGCTGCCCAGTGCCCCACAGCACTGCGCTTTCTTAGTGGAGGCCATGGAGGAGGCTGGGGTCAGCTCTTCCCTCTGGGCTGTGGCTGCTGGTTTGCTAGGTAGATACCCTCAGCCACTGCTTCTGATCCAGAACCTGCTAATTCAGGTGGGAAGGGTGAAGTGCATAATGGCCCTGGGCTTCTTGTGGAGGAAGGAAAGGAAACACATTGCTGCAGATTCCCTGTGGCATAACATTTACCAGAGTCTCACCAGGACAAGAAGACACCGTGTAGCTCTCCAGCTACACGGTGTCTGGAGGGGCTATGCTGGGCCAGAGGGATGCTGAGAGGAGAAACCCCACTGGGCAACCAAGCTTTACTTCTCATAATTAATGTTTAAAAAGGCTAGTCCTGACAATGTTGGGTAAAATGTTTTTTGCTTTCTTGTCTCCAGGCATCCTATTAATGAGATTGCTGCAGTTAAAGTCTGAATTCCAAGAGTATAAGAAACTGTTGGGTTGGTGGGTTTTTTTGTGTGTTTTTTCCATATGGGGTGCGGTGATATCTTTTCTGGAATTTTTTCTTTTTTTTTTTTTCTCATTGCCAAAAAGAAATGGGTTCTCTAATTTTGATAAGTCACCTTTGCCATTAGTAACTACCTTTGAGATAACTTTCTAAGCCACTTCTCCCATGAAAGTCAATAGTTCTTTTTGTTGTGTTGGTGGGGTTTTTTTTAATTGTAGAGTGCCTTTTCTTCATTCAAATACATACCTCAGCCTCATCAAAATATTAATAAGTAGGTTTTTATGCATAAGTATTTATTTCCAGACCCAATTTGTGGCTGTTATGGTTTGTTGGATCAGCGATTTCATTTTTTAATGAAAATTCTAAGGAGGTTTTGATTATGAAATGCAATGTCTCGCAAAGAACTATTAAGTTTTAATGTGTCAATATCTGTTTTTCTTTTAAATTACTTTTAAAGCTTCATACCTGTTTAAAATTAGAGGAACTGTGGATAAATTAAAAATCTGGGTGACAGGAGGCTTCTATCCCTGTAACGATTTGAAAAAAATAATTAAAGAAATTATTTTTGAATAATTCAGGCTAGCAAAAGGAAGCAATGCTCTTAGAGTGACATGGAGGATGATTCCTTAGGCCTTTTTTGTGTCTATAAAAAGCCCTTTGAGGAGGCTTTGGTTCACTTTAAAAGCCATTGACTAAGTTTAGTCTTATGGTCCCTCAGCGAGGCGGGTTGATGTGATTCTTCTAGTGCAGGAGAGGAATTTCGGCAGAAGGACAGCATTACCCAAAATCACACGGTGTGACTGCCAACTGGAAGTGAAGCTTACAGCCCTGCCCCGTGGTTTCATGTCTGAGACAGTGCTCCCACATCGGCTCCCCCGAAGCCTGGGGAAGAGGAGTGAAGAGGGGGGAAATCTGTTGCTCATTTGGCCCTGAGCAAGTTAAAAAAGCCCTGTGCAATGTCATGGAGGAAGGCACTGGAGCAGCATGGCTGTTGGTGAAAACGCATGTCTACAGAGGTGGTGAGACAGCGGTTTACAGTTTGCTGACAAATGACTTGGTTTTGATCCAGATTAAGCTGGAAACAAAACCATAAGCTGTGAGAGAACTGGATCCTACAGCTGTTCACCAGATCTGGGCTTTTCCAGGGCCACCTCCCTGCCACTCACTCCCTGCATGTTGTTCCCAGACAGATTACTCAGTAAAATACATTAGAAACCTGGCTTCGCATTTGCCAGGGGTTTGTTGGCCCTAAGACAGGCCTATCTGAAAGGAAAACATTGCTGGAAGATGTTTGGAGAGCCCCCGTCCCTGAGGTTGCCTGCTGCAGAGGCCATTTTATGTTGCATGGAACAGTCTGTCCATGAAGATGAATATGGGAGAGAAATGAAAGGAGAATGATCAACCTCAGCAGAACCACTGAGGTTTTCCTCGTTCAGGTGTTAGGATTAAAAGTGGCATTATAGGTTTGCCTCAGGTACTCCCGTACATGTTTTATTAGACATATTTTTTTCTTGGTCAGAAAAGCTGGGTGATCTCTGTATTAGTTCTGGCATCTTCTCAGCCACTTTCTCCTACTGACTCCTACTGCCCAAAGAAGTGGTCCTGCCCGGTTCTTCCCTGTATCGCCTCTGGAGCTTGCCCGTCTGCACAACGAGCCAGCTCAGCTGTCCCACGTGGCCACAAACTCGCCAAACCAAAGAAAATGAGATTTTTTTCTAGATTAGTGAGTCGAATCAGTTTATTCCTGAGGGCCAGCTGCAGGGAGGAGCTGAAACTGCTCCGTGGGAGAAGGCTATGTGTCGGCAGAAGGTCACCCTGCCTGGTGGCGTGGATCAGCTGGGTCGGCTGTCTCATAGCCATACCCAAAGCCTTCCTTCTTGGGTATCCACCAAGATGCAGACTCAGTGAAGCTTATCCTGTAGAAAGACCATGCTAATCTCTTTCTGCCTCTCTTATCTGTTTTTCAGTGTGGGCTCTCTGATATTTCTTTGGGGGATATTCTTTGCTTTCATACAATTCTGTTAAAAGAGCCAGTCAAGCACAAGAGGACAAATCGGTTTAGAAAACAAATTTCATTCATCCCAGTGCTCATAAAACCATTTGTGTTATAACCTGTAAAAATGAATGGATGTCAGAGAAGCTTTTCCTATTTCCTAGTCATGCGAAGTGTAGCCGCTGTCAGCACAGGTGATCCCTCACCCTAAAATATTAAAGCCAGGGCTACAGAAAATATTATTCTTCAGTTCAGTAATTCTGTATCTCACAGCAACAGCTTCCACAAGTCGCTGACTATTGTAAATGCCCATGTCTGAAAGTAAAATGGATTTTAAAAAAAACCCCAAAACCTATTTTACCTCATTTGGTCTGTTAATTAAAGCCAACAAAACTTGGAAAAATTATTTCAGGGAAAATACAAGCCTGCTGTATCTCTGTGGGAAAAGAAAAAATGAAAGTGTATCATTTTGTGGATGTGATAGTTTGTTTCTTGGGCAGAACCTCTTGTGCTGAAAAGTATTTCAAGGAGGCCCTACTTCAGCCTCAAGCAGGGTTACACGTTATTCGAACGTCCTACAGCAACTCAGTCTGAATGCCTGCAGACCTCCTCAGGTGTTTCACGGGAAAGATGCAAAATTCTGGGGCAGTGTTAGTCTCGTGCTGCTTAACAGTTGGGCTGGACTCTTAGTCTTCACCCAACAATGACAAACAGGCTTGAACTGTGCATATTTACAGGGTGTTTTGCTAATCATCCCTTTTTTCCAGCAAAGATTAAAGAGCTAGCCGGCCCCTTGCAAGCTGCAGGGTGCATTTGTTGACTAACCATGGCAGGAGCTAATGAGTACTTTGTCTCCTGTGGACACTGCTGTATAGAGAGATACAAGCACGCCACCTTGCCCACCCAGTTACAGTTACTCAGCCAGCTGGGGATTAAAGCCCCCTAGTTTTGGAGGGCACCAACAGAAATGCTCTGGAATTTCATGCTGAATTGATTTAAGACGTTAACTGCTCCAGCTGTCAGCTATGTTTCTTTAGCAAGGATGGTTGAAGGAAATGAAAGTCGACTTCCCCCTCATTGCTGTTCATAGCCTGGTACACTAACTTATGCTGAAATATGCTGGTCATCCTTTTCCAGAGATTGCAACCTCCAGCAGAAGGGCAAGATTGACAGTTTGGGGTGACATCTGCCACCAGACATGAACCGCTTGCGCTCCCATGCCCGCGCTGCATTACACTAGGGTTATGAGATTGGTCTTTGTGGTATTTTGCCAAGAACTTCACCAAAATGATATAGATTATATGCTTATATCAACAAAGAACATATTGGGAATTACATCCTATAGCAGATGCAAGATGCCTCTTGCCTGGGGAGGCAAACTCACGGGGTTTCACAAGCGCACGTGTCTGTCCACGCTGGTACAGGCTTCCCTTCTGATTTTAGGAAGGTACCTTTTAGCTCACCTCTCCAAAGAGCCCTTCCAGTACCTTCTTTTATTGTGAAAGAGCTCATCTGAGGTTTTGTTTCTCTTTCCTTTTATTATAGTGTGCTGGTTCAAGGAGTTAAAAATCAGTCTTTCTGGTGATGTTAACCTTTCTTCATATGTAAGGCAGGGTTTAAAATACTTCTAGTATTGAAAGTATTCTTCTGCTTATTCATGAAAATGGAAGGAGGGGAAGGCTTTTCTGTCAGGTCCATAAAATAAATTGAAGTCAGACAGGTTTTGAAGCTTCTAGAAAACTAGAGGAATGTGTTGCTGTTAAAGGACTAGTTTCACTGGAGCTCTGCATGCCCTGCTGTCAGGCGTTAAGGTTTTTGCCTTTTTCAGGATGTGGTCCCTGGGAATAAACACAATCCTTTTGCAGGCTAGGTATCATTTGGCATTTTGAAGAGGTGTAAACGTATAGCTTTCATGAAACAAAGTATTGTTTAATTTTAACAGAAACCTTTCACACAGAATCACAGAATCCTAGGGTTGGAAGGGACCTTAGTAGATCATCTAGTCCAACCCCCCTGCCAGAGCAGGGCCACCCTAGAGCAGGTTACACAGGAACGCGTCCAGGCGGGTTTTGAATGTCTCCAGAGACGGAGACTCCACCACCTCCCTGGGCAGCCTGTTCCAGGGCTCTGCCACCCTCAAGGTAAAGAAGTTCCTCCTCATGTTTAGGTGGAACTTCCTATGCTCAAGTTTGTGCCCGTTACCTCTTGTCCTATCACTGGGCACCACTGAAAAGAGCCTGGCCCCATCCTCCTGACACCAACCCTTCAAGTATTTATAGGCATTGATAAGGTGCCCCCTCAGCCGTCTTTTTTCCAGACTAAAGAGACCCAATTCCCTCAGCGTTTCTTCATAGGAGAGGTGTTCCAGTCCCTTAATCATCTTGGTAGCCCTTTGCTGCACCGTCTCCAGCAATTCCTTATCCTTCTTGAGC
Organism: Rhinoptilus africanus; assembly: GCA_013400135.1. Lineage (NCBI taxonomy): Eukaryota > Metazoa > Chordata > Aves > Charadriiformes > Glareolidae > Rhinoptilus > Rhinoptilus africanus. The sequence goes on from VXBO01008333.1 coordinate 393,179, forward strand.
TGGGGAGCCCAGAACTGGACACAGTACTCCAGGTGGGGCCTCACCAAGGCAGAGCAGAGGGGGAGGATGACCTCCCTCCACCTGCTGGCCACACTCTTCTGGATGCACCCCAGGATGCCATTGGCCTTCTTGGCCACAAGGGCACATTGCTGGCTCATGGTCATCCTGTTGTCCACCAGGACTCCCAGGTCTCTTTTCACAGAGCTGCTCTCCAGCAGGTCAGCCCCCAACCTGTCCTGGTGCAGGGGGTTATTCCTCCCTGGGTGCAGCACCCTACACTTGCTCTACACTTACATTTAACATGTAAGAGAATAATTTACAAATACTAATTAAAAGAATACCTGTCTTTCAAGATTTGCCATTTCCTGTAAAGCGTGATTGATTCAAGTCAATCCTATGTGGCCTGTTCTGTAGTGACTTCCCATTGTAAAGAGCTCTGGGGGAGGCATACCCTCAGCTCCTGCAAATTACTCTAGCCCATTTCAGGTGTCTTTGGTTTGTGTCCTGTTGGCTGGCAATGCAGCCAAAGTTATGGAGATAACAGTTGTCCACCAAAACCCCTTTATTGCTTTATGGTTTCTCAGTTTGTTATGGGGTTACTTACCATTGTATTGTTTTGATTTTCTGGTAGCTTCTTAATATTTCCTACTAGTGTGGAAAACCGAGGTTATTCATTCATTGAAAATGTCAATATAGCTACTGTATCATTATCTTAATAACCTGGGTCAAATGCAGCACTTGTGGGCTGCTACTGATCAGTCCCACCTTCCCCATAGCTCTCTGTCAGAGTGCGTGGCCTTCAGCCTCAGAAAATGCTGGGCAATTGAAAATGACTTTATTTCCATGCAATTTCCCTCTCTGAGATGACTCTTGCTTTCTGCACTGCTGCCCATCACATACAGCGAAATGGACAAACGTGAAACTGTTGTGCGTATCAGTATAATGCACATGCCAGAAGGTGTCATGGATAATCTGGAATTACCAGCAGACATTTATCTGCCCTTTTTTCGGTTTGTTTGTTGATGGGTTTTCTGTGTGTGTGTTTATTTGAGCTACAGATAATTGTGTATGTTAAATTTTTTCTAAACAAACTTAATGCAATAGATTAATTCTGGTTTGAGTGGCTTCTCCTCCCTCTGTTATATAAGCATGTAATAATAACTAAGTAACAAATTTTATAACAAGTCAAATAAGTGTTGTTTAAAATTCTCATTTGAGAAAGTGGTCTCTGCAGATGCTATATTTTTCTTTAAAACTGTCGGCTGGCAGCATGAAGTAAAAATAAAAAAGCAAAAGTATGCATTTTTGAAAGAGACTGAGGTACAGAAAATAATGCTTCAGGAATAATTTGGTTTTAATAAACTTCATTCTTAGGAGAATTGCATTCTGTGATTCTTCGCCATTGCTCTGTGATTGTGGGGTTTTTTTTCTAGGAGGTAAGCAAGGAGACCTTACCAGTCTTTGCTTCACATTCACCAGTTAAAAATAATACCAGGTGCTCCTAACTTATAATAGGGTAAGGAAGAAAAGACTTGGTCCATGAACTGGTAAACAGTGAAAAATACTCTGGAGAGGATGAATGTTTCTGCTTTATTTTTCTTCAACTTTTGGCAGAAAGCACGACAATGGCGTATATGCATTTTTTTTTTCCCTCTCATTTTTCTTGCTGATAATCTTTAAGGCTGTTACTTCAATTATCATGTTTGAATTAGTGTGCTGTCCTGAAAGAAGTTTCTTCTTCACATAGCAGTATGTTTTAATATGTGTCTGGTTAAGGTAGGACTGTTTTTTCTGTTGAGCTTTCAACTCAGCAGTTGGTTTGTGCTAAATACTGTGTTTGTTGGAGGCCTTCTGAATTAGAAAATGTCTGGTTATCTGAGCTGCAGCCTAAAAGCAAACTCCTACAAGAAGAGCTTTTATGAACATATTGCTCTCAAATAGCAGAAGACACTTTGAAATAATTTCTTCTTCTGAGATGCTTTTAAGAAACAGCTTACCATGTGTTATGGTTTAAACCCAGCCAGCAACTAAGACCACGCAGCTGCTCGTTCACTCCCCCCAGCTGGGATGGGGGAGAGAATTGGAAGAGTAAAAGTGAGAAAAAAATCATGAGTTGAGATACAGACAGTTTAATAGGTAGAGCAAGAGCCATGCAAGCAAAGCAAAACAAGGAATGAATTCACTACTTCCCATCGCCAGGCCGGTGTTCAGCCATCTCCGTGAAAGCAGGGCTCCATCACACATAATGGTTACTTGGGAAGACAAACGCCATTATTCCAAACATCCCCTCCCTCCTCCTCCTTCCTCCAGCTCTATACACTGAGCATGGAATATCCCTTTGGTCATTTGAGGTCAGCTCTCCTGGCTGTGTCCCCTCCCAAATTTTTGTGCTTTCCCAGCCCTCACTGGTGGGGTGGTGTGAGGAACAGAAAAGACCCTGACTACCCAGCAACAACCAAAACCACCAGTGTGCTACCAACACCTTTCTCATCCCAAATCCAAACCACAGCACTGCACCAGCTCCTAGTAAGGAAGTCACTCTATCCCAGTTGAAACCATGAGACAGTGACAGGACAAATGTATGGCTTCTCTGACATCACCTTTCACTGAAGTTAACTGTGCACGTCTGACCACTGCTTTTGAGAGGAACACTTCAGTCTTTGAACATTGGACTTCAAACTCCTATAAACATAGGTTTCAGTCATGTGACATGGTAACACGTGTCATGATTTCCTGACCACCTTTGTATTTTGTGTACAGTCTACATTACTAACCATAAACACCTAAGGTCAGAGAGTTAATCTGTGCTCTTCTTAAGGCTGCTTTTTGTGTTTTCTTTCCAAGGAAACTACCTGGATGTATTTGGTATTTAAAAATGACTTGTAAACATGTAAAAAGTTATTACTATGCAGATTTGGTAACCATGGTCTTACATTTTGCTTGATTTCTGGGGTTCCCCAAGGACTCCAGCTACAGTTCAAGTGCTGGAAATCCAGGACTCAGCTGAGTTCTTCACAGCTGTGTGAAGGCAGCCACATCGTGTAATAACTGTCGTCTCGTTAGATAATCAGTTGACCAGATATATCATTACTTACAAATTCATTGTAGAGAAAAATCTCTTCTGATCTGCAGTTCTGCTGTGATACCAAACTTAAAACCAAGCAAGTGTGTATATATATTTAGATGACTGACTTCTGAACACAGGCCAGACAGAAGCAATTTGCACATTGAAATGTGACAAGCTCACAGTGTAGAATTTTAATCGATGAGACGTTTTAGCTGATCTCCATATATTATTTATGCTTGAAGACTAATATCAGCTTGAAATACGGCAAACTTGCTCTTCCCAGAGGAGAATTTGGAGAGAGTATATAAAGACTCAGGGTGGTGAGGTTAGACACAGTGAGGAGCACTCTGCCCCATTACACTGTTAATCAAACGGTTGTTTATGGCAAAAGGTATCTCTGTTACTACATTTGGTGTAGTATAAACCTTCCAAAGTACTTACACTCTTCCAGTTTCTCATGTTAGAATTGAATTCCAGAGACAAGCCTACTGCTGGGCCTGCAGTACTTTGCTTTATGTAAATTAATTACCTTGCTACTCTAATTTGTGAGGGTAACTGACTGTTGTGGGGAATAGTTGCACCGTTCTTCCCTGTGTTACTGGCGTCAGAGAACTTTCCTTGCAGGCAACACCTTTCACAGGACTCTCATGAAAATATCGCAGATGCCCTCACAGCACAGTGTACATTACCCAAACGCCCAGAGGGATGTGTGTTTTGCAACTGCAGAACATGTTTATCTTCCGGAAAGTACCAGGACAACATCCTTTGACCATCATATTGTACATATATATCATCAATCATTGCCAGTACTTTTAGTACCTGTCATCTGAAACTTAAGGTTCAAATTTTCTAAACTTAATCAACAAATGTGAATTAAAATATCTTATAATAAAAAGGAATTCTTATATACTAAAAAGAAATCTGTGTTCATAAAAGGAACGTTGAGATCACTGGAAACTTCAAACATGAGTTTGAGGGAGAGAATGATTGACTTGTATTAATAGGGGGAAAAACTTTATTCCCAGCTGGAGAGGAAACAGCACTGGCAGAAAATCTTTGAAGCATTTGTTCATAACAGAACAATCTAGTCTTTGGGGTTCTGTTAAATGAATTAAAATCATCTTCCTTTCTCTTAACACGCTGAATTAACAATAAGAGATTAACAGTATTGAGACATAATTCGAAGAGTTCTGACTCGGTTATCTCTTTGTAAGTGGATAAACTTTATTTTGGCCAGTGTTGAACAAGTAACTGATTACAAATAAGTAATTCAAGATGAAGAAGGGGGTTTTGCTCGTAAAAAGTTCAACTGCATTATTTAAATACATTCCATACATTTTTCTCTCCAGCAAGCAGGGAAAGAAGAGGTGCTGTGGCTGTTCTCTCTTTGAATGTGGTTAAAAATCTCTTAACTAATTGTAAATCCAGGAAAGGGGTAGAAGGATGAGGTTCTTCTCAAATTTCCAAATGTTTTATCTGAGAACACAGGCTGTTCCAGACAGTCTTCAAAGAATAGTCAGTTATTAATACAGAAACTGCAGAAGCCATGCCTGTGGTTTGGCAGTAGCAAGTAGAAAAAATTGGTGCTGGTGGTTGTATTTATTGCAGTGAATAATTGATAATCATCAATGAATCACTTAGGCTGATGCTGAGCTTGAACCATCCTCAGGCTGCAGCTTCAAAGGCACCTTATACAATACCTGAAACTCAGAGTGCGTTTGTGTATGTGGAATTACAGATGAATGTTGCTGCATCAGTGGATCGGCTGATGCTGTTTCTTATTCACATTGGAGCCTGCACAACTGTAGCATGCCCCATGAAATAAATTATTATAATTGTCATAATAAAAATAATTTAACAAATCACTTTTTTTACAGTCAGCAGTCCATAATGATTGGGAGTACTGCACTATAAGCCGGTTAGCTCAAATACACTTTTTGAAATGTAAGTAGGATTTTTTTAGGGGCTCATAACTCGATATGCATTCAGATGGTCTTTTAAACTGCATTAATACTTTACGTAAGTCATCACATACTGCTCCTTTGGGATTTAGAAGGACAGTAATTACATTGTAAACATACACTCATTATTGGAATCACTTGTTGCAGCTCAGCAGTGTCTGTGCAGATTTGTCATTTCTTTCTAAGGGATTACGTGAACTTAATTTTCGGGTTCTCAGTCTGCCACCCATTACAATTGCTAAGCTCCACTGTAGAAACACAAGGTAGTTTGAGTAATCTGTATCAGGTGAACTGTCTCTGTTAAATAGAGGACAGGTGCGAGGGAGATGCTGCCCTAGGAGTTTGTGATGGAGTTTTCATAGATTATTTCAGACTTTTTCTCCCCCCCCCCTTATAGTCTTAAAGCAATTGCAGTTTAGCAGTTCCCTTTGATGGCTATTATCCCCAGGTCAGGGTGATGGTTTTGGTCAAATGCTGAGACTAAGAGCAAGGCAGCAATGCAAGTGGTCAAACATCCAAAAATAGGTGAAAAATAATAAGGAACGAGAAAAACACATAGCACCTCTCTCCTTCACCATATCACATGTAAGTTAAGCTATATATCCTCCTCCTATGTCATATGGGAAGTATGAAATGTTTAAGAGACATTGTGAGAATACTCTGGTTGTGAAGGATAAACTCAAAGATTTTTTAATTTTTTTAATTGAAATAAATCAGTTTCCGAACATCTAAAGTGGACACTCCATGTGCCTGTTCTGTATGTGAGTATCCCTTTTCCTTTCAAAACCCCAATTTGTGACTTGAACACAAATCAGAACAAATAATGAAGCCATTTTTGGATGATGTTGGAAATTGTCATGCAAGAGTATCTGGTGCTCTAAGTAAATTACATTGTTTATGGAAATTTTGAGAGAAAGTAGAATTAAAAGCAAACAAAGGTGAGACTAAGATGAGAATAATTGTATCAAAGTTCTACATAGTAAAGTGTCTACATAGGTCAGCTAACTACGAGGAGATGCACAGGAACCGTGAATTGTATGAATGATCCCTCTGTACACCAAGCCCTTGCCTTATGCCCTCCAGCTTCTGGCGACTAAAGATTTAGGGATTTAGTGGATCAGAGCTTGCATTGGGACTGTTTTCGTTTGTTAGCTCTTGTTGGACCTAGCTGTATGTTCTTGTGAGACCCTTTTTGCTTTCAACCAGTGACATAGAATGTAGCTGCCTGGAGAGCCACCTTCTGCGGGTCTAACTTCTGATGAGCAGTTGGGTACCTTGTAATTTTTAATGGTGCGAGATATGGTGAAAATTGTTTTCTGTTCACTTTCTCTAGTGAACAGCCCTGACCCTGTGCATCAGTGGGAAGCTGTATCCATACCACTGCCCTGTACCTGACTGCACAAGAGCAAGCTCTTCGGGTATCTGTGCTCTTTCCTCCAAAACCTGGTGTCAGGTGTCTGCTATTTATGGAAAAATACAGTCTAAAATAGTCTGCATTTTAGAGTTTTGACAACATGGATATGTCCTTTAAGTGGACCTTGCAGGGGGACTGCTGTTGAAGCGCTGGTACAGCAGAGGCAGGCATGTAGTTTGCTAGTTTGTATGTGGCACTTCAGACCCTGGAAATAGGTTTGTCCCACATCTGAAAAGCTTCTGTGGTACTGGCTCATTCAGGGAGTTTGTAAGTTTTTGTGAACTCAAGATGTTTCTTAGTGTATTGTGAAACAGTGGGAATAATTTAAAATAATACTTGGAATTAAGGCTGCATAATAACTTTATTTGGTTAATGAGTTTCCAAATTAGGGAAGTATCTACAAATATTCTTACGGTAAATTTTATGTATGTCTGACTTGAAAAAAAAAATGATGTTAACTTAAAACTGTGGTTCAGATCTGCCTCTGGATTTATCTTGGCTATCATAAAAACAAAGGCAGAACGTTCTGTGTTTATGTTCTAACATTGCCATTGTCAATAAGATGATGAAAATCTGCATATGCTTTTGTAACTTGTGTTAGGAACACTTACATTAATTACCATTGTCATTAAATCTATCAGTAGTTGAACCTTTCTTGTTGCTTTGTAGCTCTTGCAGAATTATCAGCGGTAGCTCTTTTTAAATTTCACATTTGCTTGGGAGCAAACCAGACTGAGAAAAATGCTATTGTCAGGCAACTCAGGACAATGAAAATCTCAGTCTGAGAAGTGATATTTAATTACTTACTGCCTAGACAAGCTTGTAAAACAAATTTAATTACGTGCAACAGACAAGCTGCTGACCTCCACTTAAAATCCTGTGTACACAGGGTGACCTGTGGATCTGACCTGAGATTGAAAGGGAAGAAAAAAAAGAAAAAAAAATAAAAGGCCCAAGTTTCCTCTTGCATGCCACCAAAAAGCGCTGCACTCTGTACCCTCCCTGGGGAAGCAAATGCATTTGCTGCCTGCCCCACAGTCATGACAGAGAAGCCAAAAGAGAAATTTAACCAAGGTAGAGGTTGGGATGTGTCAAAGTGTCTTTGATGGCTCTGACCACAGGAAAACTCTGTTCAGCAGGTGGTTGAATAGATGCGCTACGTTCTATCTGCCAGCTCCTGTGTTCAGATACACCCCAAAATATTAGTTACTAGTGGCTTTATTTTCATCCTGTTGTATAAAGAGAAGCTTGCTGTTGTATTATGGTGAGGCAGGTGGGTAGTTTAACTGCTGATGGGCTCTCATGACATGGAACTAAATTTAGGTCTGCAGGTGTCTTTGCATGAAGGAGTGGGTTGTTCATTTGTTTACCTCCTTGCTACAGGATTACATTGCAATCCGTAGATAAACTTGCTTGCCCAGGCCGAGCATCTCTAAGCCGTAAGCACAGTGCATTCACCCAGAGTTTGCTGTGGAATTGGGCTGTAAGTGCGGGGAAGGTGGTTTGAAAAGTGCAAAGTAGGCATGCGATATCTTTTTATGGCATTAAGAAAGCAAATATGTCCTGGGAAGGTCTTTGTGTACAGAAGTGGAATCAAAACCTTGCAGTGAATGCCAAGGAATAGACAAGTTCCCTGGATAGTGGCCTGGGAATGGGGAGAACGGATTATGTTTTTGCAGATGCAGGGCTAGCAGTCGAGATTGCCAACATGCTTCAGTGCTTTTTGCCTTTGCTTTTCGCTGAAGTTATGATTCTGGTCTCCTATGTAAGGCTCCGACTCCCGGACTCGAGCAGATGCAGCTGGCCAAGCCGCGGCGCTTTCCTTGGCCCCCGGCAGCAGCTTTGCCCCTGTGTTGGAAAAGGCAGCCACCAGCCAGGGCCCCTGAGAGGACACCTCTGCTCCTCAGCTGCTTCGCTTTACAGCCCGGTGTGGAAATGTAAACAGCCACCTATTGTGTTTTATAGTGCAGCGTGGCACTTCGTCATCAGTGCTTGCCAACCTCGGTTTATATTGAATTAATATATAGACCTTATGATTATATTTTAGCATGAAATTAGCCAGCAATATATGCCTTGCCTGAGAGATGAGCAGCTGCCTGCCGATGTCTTAGATGTTTTCCTGTCCTTGTAACTGATGGAATTCCAGAAATACGTATACAGTGAGAAAGAGATTCAACTCTGTAGAGTTACCATTGCTACTCCTAGCGTATCTATAATGTGCATGTACACACACAGGAAAAATACTTATAAAGAGATACATATAAATAGAGGAAACTGCAACTTTCTCTTATAATCCTTTATTGTATGTTTGTGTCCTTGTATGTATATTTTTCTTATAAAATACAAATTTGTTTTCCTCAATATTAAACTGCTTGATCAAAGCTCCTTACACATCGCTACTGAAGATTGAGATACATATTATGGAGAAACGAAATTGAACAATAAAATGCTATTCCTCCCAGGAAAGTTGGAAAACTTTATAGATCATCTGCTGCAGATATTTCTCATTTTTACAAGGAGGCAAGAATAACTGCAGTGTTACTTACCAAGGGAAAATAACAAATCTTTTTTTCACTGAAATGAACTTAGATTCTGAACTCAGATTCTTAGATTCAGAACACTGAAATGAATTTCCAGGGGGAAACAGTGCAGCAGGAATATAGTTGCTACCGTTTTTGAAAGCCATATATGACAGTCCAGTGTTATATCTGAAAGTTGTTTTCCTTATGTCCTGCCCTCTGTATAATTTTGGCATGCCTTTTGTTCCTCTCTCTTTATAGTGGTTCTACTTTAAATGAGCTCTGCAGAAAAAATTGCTGTCAAGTATGGGAAAGATAATGCAACTCCTTAATTTTCCACATTACAAAACATTCTGAAATGCTTGCAGAGGGATCCCAGTTACTGCATTGAGTCAGCTGGAGTAATTAGGGCATGATGCAATTGTTTCTTGATGGGCCTGCAGCCATCCCAAGAACCATGGAGACACATTCCTTGTTAAAGGTTGCTTTAACCATTGGCCAGGTGGGTGTCATGGGTTTTGTTCAAAAGCTTTGAGCTCCGTGACACTGGAGTCACAAGACTCGAAGTCACTCTGATCACAGGACTGGAGCTCAACGTGTCCCTCTCTGAACCCTTAGCAAGACCAAACACAGTTCAAGGAATGTGACTTTTTGGGTTGGTTGTTTTGTTGGGTTTTTTGCTACAGGAAGATATAAATACCATTCACAGTATTCTACTTAATGAATCAGAATCTGAAACTATTTATTTTGGACAGGCTAATATGTTGTCATCCTCTCTTTTCCTTCTGGAAAATTTTGGCCTTTCCACGAGTTCAGTCCCATGAGGAGCATCATTTCTGACTGCTGAGAAGAGCAGTAAAAATCTGCAAAGCTATCTTCACTCAGATTTTAGAAAGAAGTCAGTTACAAAGTTGGTGATTTGTGCTATGTGCTTCTTGTCATTAGGATTACAATACTTTTGCATTTTTAAAGAATGTAATAAACTCTGTCTCCACAGACACATTTTAAATTTGGATGTCATGCTTCTAAACATTTGCCTGCCCTCACTAAGGTAGCATGAACTTTGCTCGTCTTTCTCTGACTCTTACGGAAAAACATCTGGAAACTGAAAGATGCTTTAGGTTTTTTGGTTTGTTTTTACTTCAGAAGAGCTCAGACAGGTTAATGGGGAGATTTTTGCAAGTTGTCCATGTAGAAAATGTCCATGCACATTTAATATCTTTTCTCAGAAGCCTGCAATGATTATTTTAGGCTTTGCTTTCTTTCCTGAATACATTTATCAGCTAAAGACCACATGTTTACTCTGCAGCTCTTTTCACGCCTTTGACTACTGAGGCATAGAAAGGATGCGTTATAGTGATCCAAATCCAGATTCAATATTAACCTATTTTGTCAACATTCCTGTTGTCTTCTGTGTAGGTATTTATGCTGAGTGTTCTGTGTATTGAGTGGGAAGGTGGTATCTCTCCTACTTTGCAAACATAAGTTGCATATTTGTGATTTTTCCTTAAAAAGGCAGAGAGGACTTGTTGAACATGTCTTCCTTAAGGTGTGAATGGCTAGTTCTTTAAAAATCATTTTGTCACAGCAAGATGCAGGCCTTTTTATGCTCCCTCTGCACACATCACTAGTTCAGATAAAAACCTGACCTGAATAGGTATATGCCAGAACTGTGTCACCAAAGATTGGCGCCTAAATAGTGGGAACAGATTGAGGGCTTTCACTATCTGTTTTCTTTCTTTGTTCTTCTAATAAATATCAATTTACTCTGATGTTCTTCATTACCTCTTGATTAGCCGAAAGCTTCTTTAACTACATCATTACTAGCAAACAATGGGCATTGTATAGATTTATAAATCAATAAATACATGTAAATTAAAACAGCTGAAGGTCTACATGATGTTCACGTATATGATATTCTGGCATAAAATATCTTTGTATTGCATTTCATCCTTTTTTATGTCACACTCAAGGCACATTCTCCAGCAGCAAGCCTGTAGTTGTTATTGATTTTGTTTAATTTTCAACTTTGGACCCAAGCTGTTTAAACAGATTACTCCCTGCTTTTATCTGAGTCAACTTCCTCATGCTTTCATCAAAGCAAAAGAGATTATTTGACTTTGTCTCCTAACACAGCGTTACAAGAGAGTCATATGGTAAGTGACAGTGATGGATTCCATATCAGGGAATAGCCACTCTGTCTGCACGTAAGTCCCCTGTAATAGTTCCCTGGCAAAGGCAAAAACATCTCGTTCTTATTTATTTGGGGGCTATTTATTAGCATTCATTACAATAGTATTTACTCTCTAACTGAAGTTAATACATTTCAGAACTAGATTAGGTGAAGGCATGTTTGAATTGCAGTAATAATGTGCAGGGATAATACATTTATATTCTGGCACTAATCCTGTACCTTAAGCAACAGTTTCTTTCTCTGTCCTGGGTGCACAGTATTTGTGGACTGATTAATACCTGGCAATAGGAGGACACCTTCTCTTTAGGCTAACTTGCAGCGCAGCTGTGAGAATTGAATAGTAACTAGCACTGACACGAGCTTTTGGTACACACAAGGTTTTCTGGTGGGAGCAAAATCTCCTCTTAACCTCGCTGTCTTATTTATAAGAAAGTTAAAATGGAGGTAATGAGTTAAATTTCTCAATCAGCTAAATCTATGGCAAATGCTTGGAAGACTCTGCTGGGTACATACAGAAGTCAATCTACATTTACATTTCAGTTCTCTCTGCAGGAATGCTAGGGTTATAGATGTAGAATATGGGTTCTCTCAATCCAGGCAGCAGGTAAAAATCAATATGGACAACATCAGATGCTTTTGAGATATACAGCATCATCAGTGACTGTAGCGTTGGCAGATTGCGTGTGCACCTCCTCTGAGCTCTCTTGGGCTTTGTGCTCCAGGCTGAGTAGGTGAAGTGATAAAATACCTTCTGTATGTTCTCAAGACACTTATTCCTAGAGAGAAACCACAGATATTTTCTACCCTCATTTAAGCTGTGGAAAGAGGACTTCAAACTGTAGCAGATGAGAGCTCCCAGACAGAGTCTCAATTCACAGCTGAGCGGGCAGGGAAGCCCTTCCAGGGTTTTCATGCAGGAGGCACATGACTCCCTGGGAGCAATGCAGATGGATTCACTCCTTGTTATGGCCAGACTTTTCTTCACATTGTCCCTCTGAACAAACCGTACTTTATACAGAGACCTCGGCGTCGTTAGCCTGGAGAGAGCGGCGGTGCAGGTGATCCCGGGCTGGCTGAGCTAAAGCCCAGAATCCCACCACAAAGTCGTCCTCTCAGTGTGGGTCAGGGATTCCTCCCAGAGAGGGTGTCCTAGATGGGGCCCAAGTGAAGGAGAGAAGTGCACAGGAACAGGAGCTGCAATAAACTCAGGAACAGCGCAGGAATAAAGCATTCTCATCTGTTTAAATTTTTCATGTTAGCTGCTTAAAAAGGACTGCTGGAAATGATCACAGCACTTGCAACTATTTAAGGAGTGCTGCTGGTACGGCTCAAAATTGGCTACTAATTGGTTGTATTTCTGTAGGAAAATTGGCACAAGGCTGAAATTACTGTACTACGAAAAGATGATGTGCCTCAGCATTTGCTTAGCTGTGTATAGTCTAACATCTGGATGCATTGCAGTCTTATTTGCAGCCTGCAGTATCTCTCTATATACTTTACTATAAAAATTCTACTGCTTCGTTTGTGTAGTTATTGGCGCCTATACATATGCAATCACAAGTTATTTTTCATCATGATATATTTCACAGGCAAGATATTGATTAAAAAAACACTAATCCTAAAATTAGAACATCAGTCCTAATGCTAAATTATTGTTTCTCTCTTAGTGGTAAATAAACAAGTTAGGAAGTAGCTAAGCTTTTTGCTGGCCAAATTAGATTCTGGTTAAGTTAATCACAAGTTACTTGTGTTTATCCTCCTTAGCACATCTGTTTACTGAGAGTTTTGTGTATATGCTGAGAACAGGGGGGAAAAATGGACCTGAAGACTTTTTGTGTTAGCACTGAGGACTGATATATTTTTGAGGTTTTTGCTTATACCATGTAATGGTATATAAAATAGGATCACAAATGGTGATTATAATGAACTGGACAAGCTCATTTTACAATACATAGCAACGTACCTACTTTCCTTTTCTGGTAAAAATATACCCCCAAGTCAGAGCCTTTCTTTATCATAAATGCCTAGAATCTTATTAAAATCTGATCTCATTAAGTACTCCATCAGTATTAAAATATTGTATCCTAAATCTCAGTCATTTAGAAATGATCTGTGCCTTAAAAGATGAAATAAGAAACTCGCCAATTAGTATAAATGTCTTAGTGGAGCAGAAAGTGACTTCAAAGAACTTGATTATATATTTGGGGGTTTTGATATGTATCTTTTCCTTTTTTTCTGAAGTACTTCCAATTTGGAGGCAACTTTTAAAACCTTTTTAGCATACTATTGGAACATTTGGAGCTCCTTTATCACTTCTGTGCTAACCAAATGTAAGGGGAACATCTGGAATATTTGAAAATATTTTAGAACAGTCTGTTTAGTTCTTAGAGATAAAAGGATTGAAAATGAAATGCAAAGTCTTGGTCTCCTTGTCCTCTTCCCCTGCACCACTGTTTTCTTTTATGTGCACTGTGGGCTGGTGTTTGATGCAGCATTTCATCATGTTACCCAACCCTTCTGGTATGGCAAGCCTTACGATGAAAACACCACGTTTTGTGTCTGCGTCTGATCATCTCTGCTCACCTTTGCAAGATGTTTTGGCCTGTCTTGCCATCAGATGGTATCAAGCAGCACTACAGAGGCCAGTAAACCTTGAATTCCCAATCTCCATCAAAGTGGCAGGAAACGGAAGCCTGAAATCCTGCACAGAAGGCTTCCTCCATCACGCCAGGAGCATCCCAGTCTCAGGCTGCTTTAGTCCCATGGCAGATTATACCTAGGAGCAGCTGGCATTTCCAGCTTCCAGTCCTCCTTATTTGTGTTGTGCAACATCTGGCAACCACAAAAGTTTTAATAGAAAGTAGCATTAGAATAGAGTCACATGCTGCAGAAGGGATAGCTTGGAAAGAAAGCAAGTATTGTATCCTCTTGTGTGCAGCATCCCCATGCTGCGCCCCGGTTCTCCTAGTAACGGATGCAGCCTGGTTTTAAATTTGGGTTATTTTGGTGATTTCTTTTTATTTATTTATTTTTGGCCAATGTTTCGTAGTTGCCACATAAATTTAAGCAACACTGAGGCTTGTTTTGGCCATTCTGCAAGGGATGCTAAATGAGTAATTCAGACTTAAAACCGTTTGAATATGCCACTGGATACTGATAATGTCAGTAGGATCCCTTATCACTGCTAAACGTCCTTTGTGTTTTCTGCTGGAGTGGGAAGTGAGGAAAGAGCAGTACATCAAAGCAAGTGGTATATTTTTATAACACCACATGTATAAATGTTGGTGCAGCGGTGGTAGTTTCCATATTAAGTGCCAGCAAAGTTTTCTAAAAACCACCTCAGAGCGGTAGGTCCAAAAACGCACAGTAAGGCAAAAAGGTGAATAAACCATTTAAATGGTGAGGGGTGAAGTGGGAAGCATGAGGGGGATATAACTACAGTCTGATGCTCTGCTGTGGGAGCAGGAGGAAGCCCAGATGTATTAAAAAAAACCATAAGTGAAGGGAAGAGGGGAAAAAAGTCTCTTTTCCATCTCATGCTGTATCAAATTCCTCCCTCCTTAGCAATTTTTAATCCCCCAGCATTTTTAGAAATTATTGTTTTGTGAAAAATGTAAAGGTAATTATATATAATGGCTATTGATTATAAACTTACACATATTTATGTAGTTTTCAAAGGCAGGATAAAAGCCATAACTGAAACAAGAAAACATTTATATCACCTCTAATAATGCCTTCCACATCCCTCCATTTCCAAATAGAAATGAATTAGATCAGCATGAGGAAGCTGTTCATACTGGTTCCCAGCTGTGGATGTGTCAGTGGAGATAAATTTAATGTCCTCAAATATTACCCTTTCCTGAGTACCAGTTTGCACACACCTTAAATTCCATTTTTCCAAAAACAAAGTTTTCTGAAGTGTTTGTTTACTCCCTCAGTGAGGTTTTGAGGTTTTGCAAAGTGTTTGTACAAGGAGGTTCAAGGCCCACGTAACTAAATAAAAATAACCCCAGCTGTTGTAAATAACAGCTTTTCCTTGCCTTCTTTTTGGAGGAGCAAAGGTCATGGATATACATTTATTTTCATTGTAGGTGAAGGTTTTTGGTGCCCTTCCAGTCCTGTTTCTGTCCGCTGGCCAGCTGGGTCATTAGCAGCTGATGGCCGAGGAGCAGAATTTGCCTTTCTGATCAGACTGGCCGCTGCACCTTGCGCGATGGGAGCATCCTGGAGCGGGAAAGGGGCGGCTGGAAGCCCAGCTTTTGTCCTTAGGTCACTCGGTTTTATAACATGTACCACATCGGAGTAGGCTTTCATTTGATTTGTAGTTTTGGGGTGTATTAAATGTTGCTTCTATCAGATTTATTTATCCCTCAGACCAGAAAATTCAGAAAAGTAACCCGCCTCATCCCTCAAACCATCATTGGTCAAGGCTTTATGCGGAGTTTTGACGAAGTGTTTTTGTGTAGATGTGCTTTCTAGAAAGGTGAAAAAGCCTGTTTCCTTTTTTTTATTTTTTAATTCATGTCAGCCTAAAAGCTGTTGCTGCAGACAAACTGCTTTTGCTTATTTGCTTTTGAAAAAGATCTGTTTGTGTGAGGGCTGCAAGGACCTTCTTGGTGACCTCCACAGGGTAGGACCCTTGGTGCCTTTGCGTCACATACTTTTCCTTGCAGAAGATACCTCTGGGTTATTGTAACACCGGCTTTTCATTAAATATCCGACTATGAAAAAAGATTAAATAAAATGTCTTTGGGAATAGTAAATGACAAACTTCTCCAAACGTGGTTTACGAGAGCCTTGCAGCCAATCTCCTAAAAGAAGCACCTGCAATCGAGCTTTATAGCTGATACACAAATAGTTGGCAGACAAAAACCTTGCTAGGATTTCAATTTACAACCTGTGATACATCGGGTTCTTTCTTCCTTGTAATGCTTTAAACTGAAATTGAATTTTAAATTAACTTGACACTATGCTGTTTTCAAGTCAGATAAATAACCAGGTTTCTTTTCCTTCCTTTCAAAATATATTTGATATCTTACTATGAAAGTATTTCCTGATTTGATATTAATATTATACATTTGCCTGTCCTTACTTTCCTTAGGAAAAAAAGTGAAACATAACTGTGTTGCTGTAGAAGTATTGTTTGCACTTTGACAATGATATGGCTTTGTAGTTTAAGAATTTTCCAGTTTTATTTCTGTTGCTCACTATAAAAACTTATGGTTTATTTCAGTGTTTTTTCACACAACTTTGATCAAACACTGGCCTTCAGAGTTATGTTTTTTGAGCTACTGTGCATGTAGGTAACTTCCATTTGCTTTAATTCATCAGAGGACCACATTCTTCATTTCAATACCCCATTTACACCTTTAATGAATCCATGTTAGAAGTCCCCAAACTGTCATAGTTTGGCGTGCTTTTTTTTTGTATATTTGAGTGTGTTTATTTAAGCTGTTGGACACACAGTGTGGTGGTGCAAGTGCTTGTATAACACACCAGGTAGTCACGAATGTGGTCAATGGTGTCTTAATCTGAAACCTGATAGCACCAATCTTTTTTACACTTGGTAGATGATACCACTAGGAAGAATATTATAAAAGAGCTGCCTTAAAAAAAATGGTTTTTTCTACGTATTTTTAAAGAAAAGTAAATACATACATTTCTGAATGTGCATGTATAGTAGAAAGGAAGACTTTTACAGTAGAATTGGTTTGTGTTTGGTTTTTTTTTCCTAATTCTCACACTCATAAGTGAAGAAAACTTTCTCATAAAACAGTATCTGGAAAAGCTTACACTGAAGGACATACAATAGCATAATTGACAATGTTGGCATGCTGGGCAAAATGTATTTCTTCTGTTCCTGGTAACACACTATGGGTTGTATGTGTCACTTGAAATGAGGTATCGGAGTACATCCCTCCTTCCCTTCTCCCCCAGGAAGGTGTTCTCCCAACAGCTCCCATTTTGTACCGCCCGTTTCCTGCAGGGCATTAGTGTTCCATAAAGAGTTTCACCAGACCCAAGGCTTTAATAGTGGTCAGGACAGGCAGAAGGAAAAATTTCCAAATACTTTCCCTCATAGGCTTAGGGCTGGAATTGTAACCAGGGGCTTTCGGGGATGTACCAAAGATCACTGTTTTTCTTGCCCACCCTTTCTCTATTCCCTTGCTAGCCAACAGCAATATGACCCGAGAGCCTGACCCTGTTTTTATTACCAAGGACAGTGAAGAAATATTTGGAGTATTTCGTTTCCGTGAGGGTATTAATGAAGGAGAAAAAAAACCCCTCTACCTTTAAACGGGACGAGAAGTTATGCAGACCTGCCTGACTCAGACAGAAATTCTCTTAGGCAAAGGAACGCCACATGAAATTGGAAAGTTCTCCTTCGGTCAAGTAAGAGTGAAATACCAGAGCCTTAGTTCAGTTGCTTTTCACTGTCTTACACTCTCATCATCTCTCCTCTCCCTTTCCCCTGCCACTCCCCCGAGGTATTCAAATGGAAAGGCTTCCTTTCAAAGGTATTTGCACAAAGAAGGCATTCGGCAGTAGATGAGATTTCTTCTGATCAAAAGCATCTTAGTGTGCTCTGATCTTTCCCCAGAACTTAGCTAAACATGCAGAAAAAAGACTCTTGCTCGGTACCCTTTGCAGTTCCGGATCCTTTTGGTGGACATTGTTGTTGCATATTCCAGGGGCGTGCATGTGTGCGTATGAAGGCATATTTGTTTGAGTCTCGGCCAGGATATATGCCAAAGAGATTAGACTTCATCTTTCATCCTGGGGAGAAGAGAGCCTAAATGGGTTTATCATGGGGTTTTCATTCACTCTGTCATTTCTCCCTTCTTTATAGTTCATTGCTAGGCTTCTAATTTTTCCCGACAGCAGCGCACACCCCTGCAGCTGGCTCTGCATAATGATTCCCTCCTCCTAGACCGACACAAGAGGGGATGCATAAATCTCCTGCCATCAGGGTGCCCCCTTTAGCAGGCACTGCCCCCTCTCCCCCCTGGAAAAAGATCTGTCCCCTCTGCAGCACTCTCATTTACCACCTACTAGCTTTGCCCGCTGAACCAAGATGCTGCTCGTGACCATTATCCTGCCTATGCTAAACATCAGGAATGGTTCTTTTCTGACAAAAAATACAACCTTTTTTTTTTCTTCTCCTAATGACAATTATTAGTGGAAATTGGAGCGCCTTTGGCAATTGTGTTTGACTCAAACATTATACTGTACAGCAACCAGCTCCTGTGAAAAGCAAGACCTGCCTGATGGCTTGAATTAGGAGCTGGAGCATGAGGAAGACTGTCAGGAGCAAGAATTTTTGACCAAAATACAGGCAGATCTTTAGGAGGTCTTAAGTTTAGAGATCCCCATGGTCTCTGAGGCTCTGTATTAATTCAAAATGATTGCTTCGAGCCATCGGGTAAGGGCAGCACTGTCAAATCCGGGTCTGAGCTCACCTAGTGCATTGGCAGTTTATAAATCAGATGGGACTTGTGGACTGTTTACAAAGTATTGTTTGAAAATCTCTCTTCCTTAGCCCTCCATCCTCACTTAAAGCAGTGGAATATAGCAGTTGGCTAAAATTCAACGCAGGAATAGTGTAAAAGGCAGCAGTCTCTGTTCCTATCCCAAAGATGAAAGCAGGCACAGGATGAAAGTGCCGCACACAGGAAGAGCTTCGTCATCCTTTACCAGCAGCTAAGGGATAGGTAAAGGTCAGCCTCTCTTCCAAGAGACTTTCCACAAAATGCTAGATTTCTCAAATAGGTATTTAGTGTCAGCAATGCGCTGATAGTCTGATATTTGTAGTTTCTTTGAGAATTAAATGATGGCTTTTTTCACCTACAAGTATTTGGCTGTTTTCTCTGCTGCTGTCCTTAAGATGATTCATATTGCAGTTATTTTAAAGAGGCGGATAAACTACAATTGTTTATATACAAACAGAATATGGCATTGGCTGCCAGAAACCAATCTCACTAATATTTGGCTTGCTAGGTTGCCTCGTCTTTTCATGGTTTGGCTATCAGAGAGAGCAAGCTGAAAATTAATTGAAAAGAATTTCTTTCTTTCCGAGCACGCTCAGACCTAGTGGTGTTTTCTCCTCTGTAAATGCTGACAATTGATTATAAAATATCAGAGGTGTTAGC
Organism: Rhinoptilus africanus; assembly: GCA_013400135.1. Classification (NCBI taxonomy): domain Eukaryota; kingdom Metazoa; phylum Chordata; class Aves; order Charadriiformes; family Glareolidae; genus Rhinoptilus; species Rhinoptilus africanus. Next base: position 412,484 of record VXBO01008333.1, read on the forward strand.
AGTGTCAGCGACCTTCATCTAGCCAGCTGGAATAATAGGCCAGACTTGCTTTAGGACACGCTGCGGTCGCTGACAGGTTTTGTTGCATCTGCAGCCAACTCTGTATCATTAACAAGGAAAAAAGGGTGGATGGAGGAGAGCGGATTGTAAACGTAACAGTGCTCATTCCACTAAATTTACTTGAAAAATGATAATTTTTTGTGTCCAATGCCATTTTGTACTCTTCATGGTTTTCTAATTAAGCCTGGAGGATTGTGGATCCTCCACATTGATTTGAGCAGCATCAGCTGTCCTCCTTCCCAAGAAACAAACAAAACTTCATCTCTCTGCTGCTGAGGACTAACTCCTGAACTGATTTCTCTTCTGTGCCTCCATGCCTTGGTTACTACACATTATTAGAAATCCCATTCTCTGACTTCATGTACAGAACCGCATCCCTGCAGCAGACCTGCCTGCTCATGATGCCTGTGCATCATGTACAGCTATTCCCAGGATGCTTAAATTTGACTTTGCATCTCAACTACTCCCACTTAATATAATGAGCTTTGAAGTAAACTGTGGGGGTGTTGAAGAAAAAGCCCTCCACGTCTCACAACAGTCTCTTAGACTCTGTTTGAGGCTAAGGCTCAGCTTTAAAACTGATGACAGTGGTTTATTTCTTTGAGATTGTTTTATTAGAATAAAGCTATAAATACGTTGTATTGTACCTGTGATCCTGAAAAATGAAGGAAGGAAGAAAGAATGTGTATCCCCTTGCTTGGTAGACCCTTGTGAGTGGTTTTTTGAGGGGATTGCCCTTTCCTTGCCTCAGCGTGCCCTTGCAGATGTAGCAGTGACAGAGCTTGATGGTCAACATGCCCATTGCGATTGGGAGAAGTCACCTGAAGCCCTTGGAGGGGAGGGAAAAGGGAGAAGAGGGCAGAGATGACAGAAGCGTTAAACTTTGAAGAGCAACAGAAGTAAGGATCTGTTGAACTTGAGGAGAACTTCACAATCCCATATGGCATTCCTTTGCCTTAATAGTAGAAAAAGTTTGTTTATTTTTTGTTTTAATATCTTGTCTTTATGAACTTTTAGGACTGGATTTCTTGCACTTTATTCCGTGGGTATCCCATCTATTAAATAAAGCCTCTATTGCTCTCCAATGAGAGCAGGTACACAGTGAAATGGAAAAAGACCTTTCTGCATTACACAAGTTTTTCTTGGGTTTAGTATTAATCCACTCATATGTTTAAGGATTTTTTGGGAAAAAAAAATATGACAAAGTTTGTCTCCTGAGAGTCCCTTTGAAAAGTCAGCTTTTTGCTGCTCAGTGAACCTGCCAGCCAGTTAAAAGTTTCGGCTCATGGACCTGATGGAGCTCGGGGCTGGGAGCTGGCTGCGTGATGCTTTGTGAGGGATGTGTGCTTGTGGGTGACCTTGTGCCTTGGCAGAGGGAGGAGACATTACCAGGAGGACGGTGCTGGCAGGGAGAGGTGTGGAGCGTGCGAGGGATCCTGCTGCTTTCACTGCAAATGTCTCTGACAGATGCATGTGCCACCAGAGCTCAGGCTGATTTTAGAAACAGTGTCCTGGCTTCAGAATCGCAGATAGAAAACATATTACTGTAAAGCTGGCGGTTCTTCCACAGTAAATACCAAGCCCGCCCTTAGCATTACCTACTGGAGGACTTAGGATACATTCTCTCAATTTTCTTACCAGGCTGGTATTATCTAAGTGTTTTAAATACTTTCAGTTTGTGACCTGTGAAAAGATATTTCTTCTAATTTAAAATTAAAAATATGTTTTAAAAAGTTTTCACGTGTAAAATGCTTATAGAGTTGAACTATTGAAAGACTCTGTGTTGGAGAAGATGCATACAGTAAAAATGGTGGTAAACATGAAAAAAGGTTGGCTTGCATTTCTGAGAGGTACAAACCAGTCTTTGTCCCCTTTGGAAAAAATCATAGGATAACTTGGGTGGGAAGGGACCACTAGAGGTGATGTAGTCCAACACCCTGCTCAGATCAGGGACAGCAAGATCAGGTTGCTCAGAACATATAAAGTATTTAGTGGTCTGCTCTAAAAACTTAAGTATATGGCGGTGAGTTTCTTGGGATTTCTGAAAGGGAAAAAAATGAATTGTAATGTGTCTCCTTTATCTTCACCTTTCAGAAGGGAAAAAAAAAAAGGAGGCTGAGGAAAGAAGTTCTTTACTATGCATTTCCTTTTATTTTTAGATGGAAATAAAAATTTCATCAGGCTAAACCTTACTTTCCATACTCAATTATTCCCCAGAAAGTTGAAATAAGTATAGATGTAGGCTTTTCGAGAATATGCCCCTAGAAGCTAATTTCTGAAGCAAGAGGAAACTGCAAGGTGACATTGCTTTTGAAAATTGAGCCTTAATAAAGGGCTTCATTTAGGCATCCATCCTTGAAAATGAATGGTGAACTAGGTAAGGGCTGGGAAGGAAAGGGGAAAAAAGGAGATGCAAGAGAATGATAATAGATGAAAGTACAAGGTAATTTAAGCCCTTGGTTAATACCTCTGTTTGAAATTAGCACTGGTTGATTTGGTCACCCAACCATTGGCAGCTCAAAGTAAAATTCTTACCATAAAGTGTTCTTGCCATAGATTTGGCTTGAGTAAGTTTGTTATGGGTCTACTGTAACCTTCTAGAAAAGTGGCCCCTCCAAGGCAGAGCTAGGATGTTCTGTAAATAGCTTTCTAGTGCCTTGTTTGTCCCCAGGACATCTTAAGTTGTCTTAAGATGTCTTGGGCATCTGCAGTAGAGAAAAGCAGAGAACCATGCTTAACAATAATGGCAGCTATAATGAGTTTCCCCTTTTATAAGGCTGTGTTGAATCTCCAGCAGCATCCATCACTGGGTCTGGAATGTGAAGTGTTGCATCACTCCTGCACTGAGGGAGCTGAGAGCCTCTTCTCTTGTTCCAGGTGAGAAGAGCGAGGGTGACAGGCCAGGGCTCAGTTCTGGGGCTTGCCTGGTACCCACTGGAGCACAGCTGAAGACTAAACACTGCCACTGCCACGTCTACTCCTGAAGTCCCAGCAGAAGTGAGTTCCTCTCTTCCAAGCTGTGGTGTGCACATACACTTCTCATGTGAATTTTTTGTAAGGTAAGCTCACTTTTCCATTTTTTTAATAAATTTGAGTTTTCTAAATGGGAAATTATATTTTATTTTTCTAGACAAATTTGTTGCTATTCATCAAGACTTTCAGACGTAGCTGGAGCATATAATAAATGTTTATTGCTACTAATGGAGATAAAACTTCTAGGAGCCAATCTTGCAAGAGGCATTAAAAATTAGCAAAGGAAAAAGAAAGGAAGAACAGCTTGGCAGAGGTTCTGTATTCATAAACCTATTTATAGATGGTGTACTGGGTAGAAGAGCAGGTTTATGCCTCTGCCAGCAAGATGCTCCAGCCTACTGCTGTGCTAGTGCTTGCCCTAATTTTGCACTTACATTCTGAGCCTCCCAAGGGAGTTGCTGAGCAGATGTGTGATTGACCTGAATCTTGAAGGTGCGCGGGTTTGACAGCGTCTCTGAGGATGATCGGAGAGATTCGATCAACTTCTTTTCCAGGACCTGTTCACATTTATTAGCATGTGTTGGCCTGACAGGTTGCTCAGAAACCAGCTTGTAAAGCCTTCTTCCAACTAAGAATTTTCTTTATCCTCAAGTGGCCAAAGAGACCTGAAGCGAAGATTGACAGAGGGGTTGCACAAACATGGCTCTCGGTCTGTTCTTTAGCTGCAAAGTGGTTTAAAACCGTTTTGGCAGCTTGCTTGGTGCTGGCAACGCTCCTGGAAGCGCTGCTGTCGGGAGCACTGGTTCCAGCCTGGCGTGAGCCTGGAGGGGAAGGCAAGGGATTTTGCTGGGATCGCCTGTGCCACCTTCATCTCTGCTACCGGTAATAATTGGCTGTAGACCGTACTTTTGGGAAGATAACACTTAGCCTTTCCAGCAAAGAAACATGTGTGTCCTGTCTGACACCAAAGAGAAATGAAACAATGGGAGAGGAACATAAAAGAGCCAAGTTAAGAAAACAAGTGTATTCTAGTGTTTAGCGAGTAGGTGGCTGCATGCCAGTTTGGGAGGGGCTTTGTTTAGGTGGGGTGGGGTTTTTTTGGATGCTTCTGTTCGTTAAGTTTTACTTCCTCTTAAAAACTAAGGGGAGAAGGAGGGATCAAAATACAGTTTTACATGCATGTGAGCTGCAGAATGAATAAAAGTGAAGACAGCTGTTCTAAATCAAAAACATGCATTCTGCCTTCACACGTTCATTTATGTTCCTAAAATGGTGATTTTTCAAAATGTAGGAAACACCTGCTCTAAGGTGGCCCTGCTCTGGCAGGGGGGTTGGACTAGATGATCTACTAAGGTCCCTTCCAACCCTAGGATTCTATGATTCTATGATTCTATGAAAAAGCATGAAAATAGCCACTACTTAAGCTTATTTGGAAATACCCACCAGGGAAGATGAGTATCACTAAGGAACAAAGGTGGGTCCTGTGGGGGATGGGAACATGAGGGTGGACTTACTGAAAGCAAGTAATAGCAGAGTAATTTGGCTGTGGAATTTTAAACCAATTATGTGAATAACAGGGGATATGTTCTGAAAGTAGCCAGAAGTGCTTTCTTGTGGGTATAGCTAACGTGGTTTCAGAAAGCCTCTGCCTGGCCAGGCTTGGGGCTCACACAGCTGAGACGGCGCGAGTGCTCCCGTGTTTGGCTGTACATCACCGCCTCGCTGCGAGTCGGCCTTTCTCAGTCTGCCTCTCCCGTGGTAAATCTTCAAAAAAAAATGCACAAAGGTGTGTCTGATAACACCCAGTGCCTCAGCTTGTTTCTATGTCTGACTGGAAAGCCTGATGTTCAAAAGGTGCTTGGTCTTAGATTTTGCAATGATTAAACATTTTGATAAGTTGCAGTAAACTGCATCAAACTTTTATTGAAATTCCTGCAGGTTTTACGCAACTGGACTGATTAGGGGTAGCTTTTCAAGAAGCTTTCACTGATCCAGTTGTTTCTTGAGCTCTGTTCCTTTGAAAGGAAGATTAGCATCCTTGTGCTTTTTAATAAAATGAGCCACGTACTAAAAAACTGCTGTCAGCAGTTTGGCTTGAACACCAGAGTCTGTGGCTCGTTGCTCTACAGAACATGGAGGATATTAAATGTGGATATTAATTTTGTTTGTTCCTCCTTCACAAAGAAAATAGAAAATGCTCATACAAGAGTGGGAAATAGTTTTACAGGATTCTTCGGCGTTGCCTTTCATAGTATGCAATTACGAACTTTGAGGCATAGTGGATATGAAGCATTTCCTGGTGTTAGCTGTGTGTAAATAAGTAAGAATCAGGTTGGTTGGGTTTTTTTTTTTTTACAACTATTGAAAGTACCTACATGGTAGTGCTTAAAAAGAGAAACAAAAACTTTGAGATCTCTACTAAACTTCCTTTTCTTTTTAAAAGCTTTCCTCAAGCTTCATTAATCTTCAAAGTTTTCCCTTTAAATGGGTGGCCAGCGTAAGCATTTTTGCAAATTCATTTCACATGAAGATTTTGTCTCTAAAGTTGCTCAAGTAAGCGTCCCTGCAAATCTGATTCACTTGTGTGGCAATGAACTTCACATGTAAATCGAGCTTCTAATAAGTCTGCATTGTGGTAGAAGGTGCTAATGGCTGCCATCAATCAGAGGGCTGCTAGAAGTTGTTCTCCCCCTCTCCCCCAGACTAAATGAGACAGCAATTAAATGCCCTTTTGTTGAGTGATAGCTGAGACAATGGAAATCAATGTCCAAAGCACAAACTGGAATGGCAAGTCTTAAGTATAAGCTAGGCCATGTGTCCCCAGGGATTGGCATGTTGATTTGCTTACAGCTGAGAGGGTGTAGGAAAGGAATAACTGGGAACATAGGCAGCAGAAGAGGCAGTAATGCTCCTTGGAGCGAAGCCAGAAGGGAATATTTGCTGGGAAGACTCCTCGATGGGGCCGTGCTGCCATGATCTTGCCTCTGTGCAACCCAGGCTCAGCTGGCAAATTTGATCCGGAACAGGCCCTGGCATAAAGTCATGATCAAAAAATATAATCCCAAGTTTGCTTTTGGGATGTTTTTATGTTGGCTGCTCGTGAATGGGCAGTATCTGTTCTGGTGGGAAGCCTACTGATACAAACTTAACCTTTCAGCTTTTCTGAAAGTGCTTCAGCTGGCAGGGTGAGCTTATACACGACCAGTGCCGGTACTGCGGTGGTTTGGATCCCTGGAACAAGATTTGCTGGGTTGTCAAGCCGAATCCTGAGAATGACATCCCTCCCACCCCACAAATGCCATCACTTTGTTCCTGGGTGCTTACAGGTGCAAGAGTTGCTCTTGTGTCCCTCCTAAATAAAACTGCACTGTAAAAAAGCCCAGTTTGCTCATCCATTTCTGTAGGTGAAAGCAATCCCTTGAGACCTTTAGTACTAGTTAACAATCTTGTCCAAAGGACATGCAGTTACTTAGGTGGTTGAACGTGTTTTCCCTTTCGTCTTCGCTCCAGATTTGCTCCAAAGCTCATTATGTCGATGGGACGCTCCCTTTTGACTCCAGCTCACAATTCTGCCTTAGCTTTATTGCCTTGCTGAAAGAGCCTTAAGTTAGTCGAGTGCACAGGGCTGCATTGTCTCAAATTTGTGTGGGTTTTTTGTTTTTGTTGGGGGTGGTTTTTTCGTCTTTTGTGCAAAACTGTAAATGCATTGAGTACAACAAGCTATTGCATTTACTAATGACAAGGCACACTGCTGTCAGGCAGCTCATACGCCGTTGACAGAGACTGTGGCTATATGATGCTTTGTAGCAGCTCAGCTAACCTGAGAGAAAGTCTTCTGCAAGTTTCGGGCTCCAAAGAAATGTTACAGCAAGAAATTATTTTATTTTTATGCCTAAAGATTATTGCACACAGATGACCAGAGTCATCTGAAGTAATACTAGGATTTGACTAAAAGAAAATGTATCTCTTTGGAGAGTTCTCTATCTGTCACAGCTCTTCTGGGGGCTTGAACGAAGACAAACAAAACTACCTGTATTAAGAGGTCCACAAAAATCCCTCCTAGTTGGTGTTCCTTGTCCTTATCGCTCCGTGATAAGACACTCTGTCTTCTTGTGTCCCAATCAAGGAGACCCTCTTTTCAAACCCATGCTCTACTGTACTTATGTTTAGTGTTCAGTTTTACAGTATTGACAATTACTGCGAATGACATACTTCACAATCCCATTGTCTTCATATCAGTTCAGGTGTTCACCTGTTAATGTGAATTAACATGTGAATTAATGTTAATGTTCACGTTAACTCTGGTTCTAGCCTTGATTTACACCTGACCTCTCCATCAGATTCGCTATTAAAGCAGAGACCCAAGGAACCAGGAGAGACTCTATAGGGGCACAGCAGTACACTGCCACGTTGCCAGCATGAGTATAATACTTTGAACCTTTCAATGAAGACCTTGGATTATTAATATTATCTTCACTATTATCAATACTAGTACTTTTTCTTAATTATTAAAGCATTCTTATCAATAAACATATAATAATAAATTCTACAGTGTGGCCAAGATGATCGTAGGCATAGAAAGTACAAAAGCTATTTGCGCTGGTTTATATTTAATTATTGTCTGCGTAATTTTGAATAATCATGGATTAGCTTTTTTTTAAGCATCTACTACTATATTGCAAGCCTTCAGCAGTCGGATAAAGCAGAGCCATTGACTGCTATTTGATGTGTCCATTACCTCCCGCAAATGCCTTGGAATACAATGGGGCAGCATGCAGACTTCAGAGCTGTCATGACAGGTATTAAGAACGTGTCAAATCCCAGTGATGACTGATAACATATCTGTCATTTGTGATGGGATTATTAGGAAGAGGAAAGCCACTAGGAGAAAGATACTCTAGGAAAAAAGAAAAGGGGGAGGGGAAGACAGGAGAAGAGAGGATTTACTGTTCTTTGGAGCTGCCTGGTTTAATTAAGCCTTGTCTAGTCCATAAACAAATCTATTAACTTCCTGAATGCTTTGGCAGCTTACGCACTTCAACGCTGCAGCAGTAATTCCATGGAATTTAGGTTTCTCTTAGGTGGATAGTTGCACTATAGGTATTGTGGCTATGATGAAGGTTCTTGACCAGTGCATGGAAACAGCCAGTGCAATAGTACTATTTTATTATTACTATTATTTTGTTTCATAATTGAGAGTTTAACAGAACATTGTGAAAGAAAGAATTCAGTGGGCACATAAGATATTTTATGCATGGAAACTTTTTATTGAGCTGAGAAAGTCTGCCAGTGCCATTTGATTTGCATCTTTGGTTAGCAAAAAGACATGAAGGATTGCTTTTTTTACTTCTGGATGTGTGTCTCGTGTGAGCATGGAAAGAAGGCTGAGCTTCATCTCACCTGTAAAATTAGGTTCTGCTGAATGGGTCCAGAGTGCCTTGTACACAAACTGATGCCTTTCAGGTGTTTTAGGCTGAGCTGTAAACACATCGAAACAGTTAAATATTAAGACTAAAATCAGTTAAATATTAAGACAAAAGATACATCTTATTCTGCTGCCTGCTGGTACTCAGGCAGTGCCAGGACAGAGGAGGTGACCTGCGTTGCTTCTTGCTGTCAGCATCTTTTTGGTGCAGGAGTGTCCCCAGGAGCGGTAGAACCAACGTAGCTATCTCGTATGGCCCCTACACACAGATTGATTAGGGGCAGGGGGGCATGTTAGATGTCAGGAGGGGGGAGAGTTGAAGTTCAGTGGCCTGAGACAGCTATTCCTAGCTGCCGTTTGCTCCCTTAAATCCCCTTTCAAATGGATTCAGCAGAGTAGCCTTTGAACAGAGACTAAATAACACTGTCCAGATTGGTTTTTTGCCTTTTTCTGCAAATTTATCTCTTGGCTTTGTGTGAAAAAGCAACTGGTCTTTACCCGTGCCCATTCCACAGGCACAGCCAAGGTGTTTATCAGCTCTCTCTGGGCCCTCAGCCCATCGGGGAAGCAAAGGCAGTTGAGGTCAGCCCCGTGCCCAGGTGGGCACTCGGGGACCATGAGGCTGTTGCTGGAGGGCAGCTGTCATGTCGGATGTGTTCGTCCAGGGTGGCTGCCTGCTGAGAGGGTGCAGCTGGTGGCCATCCGTGCTGGCTGATGGCTCAGAGAGGAGCAGCTGCTCTGAGGGTAAGCAGGAGGCCAAAGGATGGTCTCGGGTTTGGGGAGCAGAGATGGAGAGCAGAAGGACAGAGAAGGCCTGTGTGAAGACCAAGCTGTAGCTGTTGTGGCCTGGAGTGAACAGTGTTTGACCGATGTTTAAACGATCGGTGGTATGTGAGAAAGAGCCAAGAGGCTAGAGGCAGGGACCAGTGGTGAGGTGTCTGGCTGCCTCTTGCCCCTGCAGAAGGACGTGCTGGAGCACGTGGCAATGGCTGCGGGATGAGCTATGGCAGGGATGGTGATGGTACCCACCGCGGGCATGCTCACAACAGGATGCCTGGTGTGTACTGTAGGGGAAGAGCATGCACCGGGGCCGTCGCAGCACGCCCATGGGCTCACGCCCTTCCTTACCTCATGGAAACTCGCTCGCCTGCCCAGGCCCTCGGGAAAGAGCTTTTTTTTTTCCCCTCATCTCTAAATGCACGTTTACCCCACCCACAGAGGCTGGCTGAGCAAAGATCGAAGAGCAACCTGAAGCAAGGATGCCAAGTTTTAAATCTGATGTATTGCAGCTTAATTCATTTCCCAAGGTAGCTCTCTCGAGGGCCTCGTGGCAACCGTCCCAAAGCAACCAGTGATCTGGGTACCTCAACCCAAAGCTGGTTTAGCTTAAGAGTTGTTAAAGGAGCCTGATTTTTTTTTTTTTTTTTAATTTTTTTTTTTCCTTTCAAAGCTAAACTCACCATTTTTTTNCAGAAGCTGAACTCAGCATTTCTTCAGAGTAACTTGAACAGTGCACCCAGAAATCATTAATCATACTGTAAAATCTTGGCTTCAACTTCCCCCTTTATACATAGGAGATTACCATATGGGTCGTTAACGTTGTGCCTTGCTGGCTGGCAGTACCTCAGTTGATACCAATTAAATATGGTTTTGTAAAGAGGAACGGCTGAGGAGGAGAATGGCACTGCAGCGAAGAACCTTCCTCCACCAGTCACAGGTTTGCTTTTGGCCCCATGTAGGTGCAACGCAGATGTTCATGTGTACCGATGACGGGCAGCCCATGGTGTGGGACTTAGCTCCCTTCAGGAGGAGACATCAGTGCAAACAGGGACTGCTGGCAGCATTCACAGCCTACTTTTTTTTTTTTCCCAGTGCTCTCATTGTCTTTCATCAACTTCCATATTTAATAGATTTACACGGTGAATGGGTTTTCTGTCCTGACAAAGGACTACTGTAAAGTGCACATGAGCTTGGAGTACTTCTCTGAGGGAAGCTATTCCTTCCCTGTACTCTCTGCCCCTTCCCTAATTCACTAGATTTTCAGTTAAAATAAGAAATAGGAACACTTATCTGGGAGATATTGCAGAAGTTGACTTGAGACATAGCTATTTCTTTTTTTCATTTAGTTGTACATGAGGTGTCCTGAGATAACACGGAAAATCATGAGGTTGGGGGAGTCACCTCTGAAGATCATTGAACTTTTAATAAAATTCCTTTTGGTGTCCAAGATCAACACTGCCCTGCGTGGTCTCTGTTCTGTTTTACATGTGCTTGCACTTAGCTGCAGTCCAGTTTTTGATCTATTTTTCTTATTTAGTGGTAGGCTTAGAAGGATCCTTTGAAAACCAACCAACCACTGCCATCCAGTTTAATTACACAAGGATATCTTTCACCTGGGCAAAAGTCTTAACTCTTGAGTTCATCGCATATTTGTATGAAAACTGATTTCCATGTTTGTTTGAACAAAGTAAAACATTTCTAGCAATTAAAGAAATCAGCAGTGGCAATGGTTGCTGTTTGGGGGAGGGGAGCTGGAAGGCAAAATATTGCAAAACAACTTTTTGCTGATAACAAACAAAGCCCAGTGGGAGATTTCTGTTTTGAAAATACTCAACTGTTGACATGAGGATGTTTGTTAGAATATTTTTAGTGCTGATAAAGGAAAGCAACATTCATTGGAGTTTTAGTAATCTTGAACAAAAACACGTGTTAAGATGTGGTTGCTTGGCTCTGGATGGTAGTGTTACATTATGCGTAGGAAAGGTTTTTCTCAGCTAACAGTTTCCTCTGTTGTTTCCACTTCTAAGCCTTTTACTTAGAGCAGAGGGAATGAGAGAAAGAGGGGTTTGGTCATAAGGAGAATAGTGTACCACACGAGTGTCTCTGATAAAACTTTCAAGGTGGTGTTTGCAAGTTGAAATGTTGCAGCTAAGCCTAGGTAAAGCTAAAAAATTTGTACTCATTTTAACTGTGGTGTAAAGCATCAGTATTATCATATGAAAAGCACCAGTGATGCCTTGACTTGCTTGATAAAATAAGAATCTGTTCATGGTAATGACCATTAACTCACTGACAGGATGATAAAGAGATTACAGGGTTCAGCTTCCCATTTATAAAGAATTGGTTAGTGCACGTGGTATTCTGCTGGTCCCATCTCAGTGTGTGTTGTGGAACAGTCATGGAAAACATTTTTAATATTTTTAATGTGCTACCTGACAGTGTGATCTCTACAGTATACCATTTTCTGTTCTTCTGACCTCTTACACACCAATTGTATTGGGAAAACATTAATTAAATGGGAACAATATATTTATTGTGACTTGAAGTTGCTTTTATCGCAGTTCCTATTGTTCAGGTTTCTGAACAGGAATGAAAGAGCCTGCTTAAAGATGCTCTCCAAGCGCTCTGTTTAAGGATGGCTCTTTGTTCGTAACTGCCAAAAAGTAGCAGCAAACTATAAAAGGAAAAATTCCCTTCTGTGTGATTCCAGTCCCTTGAGTCTTGATGCAAAAGGGTTTATACTAATTCACTTCCAGATTTAGATTAGTTTAATTTTAGGCTGGGTCATGGGCCACCGATGTGTTTTGTTCTTCTTTAAATGGACTATGCATCCCTTGAGAGCACCTTGAAGATATAATAATTTTTGGAGTGATGGAGAGAAAAGTAAGACCTCATGGAAATTCAGTGGGAGTCTTGTTTATACACTAACCTGTGACTATTATTTATTAATTTATTCAATATATGTTATATTGACAAAGAACACCTCAGTGCCCTGAACAGGCACCAGTGTCTGTAGTGTTACAGTGCTGGTAGTGGCCATCATCTAAAGATCATGAGGCGGATGGAACAGTTGAGAGGGGACCAAGGATAAGGTTTTGAGTTCAGAGTGCAGCAAAGTCCCATCCCTCTGAAAAGGCTCAGAGCCCCACTGCTTCTTACTTCCCTAATGAGGTAATTTGGCTTGACAGAACCAATCAATCCTGTCTCTTCCTGTGCCGTGCCTCTTTTATGGCATATTACATGGTATGACATACAGCATCTTCAAATGAGAGACAAATCAACTCTCTTTTCTGTCCTAAATACAAAAAAAATAGTTTTTATTCACGGCTAAGTGTCAGCTAGCATGATTTCCACAAAGTTGCACTCACTGAAGCCCTACCCAGCAGAAATGTCCCTGCTTTGAAGCGCCGTGTAACATTCTTGCCCATCCTATTCCTACCTTCTTACTGTTCCTGTTACAAAGTTTTGTGCTCTGACGTGTCAGACTCATCAATTACGTATCATACAGAAAGGCAGTTTACTTTCCTTAACTCTTCTGTCTAGCTGTAACCATTTCCTCTGTCACCTTTCTAAATGGTCTCCTGCTGGTTTTGAGTGTTTCCGCAGCATTTGGGTTACTCTTCAGTAATGTGTGAAATTCCCTCATTCCCTTGACCCTACCAGCCTTCATATGTGTTCATATGAAATAGAAATGTTGCCACAAGGTAAGGATGGAGGGGCTTGCAATGAAAGAAAGTCTGAGAATGTCACCTCAAGCCTGTTAGTTCATAAAGAACTGAAATCACAGGATTTAGAAGGGCTGTAGAAATCACCCTGAGGAGCTGGATGCTGCCTGTTGCTTTGAAAAGTTAGGGGACCTGTTCAAATCCTGCTGGTGCCAGAGAAGAACATCTACCCTGAAACACAAGGTGGGGAGTAACTAATCTCTTAGGTTAAGCATGAATGTCAGGGAAGCTTTGCAGCTGCTCTGCTCTGTATATATATACGTATATAATGAAGGGAGACCTTATTATGGCATACAAGCATCTAAAGGGTGGGTTGAAGGAGGATGGAGCCAGACTCTTTTCAGTGGTTCCCAGTGACAGGATGAGGGGTAACGAGCACAAGTTGGAACATAGAAAGTCCCATTCAAATACATGGAAAAACTTCTTTACGGTGAGGGTGGCAGAGCACTTGGACAGGCTGCCCAGGGAGGGTGTGGAGTCCCCTTCTCTGGAGACTTTCAAGACCTGCCTGGATGCAGCCCTGAGTAATGTGCTCTGGGCAATCCTGCTTTGGCAGTGGGGTTGGACTAGGTGATCTCTAGAGGTCCCTTCCAACTCTGAAGTTTTTGTGATTCTGTCCCCGCAGTTGCCAGTCCTCAGCTCAGCTTTAACCAAGTCGGGTTAAAGTTGGAGCTTGGAGTGTCAGGTGTTCACCTGTGTTGCAGTCGTGTATCAGGTATGGTCTCAGTATTCAATCTGTTACTTCAGACCTACAGGCTTTTAAGAACATAAACCCTTATTGTCTTTTTGAATGTGCCAGGGATCTTTATCCCTGTCCTTTTCTGCCAGAAAACCTATGAAAAAAAAATATTTTTTTAAAATTTTTCGTTTAAAGAACTTATCCTGTCTGATTCTTTTGTTGATGTCTCTACTCACTGTTTGCGATCTTACTTCTTTCTGGTGACAGGCATGCTGAAATTTGACTTTAGCCTTTGCAATATACACAGTTTGGGATAAAACCAATTTAATTCTTTTTACGTATGGAACACAGAATACAGAAAGAGAAGCCTGTATATTGCTTAAAAAGCATTGTATGGTTTAAAATTTATTTGTTACCCTGCAGTTATCCATAAGGTCCGCTCTAGAGTCAGCCATCTGTATAGTTACATATAGTACTGCATGTTTCATATCTGGCACAGAAAAAATGATGTTTATTCTTTTCTTCCTGATGTGAAAGCCATTCTCAGTCAATAAGCTGTCAAGCTACCCTTTTGTCATTATCGCTGCCTACTTGTGTTCTTTCACATCAAGTCTCCTCAATCTTGCTGGTGTAATGTGTTAAATTCTTTGGCAAGAATGTTCCAGTTTGGGAGCGCTGAGAGCTTTGCTTGTTTTTCTTCGTGAATGGAATGAAACACTTCTTGGTGAAAATACAAATGCAGCAGAAACCGAAAAATTTAGACTTCCTTAGTAATCAGTAGAGGAAAAATGGACACTTCTGGATTATTATCCGCTGCAGCCCTTGAGCTCTTCACCTTGGAGAAGATTAATTGCATTCTCCAAGTGCCTGGTTTTCTCGGCTGATAAAGAGAGGTTAGTTGGCTCACTGCAAGTGCTATTTCCACACTGTTGCTGCAGCACTTTAGGAAAGATGGGCTCCAGCATTTCGGTTTCAGCAATGAATAGCACAGCTAAGCAAGGACCTGTGTGTCTTCTACTGAGTTTCTATTTAAAAATAAACAGAAAGGGTCCCAAAACTATTTTACTTGTGCATCCAGATCCCGTGGCAAAGTTGATCTGTGCGATCCTCTTTCCTCTCCATGCCCCCTGCCCCAGATTTGGGGTTTTTACTTGCTTGGATGCAAGAAGGCTGCTTTAAAGTTTGAATGTTCAGACTAAAACTGAATCTGGTGGAGTGCTTCAAAAATAGCCTGTTCTCATCCCCTTCCTTAAAAGTATTGCACACTAGTGCTGGGAAAGCTTTACCAAATACATGTAGTAAACAGATTATTCTTCTCTAACATTAGCCTTTTCCCTGCTATGCTTGGGGAACTCAGTGCAAATTGACTTTTTGAGACTATGTTATATTTCGCACTGTTATACTCGTGATAAAGCAGAAAATGGGATGCACTATTTAAGATCAAAATAGTTTTTGACTTCTGCCTTCTATGAATTTGCATTTAGGGCTGTGGGTGGCCTTCTGAAAAGTTGTTTGTGCTGGAGATGGTTTGCACAGAAGGCAAGGATGGAAAATGTAGGGGACTGTAACAACTTCTGTATCAGTAATATATTACAAGGGATTTTTCCCTCCATGTCAGTGGAGTTGTCCACCTCTGTTTAGTCTCACACAGCACTGCATATTGTTTTTCTATGAAAGTACATGATATTCTGGAGCATGCATTAGGGAATGGAGTGGTTATTAGGCTAAAGCCCTGTGTCTGCTGCACGAACAGCTGAGCTGCTGGTGGACATCGGTGTGGGCAGGCAGAGCCGGACAGCCAGAACGGCTGAGCCATCCGGGTCCCTTCGGTGCCGGGTCTGTGGCCACCCAGAGTGACGTGAGCTGACCTGGGTAACTCTTACCAACTGCAGTGCTCAAGGAGAATTACACAAAAAAGATATACTTTATTTGATAGAGCAAACAAATGACCTTGTGGAAAAATGACATGGGGGGCTTTTGCGTCCTTCCCACCCAGTCTGCGCTGGGTCACAGTGGTGAGTGTTGGGGGGCAGTGGTGATATGGTACCATTCCAGCTATTCCTTCAAGAAAGAGCTTGTCCAAAGCCCCAGTGATGTCTAAGTTTCAGTCCTCTAACCAGCTCAGTGCATTTGCATAAATTCCTGCTATCTTTGTGTGGGATTTTCTTCTAGCCACTAAATGTCCCATCTTTGTCTCCATCGTGTTGTATTTACTGGCCTTGATGACAGTGTCAGTCACTTGTGCACTCTATTTGCTTTTCAAAATGTATTTTCTTTTATTAGTTTGGGGATTTTTACAATGTGATTGATATGCTTGGGTCTATATTGTTTATGATTTAATTTATTCATTTTCTTTCCTAATTAAATATTCTCAGCCTTTTCAATTTTGTTTCACATGGAAGCTTTCCAGAGCTGCATTGCATGTGTTTGATATTAATTAATTATGCATCACCTAGTGAGAGATAGATATATATATAAATGCATAAAGCTAATACCTTTATTCATTTAGCACTGAAATGCACTTTTCCAAAGTGATAGGCCTGTAATATGTTATTTAAAAGGGCTCTGACTCATGACTGCAAGCAGATTTTTTGATACAGGGGACAGAGTAGCAGAATTAGTAAGCTTTGACCTGCTGCTTTTCACTACTGAAAGAAAACTGTTTCCTGGACCATCTACATCCCTTCCTTCTCTCAGACTCTTGCTGGGTACTGGATGAGGTGGGAAGTTTTGGCACCTCTGCCCAAATGCATCCTCCAGTGCAGCATCCCTTGAAGGCAGGACTCTGGGGTGACAGCCCCCTGGGCTCTGTCCCGGGGGGGCCCAGCAGGACAGGGGTGGGCACCTGTAGAGCTTTCCCCTCCCAAGTCTCGTTTAGCAGCTGGCTGGAGTGAGTGGAAAAGTCCTTTCGAAGACTATCGCAAATTCAATTGCCTAAATGTGCAAAATTGTATTTTGCACATAAACAGAGAAAAAAGAGAGTTGTGTGCACATCTCCCTTAGCCGGGATGCTCTCCCCATTTTTCCAACCGACCTGGCTTGCTCGTGGCCTTTTTTATCAGATGGTGCAGCGTTTCCTATCCTAGTGCTCCCAGCCAGCCAGCTTGTTTCTCTGGAGGCACAGGGCAGCGTTTCTGAACTCCCTCAGCGCTCCCCTTCTCTCCAGGTGCCAGTGTCCTTTGAACTTCCTTCCCCAGGCCTGGCAACTAGCCCTGCCATCAGGATCGGTGTGGGGAGTCCTGCAAAGCTATAAACCTGGCTAATTTGTTGGAGGGGTGGCTTCTGAGCGCCAGCTGTTGTTTCACCTTTCCTGCCTCGTTACCCAACAAGCCTTGTGTGGCTTCCCTGTGTCTTTTAACTGTGTGTTTGGGCGGGCAGTGAAACAAAACAAGAAGATGTAATGGTTGGAGGTTTTTTGCTTAAAAAAAAAAAAGAGACACAAGTGCTTCCTTAGTTCAGCCCACACCAATGTATTTGTTTTCTTCCCTCTCAAAACCTATCTACATTTATATGTTACGAAGATACCACTCAGCTTTATTTTAATGCCCTGCCCTACCTCAAAGTCCAAATCTATTTGTCATTCTACCAAGTTACCTTTCGCCCAGAGTTTCCAAACACCGCCCAGGCATTTAAAAACAGAAATGATCACAGTATAGAAACAACAAAGTCTCTTGCTTAATTCATTTGTGTGTGCATTATCCGTGAGAAGGTATGTCCAAATGCAACACATTGTAGTTACTTGTCTAGGTGGTTCTATTTTTAATCTCCTCCTGCAAGAGGGAAGTCCCATGATGATGGCCAACCAAAGAAGTTCTCCCTTCTTTATGCATGGACTTCTTCCAGTTTAAACCACCCATACGTGCTGTCTAACTCCCTTTGAAGTTGGTGAAAAAAGAGTTTTGTTCTGTAAATACTCAGTATATGGCCTAAACACGCACTGCTCTGGCTCCCAGAATAGTTTGCAATGGTTAGGATTCCTGCAGCTTTTGGAGACATGGCTACGTTTTTGTTGTAAAGAAGTGACTAGGCCCAGTATTTCAAATATGTCTTCACTGGACCCTGACACCACACGAGATTAGTTTCTTCTGATGTTAACATCTGGATTGCAACTTGACTAGTGCTTCCAGATTTTTTGTTTCCCTTGCATTCCTCCGCATGAAGTTTACCCCAATGGAGAAAAGCTATGCTTCAGTGAAATCTGTATGGGTGCTAAGAAATGCATATAAATGGTGTATCACTTCCAAGCTGACAGCTGAAATGCTTCCCCCCACCTCTTCCCCTGTCACTTCTGCTATTAATAAGAAACTTTCATTACTGTCTCCGCTGCCAGTAATCCAATGGAAAAATTTCAGCTTGGTCTTGGAAGGTAAAAATATCTTGCAGGTGACTCCAGACTGGCAAATAAGAGCTCAAGTTTTACCGAAAACAAACAAAAAAAGTCCAGGCTAAGCGTTGAGATTTTACTCAGGCAAAATCCTGTTGACTTTACAGGCCATTGGTTTGAATAAAAATCAGTAGAAACATGATGTAGAACAGAGTAGAGATGGCTGGAGACTGATTCCTGTGTTACTTGTTCTATACATGGCTGTATTTTCACATATTCTTTGTTTTATCTGCCTAGGACAGTAGTTTGTAATTCAGACAGCCAAGAGACAGCTTCTTTGAGGGCAGCAGTATTAAAAATACTGCTTCTCTTTTGGCAAACTAGAAACATTCTTGTGTGTGTTTAAGAAAGATGGGCTGGATATTTTTGGACGCTCACTAATTCAGTTCAGCTGTCCTCGTTGTTTTGTTTGCTTGGGTTTGGAAAATGAGAGCAAGGGAGAATATATGGAATGACAAGAAAAGTAATTCTTTATGGAGCTGCAGACCACCTTGTTCATATCTTTTCCAGGTATCAAGAAATTGATCATTTACTGTGTCTTCTAATTTGTAATTCAAAACATGTATCCTTGTAATGGGTGGACCAATTTGGTTTTATCAAAGTAATCATCTGAGGGTAATGTTCTCCTGCGCAGCTACCAGTATACCAACTGTTGTATCTGCAGTGTCTGTTTATCTTTGATGTGTTTATGAATTTACTTACACAGCAAAAGGTAAGAAATCTTACGGAGGGAAAAAATAATAATAGAAAAAGAATGGTAACAAGGCTTGTGGAAAACAGTGCTGCAGAAACTCCCTTGAGGGACAGTACCCCAAACCCTTGAAGCAACTACAGAGCACAGAAGTGAAACCACATTATCATGAGCTGAGGGATGGGTTTCCGTGCAGAGGAAAAGCAAATGGGGATGGCTGTGGGGCAAGCTGGGGCTACTTTTCATCTTTACCCAGAGGCAGCTGCTCGGTGTGCTTCATGTGGCGCGGAGCGGAGGCAGGAGCAGAGAGGATGGCAACCTTGTGCGTGGTTATAAAAGGGTGAAATACGGTGCGGGAGGAGAAAGGGGAAAATGAAAGTCAGGGAGGCAAACAAAGGGAAGAAGGATAAAAATCTACTTGAGTTAGTGTGAAGCCCCAGAAAATCTTTAGGCGTCTGAAGATAAGCGGATGCTGCTCTTCTTGGGCTTGTTTTTCTTTCTGGTGGTGTTCAGCGTTTGACATGGTATGTCCTTCTTTGTTACAAGTGAGTGAGAGAGGTTATCTCTGTTTTGAGAGGGCTCTTTCTTTTCCAGCCTGCGAAGGTGATTACTCAGAAGAAGGTTCTTAAAACCCCAATAAATCTTGGGATCCCAACATAGATATTTAACATTTTAAGCTTTACTTTTAGATGGTGTGTTTCTACTGCTCCTTTACTGCTAGCAAGGGATATAATTTTCTTTATGTCGCATCTGTTAGCAGTCAATAGCTAAACCAATGGCTTTCACAAAATTGTACCAAAACCATGGGTTTACGGTGCTTACGGTCACCTGGAGGTTCTTGACAGAACTGGATTATTTTAATTGACGTAATGAAGTAAATGTACTGTACAAACAAGAGAGAGACTGTTTTCAGGTTGAGGCGCATTAGTTTGCCAGTCGTAAAACCTAAATTGCGATATACTATGCAGCCATCCCTAGAAGATGCAAGTTGATAAGGCTGTGCAATACATCCCTGCGCAGAATAACGTGCTCTGGTTTACTGCCTCCTTAATCCTGCTGCTTCCCTCTGAGCAGCTGGAAAAGTTAGGGCACAGACCAGGGGCTTTTCTGTATGTGGTTTACATTTATTAAAAAATAAGTACAAAGGGATCTGGGATAAATGTGATGATGGTTTTACAGTGCGTTCAGGATGCCTTAGGTGGAGAGGGAAGTTATGAAGATCAAAATGGTTTCTTTAGAAATTTGAGCCTGTGTTGACTTTGGAAGCTACAGAGTAAGTGCCTTTCTGTGGGATTAGTTTAGGCTGTGGCACCACAGTCGTGGATGATAAATACAACTGGCATAACCTGCTGGTTCTGCTTCTGGGGTGTTGATTTTTAATACAGTCTTGTCTGTTGGGGGGAGCGTGTGGGTGAAGCTCCCTGGGGTTGGCTGCGACTCTGAACTCTTGCTCTGTAGCTCCAAGGTTGGAGCACAGCTGAGAGGCAGAAGGACTTCTAGGCATCTGTGGGATCCTGCCTGCTCTTAAAATGTATTTCCAAGGTCGTTAATGCGCATAAATCACCTGGCCCTTCGGGGACAGCTGGGTTTGTTTTAAACTTGATAGGTGTGATACAGTGTCGGTGTAGAGTCACCAGTTTGTCTGCAGCAAGGCAGCTGAGAGGACTCTCAGGCCCGCAGCGGGACAGCCCTTGTGGGGGAGATGAAACCTGCTTCAGCACCAAATTCGTATACTTTGGGTCAACTGCATAGGTGTTAAAAATAATAAACGCAGAGAGGAGGCAGCTGGCTGGTCAGAAAAGGGCACTGTGGGGAGCACTGCACGGGCAGGGAGCAAGCAGGTCTCCATGCCAGCCGTGCCCCAGCCTGAGAGCTGGACCAGGGACAATCCTAGAATCATGGAATGGTTTAGTTTGGAAGGGACCTTAAAGATAATGTAGTTTCAACCCCCCTGCCATGGGCAGGGACACCTCCCACTAGACCAGGCTGCTCAAAGCCCCATCCAGCCTGGCCTTGGACACTTCCAGGGATAGGGCATCCACAGCTTCTCTGGGCAACCTGTTCCAGTGCCTCACCACCCTCATATTGAAAAATTACTTCCTGATATCTACTCTAAATCTACCCTCTTCCAGTTTGAAGCCACTATCCCTCATCCTATCACTACATACCCTGCTAAGAAGTCCTTTCCAGCTTTCTTGTTGGCCCCCTTCAGATACTGGAAGACAGCTGTAAGGTCTCCCTGGAGCCTTCCCTTCTCCAGGCTAAACAACCCCAAGTTTCTCAGCCTGCCTTCACAGGAGAAGTATTCCATCCTTCTTACAATCTTCGTGGCCCTCCTCTGGACCCACTCCACCAGGTCCATGTCCTTCTTGTGCTGAGGACATCCAGTTTTGGCTGGACGCAGTACTCCAGGTGGGGTCTCACCAGAGTGGAGCAGAGGGGCAGAACCACCTCCCTCGACCTGCTGGCCACGCTTCTTTTCGTCTGTATCTGATCTGGCACAACTATCCACCACCAATAGGGGTTAAGGGTTAACGCTCCCCTCATGCCACGTTTGGTCTCCTTGTGCCTGCATCCCTTTCTCTTTGCAGTTCAGTAGCCACATCTTTAATGGATGTAAATGCAACCTCACATTGGCTTTTATATGAAAAGATCAACCTAGTGTTGATAATAATTCCTCATGGCCTTTGCTAGCTTCAGAACTGCATCTATTAAAGTGGGAGGCTGGGTGTGTTGTGTGTGGTTTTTGTTTTTAAAGCTTGTTATATTTAAACTAGACTAAAAGGCAACAAGTGGTTAAAAACAACTTGAGGTCGGTGGCTTGCAAGGGCTTAAATACACAGGAATAATTTGACAGGCGTCTCAGGTAATATGAAGATGTATATATCTGCTAACTGCCTGGCCAAATTAGAGAATTAATTGAAAGGGAATGTTAGCTCATTAGCTGAGCAAGCGAATGTCAAAAAAACCTGCAGCTTCTTTTAAGACTTACAATGATTATTTTCAAGAATAACCTATTAATGAAATGATGCTTTGGAAGGCAGCCTGGAACACAGGCAAGTGTTCTGATAAATTATCAGCTTCCATATATTTTTAACTGCATGCTGGGGTTTAATCTTAGGCCACAAAGTGAGGTTCCTTCTTCCTCCCTGCCCCTCCACGTTAGAGATTAAACACATTAATTTAGTGGCCATCCCAGCCTAAACCTTGACACCATGTTTAAAATAAGTTTTTGGATATGAAAAGATCTCATGTGTAAAAACATTACAAGTAGTCCTTAAATACGTGCAAGTATATATTCTTGTATCTTCTATGAAATTATTAAAATGTATTCAGTAAAGTCCAGATGCTCGTGGTCAAAAGGGAGTACTCAGGAATGCTCAAAACAGAAAGAGCACCTTTGAACATGTACTCTTACACAGGAGAGATGGGCATCTTTTGGCATTTTGGTAATGAAGCTATTGCACCATGTGAGAGGGAGGAGAGCTGGGACTTAAGAAAAGCTTTTATAAGACTGAGCAATAATACAGAGCCACCCTCCTGGAAAGAAACCACCCTGAGTTAGTGTTACTTTTATTTGTTTCTGTTTTGGGGACCTTGGCGATCATTTAGCACCTCTTCTGAAAACCACTAAGTTCCTTCAGTAGGGAAGGAGGAGAGTTTCAGAAGGAGGGAGAAATGCTTGACGTTCCCATGATCCTGTTACTCCTGGAGCTGAGAATTTGCAAGATGTTGTTGGAAACCAGGAAAGCAGAATGGTTGTTCCAAGTGGATTTGGATTTAGAATAGTAATCTGAATTCATATCCAACTCAAATTGAATGCACAGAGTGCAAGTTAGCACTTTTTAATGATTATTTTTGGTTTGCTGTGAAAACAGAATAGTCTAAAAGAACATGCTCCCATTCAGTGGCCTAAACCTGCTTTCAGGTTATAGTTTCTCTTCTAAGGAAACCTACTGCAGTTGCTGATGTGAAAAGTAAGAGCAGATTATCTCTAACAGTACTTGAAAGAGAAATGCATGTCAGACTTCAAAGCCAGCCTCATGATCATAGGCCTATGATTAAGTTGGAACATCTTTTTGTTTTGTTTTGTTACAAAATGTTATGATGAGTATTTCTGCAAGTAGAAATAGTATTAAATATATTTCAGAATTAACATACTATGGTTTGATCATCACAGGTCAACTAAAAAACATGCAGCTTTCTTGAGCTGTAAACCACAGGCTGTATAAGTGTTTTGGAATAAAATATTTATGTTCAGCACTGTTGCTAATTTAGAGTAGTCATTGGAAAGCGATGTTCTCTTTATTGCTTATTGTTAAAACATAAGTGCTGCCATTTGACTTTATAAACACTAATAAAAAAATAGTGGTTTTAATTCATATTATTTTTAAAGAAATACACCAAAATAGCTGTCAGTCTCTTCTAGTATGTGCAGCCCTCTGTGCAGGTGCATTTTGATTTAAATGAAGATTACTCTGAAATTAAACTTCTAACTCTTAAGTGTGTAATTGGGAAAGAAAGCCATAAATTGCTTCTTCATTAGACAGCTTTCAAGACTGAGAAAGCAAATGGGGAAGGGGGCGGGGGGGGGGGGAGATATTTGTTTGTTGTTTGTTTGGGGTTTTTTTTCCCTTAATTGGGCATTTTGAGAAGTAAAGATTTGGGAAAGTGAAGGTAAAAAAAAAAGTGTTTTGTCCAAGGTTAGTAAATTATTTTATAATAGTAAACTATGTATATGCATATTTATTAAATGAAAATTACGATATCTTTATTAGAGTATCCCTTGAGGGAGGACACCTTTTGCTTTTAAAAATATTATGATTTTATGCAGTTTCCCAATGCATTACTTATTCCACTTTAGTCTCCTATTAGTGCCTTTGGGGAACAAGGGGCTTTTTCCCTAAAACTCACTAACTGTAAGCTCTCAGTATCAATCTCCTCTATTTTTCACAGCTGCCTCGCATCTCGGTGCTATCAGGGGATTTCTGTCTAGTTTTTGCCTATGCAAAACCATAATTCTACTCTCTGCTGGTCTACTAACAAGAATACTGAAGAGTTGGGAGAGTATTTTCCTGTCAACTCCTTTGCTGATCAGCAGGGGAGATGCTGTGTTTCTTACAGGAGAGGAGATACAAAAGCTGATGAATCTTCTCTAAAGAAAATGTAATTTAACGTCTGAAAGTTGCTTGACCAGATATTATTGGCTTGATGGATGACAGTCCCTCTGGAGCATATACAGATAAGCCACCTTCATTATTTATGGGCATTCATTAAAGTAGGCAGCAAAAACCTTATTGATCTTCCAGATTCACCTCTGTGGGATTAGAGAGTCTATTGTACTAGGTGGAAGTCCAAAAATATTTAGATGGTTTTTATGAGGATATAATATCAAAAATATGGTAACATTATATGTTAGAATATTCTTGCCTAGATTAACAGCCTTTTTCAAAGTATACTTTTTCCATCAAGGTATAAATTTTTAATTTTATGGACAATCAGGAAAAAATTTAGGTATCTGGGAATATGAGTTAGTCAAGAGTAAACATTTCACTTAAATAATTTTATGCCTACAGTCCTCACTATATCATGTTGGGACATTAGATTAGATGCTGAAGAGTTGTGAATTGCTTTATCCAGGTTAGAGCTACCCTTGCCAATTTATGCTGCAACCAAAAGCTTATGTTTGCTAACTCCAGGCACATAATTTGTGGAGCAGCCCATCCGGGAGAGTTTAGGGGTGGAAAACAAGCAAAAGCATTTTGTCTGCCGCCTTTCTGTCATCTTAGTTTGCCAGGGAAAAATGGGAAATCTTTTGCTTGCAAGAGAAACGAGGCTCACTTACTTGGAGTAGTGTCTAATAGCTAGATTTGTAGACGCCAGCTATCCTCTGGAAGGATCATTTCCAGTAAAATATAAGAGGAAGAGGGGGAGGCTGCCAGAAGGCTGGAGCAAATTTTAGAGAATGCCAAGCCACATGTCCCCCATCCCGTTCCCCTCCTGCAAATTTCTTAGCTAAATCCCTCATATTTCATGGAAGTTGGAAATAAACTAGTAAGTAAGCAATACTTTTGCTCCATTTGCATCTAAAGTAGATACAGCATAGCAGGCCTGACTAGCAATGAAGGAGGGTGTGAAGTGTAGGCATTAATTTAATTAAGGAAGTTAAGTTTGTCCTTTCTGACTTAATTTTTCCATATATTTGTTCATTCCCATATGTACTGTTTTTATTTTTTTTTAGTGATACTCATATGTTCCTCATCATTATACTACTCAAGAACGTGTTGTTCTAGATCTTCTTTCACCCCTCCTCTGCCTATTTTCTATCTTTATGTTCTTTTCCTTCAAATCACATATCCTGCTGGATACCACGGTGTTAGAAACCAGCCACACAGTCCTCATTCTTTTCAGAGAGGCGATGTCACAATACTCCAGACAGGGACGTTCCCTTTCATTTTCCTGTCGCAGGAAAAATACAGATGCAGGTTGATTCAAGAGCAAGAACATGGAGGTACCAGATCAAAGCATCAGTTCCAGCCCTGCTTCTTGGTGCTTCTTCAAATGTGGGGTGAAGCGGGCAGCCGCTCCGTGCCCTCAAGTCACCCAAGAGGAGCCTTGCATCACGTTAATCGATCCCCTCTTTCATTTGGCAACCGCTTTTTGCTGGAGTGGGACCATACTTTCTCAGACAATGTAGCATTATGAATCACTAATGGTGAAATGGGCATGCTCCAAGTCAAGTCAAGTACCTTTAATGCTTAATACTGACCATTGTAAAATGCCTTACCAGCAAAAACATGCTCATCTCTTTTTTTCATATAAGGCAATGCCACTCTCCTGAATTGTGCTGAACGTGCGACCACTTAAATGATGCTATAGATCATTAAATGATCAGACACAGTAGGGTGTCCAGGACCCTGGCCAGCCTTGGGGAAGGCTGAGGTCAATACTCCCTGTTATCTGGGATGAAGGACCTCATGGGACAGGAAAGAAAGGAGGGCCTTTCACGCGGGCATAAAGCACACGCTGCCCAAAATTTTACCTCTACTTTAACACTAGGCATCTCCACAGTAGACGTGGTACATGGGTATGTCGTAACTTTATACCGTACCATATGTCACATTTGTTTGCAGTTGTACATGCTGCTTTCACTTGTCAGATGGCTTTGAAACCATTGGAGCACCCTGTGCGAGGGTGGTGTTCACACTCCTCTGTCTGTTCATCTCCTGATTTTGTAGTTAACAGGAATTCTTTCCCGTTTCTACATCTGCCACTGGAAAAGTGCACAAGCAGTTGCATTTTCCTCGTCCTGTTTGGTGTGCTTATGTCGTGCTGCTGTGGCTTTCGCCCCTCTGCCACGTGAGCACACAAGAACTGCAGCTCAAAGAGCAATTTTTACATCTTACAGACAGTAGGCAAACACCTTATCAGTATTTTCCCTGTCCTTTAGCAACAGGATCCCTGCTCCCCTACCCTCCCATAACCAGTTCTGGCACCAATTTTTCCAAGGGTGTGGTAGATGGGAACCTATGGTAGAAAAAAACCACACTGACCATCTAATCATAATTACACAGTAGCAGAGAACATAGGATACATTTCACCTATAGACTGAGAAGCAAAATATACCACCATGTTTAAAATAAACTACGTCTTGTTTTGGTCAATTGAATGATCTCTTTTTAAATAAGCATTAAATTTTCATGACTTTAAGATGCATGAAACGTTGCAGTCATGCATCCTAAATGGTTTTGCCTTCTTCCCGGTCTTCTCTTCTTTGTAGGTATTAGGCTTTCTATGTGAAAACTAAGACTTTCTCAGCAGAAAGGCGATGCATTGAAGTTCTTTAGCTGGAAGTGTATGTTCTACTTGTCAGCTCCATTATAATGTTTAAATGGTCAATGGCTTTTTGATTAGATTTCAAATGACATTAATCATTCACTGACTGCAGAATGCAAACTGATCTGTATTTTTGTTGAGAGCTTGTGTAGTTACTGAAAACTTGTTTCCCAGGCAGTTTTTAAGAGGAAACAGCAATGTAGCTCAGCGTCTGCATCTCATAGGGGGCTAGTTTTGCTTGAGGACAAAAAAGTTGGTTTTGCTTTTTTAAAAAGGTAGAGTGAATCAAGTATTTCTCTTGATAAATGCTTCTCTTACATGTGTTAGATCTTATATGTCTTGTATCTTAAAATTACATGGGTATATTCTTGCTTTGTGGCTTTTTTGAGGTTTGTTGTGGGCTTTTTTCTTCTCTCTAATGGGAGCGGTATATTCTGTTTCTACAAATCCACAGTTAAACAGTTTTCATGCCAGAGCACCATGGAGAGTAAAGATCATGAAGTAAAGAGCAACCCTCTAATCAGAGCAGCTATGCAATAGGTGGGTGGGGGATCCATGTCTCCTCCTCAACGTAAGGAGAGGCTGCAATCCGGTGGGAAATCTCAGCCACCCATGAAATTGCAAAACCTCTGGCTGCACCCTTCATTTCCTTGTTCCACCTCTTGAATCAACTTGTGACCTTGCTTCCGTAGAGGTGCTACTTGTCGCCGTGCCTGGCTGTGCCTGCAGCCTGCAAAGTCCCTCTGGGCTGGAGTGGTTAGTCTTGTCCTCCTCACTTGTGGACACCAAATTGTTGAGGGAAGTCACTGTTAGTCACATCCTTGGTAACACACTATCTTCTCATTCAACTATCTGGTTGCACCTGATTTAGCACTGCATTTTTATTTGGAAAAGGAAAGGGCTGATGTATGTCACATACTTTTCAGGTTCCTAGGTCTCTCTTTCACCCTGGCACGTTTTCTTTATTGTTTTTTTGTTTGTTTGTTTGTTTTCTTAATTTGTAAATTGTATTTGCTGATGGTCTAATGTATTCTACAAGTGTGTTGTTCACATTATGCACGATAGGTAGAAAAGGAGTCTTATTTCAGGGGAAGTAGATCCTCAGTGTTGTATATCTAATTAAGGTTAAAACAATTCTGATCACAGAGAAACTTTGTGAATTTGATTTCAACCATACTGAGAGACTTCGATCAGTGACAGGATCTCTGTACATTTCAAAAATACTGTTTTGTCTCAGTCTGTAAAACAGGCTTTTGGTAACTTTCACACCTTCTAAGTAAAGCTTTTAATTTCTTTCTCCTGCTAGGCAATAAAACTTTGCAGAGGAATGTGAGGTAATTGCATGGATGGGTTGATTTGGAGCTAGATAATTTCATGGTTTGTTCACTTGGTTAGAGAGTAGGAGAGACAAGGATGAGACAAACAGAGAGAAGATGCCTTAAAATGCACTTTTCAAATTTCTTGCCTATTGGTGGCTGGCACTGGTGTTTGAGTAGAGATGCATAATTTGGACTTGCATAACGTGACTGTAGTGGTTTTTTAGACACATCTATTTTGGACGATATTTGTGTTTGATAGGTATTTTCTGACAATTTTTCTGACTTCCTTCTGATGCAGCTTCACTTGGAAGTTCCTTGTTTTCATTTTGGCCTTTTTCCCCACTAAAAATACTGTGGCAAGTAGTACTGACAAAAAAGCATCTTTTGAAACCCCTCCCATTTGAACTGTTAAGAGCTTGAGTGATACTGTTTATCACTTACATTAATTTTTTTATTCAAGGATTCTTGCAGGGGGTTGTTTTTGAAACAGTTTGCTGCAGTCACTGCAGATGTTAAAAAATAAATCTGCCACCCTTTTCAACTCAGAGGATAAAGATTCAAAATTTACTTGGTCGGAAACTCAATTGTTTTGATTCATTCCAGGGATGAAAACTTGCGCTGGGTAAGCTCATCATTTCCTGTTTTAAAAACGCTTGGGTTAGCAAAGGTCTTCCAAGCGAAGCTTAGAATTGTTGCAGTGTAGTTGTTGGTCAGGACGGAGGGGAATAATCGTGACTTCAACCAGCTACATAGTATTGCTCTGACGTAGTTTTGGAGATCTTTAAGGATGAAGTTGACTTGAAGAGAGCATCTGGGCTTGTCAGGGCTGAGGTCTTGGTGAGTTTGTGCAGGGATGATTCACGCCGCTGAGCGCTTACACTCGCATGAGCGGGCTCAGCCTGAGGAACGGGAGTGACAGATGCGGGAGCTGAGCGAGGGGCAGTGGCAGCAGTGCTGGAAGCCTGAAGCTGCAAGAACTGAGCACATGCGATGATTTTTCTGTGGCCAATGCTTTAGAGCTCCGAAATAGCCACCAAGAGATGCATTTAGGTAGGCTGGATTTGCTCACGTGTTGCACGCGGGAATGGCAGACCAGTACCAGCAATGTGTTTGACTTATTTTAGGATTCAGCTCAGAATTTCAGAGCTCTTTGATCCATGGCAATAGTGAGGAGGAATTAGTCCTTCTGTCATGACAGTTTATATTTTTTCAATAGTTCTCTGTAGCCTTATGTAGTATTACAGAGCAAACCCTCCCACTAGTCTCCTTCCTTTTTCTCCCCTGCCACCCAAAGTACATTAGGAAAATTTTAAAAGAATACAGGGACTTCAGGATTTATCTGAATGTCTGCAATAATAATAATCTTATCTGACCACAGGGGAAAAGATGTGAATCTGCCAGTTTCCCAAACACCCTGAACAAACTCATTTGTCAGAGTGAGAAAATGTTGAGTACCCCTATGGCCAAGGGAAAAGTCAACAAGTTAATTCCTTAACTAAGACAGGTTCGGTTATTATTTTTTTTCTTTGTGAAAGAACTATGCTGCCCACATTTATCCTCAAGCCATGGGCTGAATTCCTTTGTAATGAAGTGAAACTGTTCAGATCCGGTTTTACCTGTTCTTCAACTTCCTATTTCACTTTTCTTTTGCTCGTAATCTTTTTTTCATGCATGTTTTACTCTTGTTCAGAACATCACAGTCACATAAGGAAATAAGTCCCCTTAGCAAAAAAATTAGTGCATATTGTTTGTAGTTGTTGCTTTCAGCACAAATTTACCGCTCTGAACTTCTCCTGGTGGCTAGTCCTGCTCTAGTAGTCCACCCAATTCAAGCTGTTGGTTAGACTTAAAACAACATACAAAGTGTTGCCATCAAACATTGTATTATTAAAATAGTTGAAATCAGTTGGAAAACTATGTGACTCTCCAAGATATTCTGAGCAGCATTCTTGACTTATCTGTATATGCTCCGGAGGGACTGTCATCCATCTAGCCAATAATATCTGGTCAAGCAACTTTCAGACGTTGTTTCTGTTTCTTTTTGTTGGTCTTCCAGACTCCCCAGCTAGAGGGGTTCAAGTCACAAAGCAGCGTGCCTTAGAATGGGCTTTTTGGAGAGTGTGTCCATGCCTCCATCCATCCATGTGTGCATGTGTTTCAGGTTTCCAGTACCAAGATGCCATAACTGCTATAGTATTAATTGCTATATAATTGCTAGTATTTCTTTAGGCTTGCTGCAGTATTTCTTTAATGCAGTCCTTTGGCACTCATCTTTCCAAACTGTCTAAAATGGTCCCATCTTCTCCCCTGCATGGCAACACAAGCTGTCAGGACAGGTTTTCTCCTCTGGAATAGAAAACCACATAGGCCATACTGGGATACAGAGCAGTAGAAAAAGAAATGCAGTACTGGGAAGAAAGGGAGTTTCAAATCCCTGAGCCCTGCTGAGTGTAGGAGTACAAGTCATTTTCATTTATTATCCATGTCGTTTGAGCTTTAGTTTTATTTCAAGCCTTGTTGATAAGAAATCCTGAAGATGTGTGCTTCTAAGTGAGTTAGGAAGTTTCTTATCCTCCCAAATTGCCAGCAGCTAAGAGCATCTCTTGCCTGGCTGAACTGATCCTTTAGGAATAAATTTCCCAGAGCTGACCTCAGAAGTTTGTCTCCCTCACAATGTCATTGTCATCCGCTCGCGGACAGGAAAAACAGCAAGCAATCTTCTTGGGCTGCCCATGGGGCACCTACGATATATCTGTCTGAACAGCCAAGTCATCCATAAATGAATTCTGAGCGTGGAGATCCCAGCTGCGGTGCCTGACCTGCTTGGGAGGGACTTTTTACAGCTAGTAGCGCTGGGACCTCTCCAAAAGTGCCTTGTGTGCTTCCCTCGCTCACTTGGCCCACGTGCTCCGAGACTGCTATTGTTCACTCACCCTTCAGGGTGCATCAGGATCAGCTTTTTCAAGTAAATGGAAGCCATAAGGACTAAAAATCAGTCTTTACGGAGTGGGTGCCTGGTGTGCATGCCAGGGAGTGATCGCGCCCTTTAAGAAATGCATGAAATGTCCCTGTGCGCTTGACAGTGCCAAACACTTCAGTGTCTGTCTCCGTTTTCCCTCCAGATCATCCTTCCAAATAAATAGCTTGCTTGACACAAAAAAGGATTAAGTTAGCTTGAAGCCTGACTTGGAGTCAAAGTATGCATACCCTTCCATGTCTGGCAGCCGTGGGGCACGTCAGTTGCTGCTTGAGGGATTCCCAAAACCTACAGCCTGGAGAGGGGTGGCACTGCCGTGAGTGTCCCAACGTCAGCTCCTGGATGCCATTCCCAGACCCATAATTTCTGCTCTGTCCACCATATCCACATAGCTGCTCCCCTGGCCCATTTCCAGCCTGGATCACGCTGGGCTGGTCTCGGCTCCTTGCTGAAGTAATAGGTAAGGAATGTTACACACACTTGAGTTTCTCCTCCTGGCATGCAAGCCCTCCTCCCCGTTTGCTGCTTGCCTACCAATTACCCAACACAGCCATACCTGCTTTTTTTTAAGCTCCAACTGTCACCACATGGACTCTCATGCGTTTTACGACCTGCTGCAGACTGAGTCAGCCCGGAGATCCCGGCCAGCGGCAGAGCATGGCTCAAGCTTGTGCTACAGCTTCCATTACTGCAGCACATAGGAACCCCATAGCCGGGCTCAGGACCTCATGGGAAACCACAGGTCTCTCCTAGACACATCTGGCATCTTCTGGCACTTTTAGAAGCTTCCCCCTTATGCAAAAAAGAAGTAGGATGATGCAGTTATGCTGGGCCGATAAACACATCGGAGACAAGAAAGTCGAGTTCAGCCTGCAACTCGTCAGAGCAGTGGTTTTCACTTAGCATCTTTATTGGCATTACTGTAGTTGTGTATTTACATCATATGGCAGCGGGATTTTGAATATGCTTGCCTTCAGACAGAGGTTCTCATTTGCTAATTGCCTATTCCCCATGTTTTGGGCCCGAAATGAGTGCAGAGAGTTTTTGGAAGGAGAGATTGATTGCCTGCTACAAGTGGGTCCTCATGCTTATTACACCGTCTGGAAGGGAGCTCATTTGGATATTATTTTGAAATTCAAAACTGGTGGGTGGGGGGAGGAGAAAAATTTGTTTCTTTCTCCCTGCTCCCTTCCTCCCTCTTTCCTAACTTCTACCTGCTCCCTGGATTTCCAGCTTTCTGGTTTTGAGTGTTCCTGCTATTCTGCTTTTCTTTTAGTTTGCTTCTGTTTCATTTTAGAAATAGTTTTTCCCAAACATTTTCTTCCAGAATTCTACATCACCTAACAAAACTAATTGTTGTGGGATGATCAGTGCGGGGAGTCCCAGATCTGCTGCTGTACAGCATCATCCCTATGCTCTTTCACCACAAAAAGCAGGAAAAAGAAAGAAGTGAACTAAACCAAAGGGAGGCTTGTAGCTGAGAGACCGGTGTCTGAATTTGCAAACTAATGACTAATTTCCCTAAGTAGTTGCCTACTCCTAATTACGTCTAGATGAGATTCTTGGATCGCTTGGGGCAGGCATATATTCTTTAAGTGCCTTGCATGTCTACATCATAAGAGAATAATTCTGAATTATGTGTAGCCAGTGAGATCTACCCAGGATTAAATTCGACTTCTGCATTCTGGTTTTTGGGAGGCCACAACAGCTCAAAGATCATATTCGACTTGAGGATACTCCAGGTTTTCCTCGCAAAATCATCACATACATTATCCTGCTTGCCCTCATGGAAAAGCTTCAAGGTCTCTGGGGCTCTTGGCTCTCCACTGTTCTGAAAGAGTATGTATTTAACGCAAACTAGATGCTGTGCATATCTCACTGGGGCCCTGTTAAAGTACTGAAGAATGAATGATGGTGCTTTAAAGAAAGTCGGTATCAGTCCTTCTGTTGGCAAGTTTTTGCTGAGCCTGTTCCTGCCTTTCTTAATTGTTACTGTGTCTGTATTGTAAAAGGCAGTCCCTCCTGAGCGCTCTCATACCCTCAGCGAACGCTTTTCTCCACCCAAAACTTGTTGTGACACATCTGGTTTATATTGAGACTGCTGGGTTTCTGCTAAGCCCTCCAGCACAGAGGAGTCTTTAAGACATTTATTCTGCATTCCAGCTCAGAGCTATTTGCTAGAGGAAGAGAAAGCAGTGCTATCTTTCATTTGAAAAAAAAAAAAAAAAAAGGCCAAAAAAAAGACTACCTTTTGGAATGCGACTTGCCTTTTGTAATAACCCATGTGGAGGTGAAGGCTGTAAAGATGACAGAGCCAGGGCTCAGCCTCCAGGATGGAATAACTGTGTTGCTGTGTTCAGCATGGTATCTTAGTGTTTCTCCTACATCTTCCAAGGTAGTTTGTTTGCTAGTTAACGCTTGCTGCACTGTTTTCTGGTTTTGGTTTTGTTTTGTGGTTTTTTTGTTCTGCTGTAAGGCATGCCTCTGGCTGTGGTGGACTGTCTCTAAGAGTATAGATTTCCTATCGTATCACTGGAGTATACAGTTCATATGTAACTCCTGAGGAGAGACCTAATGCATTTGTGTCGCTACCAAGGGCATTTTTACTTTGCAAAATAGTTTTCTGGAGTTAATGAGAGGCTATGTGCCCACCGGTACCACTGTTGGCTCTCCTAATAAAACACGGATGTTTTAAGCGGTGAGACGAATTCTAGCTAGGCATTTCCTTTCACTTTCATTTACCTTTTCTTTTTTTCTTCAGAGTCTTCTAAATCACCTAAGCATGACTGAAGAGTTAAGATATTTACCCTTCTGTTAGAGAAACACAAAGAGTACCCATTAAAGTAGTTTGAGTAAGAACTGGTATTATTACAGCATGTTTTGTTCTTAAATATTTTGTTGCAGGCTGCAAACACTAAAATACTTCCCGTTGAAATTTGTTACTAAGTTAATGTTCTCTTTAATATTTAGGAATGCAATTCTTGGTAGTTTCTGACTTAACTGGGGCTAATTATCTTTCTTGCCAAACACTTTTTTTCAGTCCTTTCTGACCTGCCTTTAGATGATATGTTAGCAAAAACCTAGTAATAGCATTTGAATTAAGCTTGCTGGAGGGGAGCAGAATGAGAAAGCAGAATTTTCATTTAATTTCATAGGGCTTTTTTTGAGATTCATATTATGTGCAAAGTAATAAAATGACTAGCTTTTAATTAAATTAAACCAATAGTTTGCCTAAATTGTAACTACATAATTTTAAAGTACCTGTATGCATTAAGCTTCCCTTTTAATCACAAATCAATCCAGAGCTCTTCCTGTAACATGATGAACACTAACATGATTTTCTTCCATAAACACCTACAGCTGATGCAAATGGACTGTTTCTTGATTTCTGTTGTGTGCGGTTTAGTTATGTTTAATTCATTGTATTCTTAGATTCCTGCTGTCTCTTAGCCCCTTCTGACTCATTTGCACAACATTTCCAGCTGTATTTGATAGTGGCTCTAAAGGCAAGCAGCGGCCTCTGCGAGGCATGGTGATGTTCCAGCTAGGAAAACCTTTCCTAGGTAGGGTTGTAAGCACCAGAATAAGGTGGTCACATTAGACCTTCTTAATTTTAGCCCTCTTCTAATTCCTCAGTGTCTTTTCTTGACTGATGCTAAATAGTTACCTATTCTCCTCACTTGTCCTTCAAGCTCTTTGTTCTTCACTGTTTGCCTGAACTGGTCCCACATAAGGTCCAGATCTTGCCGCATTTGCCTTGTGCGTCCTTACACTCCAGTCACTTTTCCACACAGATGTACATAAGAGCAAGCTTGTGAATGCAGGAAAAGGTAATCCCACAAATTCTTTTTGTCAGACATTCTGTTCTTTCTGTCTCATAGTGCATAACTCTCCTTTCGGCTCGGTGTGGTGGATGAGCCCGGCTCGCTGCCTGGCCCGGCACCCCAGGCCAAGGTGCCAGACACTGTGTAAAACACAGGGAGAAAAGCTTTGGCAGAAACACCTGCTCCTTGAAGGCCCACCAAAAGAGCACCCCAAAGACACCGGTCATTAATGAATGAGCTTGTTAAACCTCTTCCACCACTAAAGCTGCCCTTCATGAAACGTTTATAGTTCCTTTTTGAGAACATTGTTAAGCTAATCTAAGTAAACTCTGCGGAGTTGCATCTGAATGTCCTTGCTGAAAGTGGTGTGTGTCTGCAGTGCTCTTTCTTTCAGAGAGAATGCTTTGTTGCTCTTTGTCAAAGAAATTTACATTAAAAGAAAAAAAAGAGTGGAAGGAATACGGGAAGATCTTTAATCCACTGGTGGTTGTTTATAGATATGAAAATAGTATTAGGTGACAAATCCTACATCCAGGAGGAAGCACAACAAACAGGAGGGTAAGTTATTTCTTCTGTATGACAGTAAGAACCTAAATCACTCTGTGCTCTTTTAGAAGTCTGGAGATATCTTTTATTTTAATGAGAACCATATAGGCTTTTGTGTGTGCTCAAATGCGCAGAATAAATTGAAACTTGCTTTCTGTGTGCTGTCACACATCGCGCCTGGAATGTGGTTGTGCTTCTGGCCTGGTGAGATCAGGTTGGAGGTTTTTTTGTTCAAACATAAGGGTAATTCATTCTTCATCGTCAATTGAACTCCAGCATTTTCAAGCCAGCTGCCAATTGTGATACGTGCGCTACTGGCTTTGTGGTGTATTCTATTGTCCCTGTGGTAAGAAATTGCGAACACTAGTCTGGTGACCTTAACCTTTTTGGAGGTAAAAATGAGTCCCTTGTTTGTCCAGACTAAAGTCTTCACTGAAGTCTTCGATTTTTGTTCTTGCTTTACTTCTTTTTTCTGTTATCTGAAAGTAATGTCCTTGCTCTATGCGTATGAACTTTGTATAGCCTAGCAAAAGCAAGGAAATGCATTTATAGATCTTAGTACCAGAGACCAAAATTTTCTTGTTTCCTTTCACCAAGGAAAGGTCACCTTGTCATCCAGTATGGTGGTGTGCTTATAGCAGCTTTCAGAGGGGAATGTGAAAGCGTCTGTACCCAAGCCAAAAAAAGTTGCTATTAAAAGAAAACATACTTGTGGGTTTCAGTTTTACTCAGTGCTGTCCTTTGTGATTTTTTTTCCTCCCTTATAAATTATGACAGTAAGGAGGAGACTGTGCGATAACATCATTATCCTAAATGGCTAAGTGTGGGGTCTTCTCTTTTTAAGAACTTTAAAATGTCAAAAATTAGTATTTTGATATATGGCCTAAATTTCTTGAGTGTTGGCACTTCAAATGATCACTAAGAGTGATAACCAGTGTTGCAGACTTTGAGGATAACAAAATGATTCGTACTACTGTGAAATGTTTAGGGGTCTTGTCATCTTCTGTCTTACTTCTATTTCGCATGTTTGCATGTGTTCCTGCTGTTAAAAAATGCTTCTTTTTTCAATGTCAGGTTGTGTTAGAGAAAATGGCTTGTGTCTGTTGTACTGAACTGCTGTACTGGAATGAAATATTTGGAAGTGACATGGTTTCTTTCATTGACAAAACATGTTAAGAGAGAATTGCAGAGAAGGAGCTGGTGTACCCACTGTTACGTGGTTAGCTTTTCTTTCTTACAAAGTGGGCCAAAGTGGTTATTTTCAATTTGGATAAATTCTGGATCCTTTGGTATGAGACGTGTTCCTGAAATATTAAAAAGAGAAAAGGGGTGGCAGAATAGAGGGTTTTGGCAGCTTCCCTCCATCCCTCTGTGGAACGCTGAAGTGACCCACTTCTTTCTGTGTGATACGGTTAGTTGCAAACCCCAGTAATTCGTGTTTATGCTTGAGCAATGTGAAACAAATGAGTATTGGCCTGCAGTTGAGTCTCACAGGAGGGGCCTGCAGTAACAGCCAGGACTGCTGGTGTTTGTGGAGTTGGAGGTGTTGATGAAGGCTTCATTTGGAATAGTTTTTTCTCACTGCCCTATACATTTTAAAAATGGAGGGGGGGGGGTGGTGGTCAGAATGTTTTTTTTCCTTGCAGTTAAAGGATGGGGATAGTGTAATGGCATTGCGGCTTAGCTGTTACTGTTACACCACTTGACAACCCCAAGAAAGACAGAGCGAAGCATAGGAAAAGTATTTAGAGAGCAGTTTGTCCACTTGCCTACCAAAAACATGTTTTTGAAATACATGTCTGAAGTTTAGAATTGATTTTATTATGATCTGTCTGTAGCCATCAAATCTATAAAGTTACCTATCTTTCAAATGTTAAGAGAGTAAAATTGATATGTCCCAAGAATCTGAAGTCAGTGTTGCAGCAACTGTCTAGCCAAAATATCGAGCTTTTTACATGACTATCAAAGATGTTTGTTGGTTTGGGATTTTATAACTCTTTGTCACTTCTTCCATAGTATTCCATTATAGACTTTGGGGTGGGTTTTTTTTTTCTGGAAATTGAACCCCCTTGTAATTTTCAAGTATTTTTCTTTTTTTCCTCCAATATATTGCCTTGGTCACAAGATGAGAATGGAATAGATGCTCTTGTTAGTCTAGCATGGAAAGCTGACATCTGTTATGTTTTAAATCAGATTTCCAAGTAAACTGTAGAAAATCTGTAATCCTAGTAAAAGGATGAACTCAACATAATCACTACTTTTAAGAAAATATTTTTTCTAATTTATTGGATGATAATTTAGTGAAACATGACCAAAAAAAAAGGGGGGGGGGGGGGCTAAGGAAAATATAATGTAATGGCTACATTAACAAAACGCGTGAGCAAAGCATATCGTTATTCTCATATGAACAGGTCTTGTGAATCCTTGGTGTAAAATCTTGATAATGAGTGATACTGAAAGCTGCAGTCAAATGTGGGGAGCATTTTCTTTCTTCCACAACTCCAGCATTTACAGGAATATTAGCCTAAATACCTTCCGGAATCTAGCATCTGAGAGAAAAGTGCAGAGAATGTTGAAAATGCAGGATCACCCTGAGAGGAAGGACACCCTTGGCTGGTCTGTAGGCAGCGCTGTGTGGGCTTCCCTCTGCAAGTGAGAGAGGAGAGAGGTGAGCGTACAGGCTTCTCTGGCATCTACTAATAAAGGGAGAGGTTGTAAACTTCCTTTCCTCCCTATCCTCCTAAACTTTGTGGGGTCTTTACTCAATTTGGGTATGGTAGAAGGGGATGTTGTTCCAGTGGAGCGGCAACAGTTGGGTAAGAAGGGAAGGAAAGGTATTCCTGAGGGTTTTCATGCAAGGATGCCGCTAGCTCTTGATGTTTGCCCAAGTTAATTATATGTATTTCTATGTGCTGGAAAACCTCCTTTAAAGGGAGAGGTTGGGATTTCCAGATCCGAGGTGTACTTTGAGATCTGCTACAGAAAAGTACTGAAAACTACCTAGTATTAAAGATAGGCCTGCAAATCTTGTTTTTCACCTTCTTTTACCTCACCTAGGAGCAAGGAGCAGCTCTTTCTGACTACCCAGCACCCTTTGAACAAGACTGATTTCACTCCAGTGTTTATGTAGCATTTTCCATGCAGAAATGTGGGCCACTCCCTGTGAAATGACACAGAGCCACAAGAAGCTCATATGAAGACTGTCAGTGGGACTTTAAACTTTCCCACCTCTGATTTCTCCTTTTTCACAGTTTCCTTTTAAAATGTTTCCTTCTTGGGAACTTTATGCTAAGTGTCTGAATGCATCAGCAGCAACTTTCATTTCACCTCCTTGAGTGTCTTCTTATAGCAACATCTGGGAAATTTGTTTAATTTACTTCAACGTGAAATTACTTTCAATTTGTCAGACATCAGCTTTTTACTTTACGTGTTTAACTCCCAAGTGAAGCACATATTGTTAGCTGATACTATTTCAAGAGTTAAATTTTGTGTAACTAATATTCTAAAACTCAGTCAAATCCAAATATTTTGGTGACCGTGGTTTAATAGCACCTCTGATTACTTTATGATAAAGAGATAATTAGATAGTATATAACAGTGTTGATTTTTATAGCAACATTTCTTTCTCAGTCAAAAAAAAAAGCTCTGTTGTAATAAAACTGAGGAAAAAGAAACTAGGCAGATCTGGTTAATTTGCTTTGCATTTTCTACTGAC
This sequence comes from Rhinoptilus africanus, assembly GCA_013400135.1. Taxonomy (NCBI): domain Eukaryota; kingdom Metazoa; phylum Chordata; class Aves; order Charadriiformes; family Glareolidae; genus Rhinoptilus; species Rhinoptilus africanus. The sequence continues at coordinate 451,418 of VXBO01008333.1, forward strand.
AGGTTCTCAGTGCTTTGGAATGGGTTCTATGAGAGGCAACAGCAGGATACGACCTGTAATTCCTGAATGTTTTGAGTGTAGGCAATGCAAACACCCATATACAGTCTTCCCAGGAAACTATCTGTCTAAATGTTATAGTATGCAATTTATTCCTCTGCTTCCTCTATTATTCCACCATTTTTTCCTTATTATGCACATCACTATGGTACATGAGTATCTACTGCATAATCTTTTCTCCACCTGTCCTGAAAGTATGCATGCATAGAGTGGAAATTAATTTGGCGTGAAATGCAAACTGTAAATAAGAATTAATGTTTGAGCTTACCTAAGCAGTGGAAGATATGCACAAGATGAAGCAGTATTGTCAACCTAAACGTACACAGCAACGAGTAGTGTCCTAACAGCCAAAGAACCAGTCTGGTGCATTACCAGCTGTAGCCTCTGCTTACACCCTCTAACACTGTGATTCTTTCCATAGGGCTTGGCCATTGCCAATTAGCAGCTGACCGAGGGAGGGACTGGCAGATGATGAGACATCGCTTTTCCCTCCCTGTTTTTCTTCCCATGCCCATCTCCCCCACCCATACGAAGGGGTGCAGAGCGAGGTGCTGGAGTGAAGCAGCCCCTTCTAGAAGGATCTGTGAGTCCCAGGAAGGCGGGAGGCAGATGGGATTATACTTGATTAAGTGGTCACCCATTCATCACGCATCCAAGGATGTCAGTGAAAAAGCAGAGGATTCAAATGCCCCAATTTTCACCGTATTGCTGTATTTCTATTATGTGTGTGACAGGCTGAAATCTCTCACGGACAGCTCTAAGCCTCATTCACAGACCCCTGAAATAGCACTGACTTCTGTCCAAGAGGTTTAATGATGCTTGTTTTCTTGATAATGATAATGGCAACAGGATATTAGTAATCTTCACCCTTTTAAGGGGTGCCATTCCCAGGTTTTGACCTTCTCTACCAGCTCAGCCAATACTCTGGGTTTTCCCTCTGAAGAACCTCTCTTCTCTCCCTTCCAAACCAGAGCAGTAATAAGCCTCTTTGCCCAGACAGTGGATTAAAGCCCCTTAAAACCTTTACCGGCCTATCAAAGCAGTAAGGAATTTAGATGAAGATTATCAATTTACATAAACCAGCACTGTATTTATTAATATATATGTGTGTGTATAATTAAGTGAACCAATGCAATATGTGAGAAGTGAATGGGAAGGTGCCCCATAACAAGGGTGTCAGTGATTGCTGAATCTGTGCAGTGAAACAGGAGCACTTTGAACACGCCTGGAATTTGGAAAGTATGTATCCACTCAGGAGCATTAGTTGCATCATTGTGTTTAGATGACTTGTTTAATTCAGAGTTAATTACTGAATTCATGTTGAAAAACAGTCTGCTCATCTGCTGCTACTCAAAGTCTCAGGGAAGCTGAGTAAATACAAAACAGCCATTTTGAGGAGTGATACTGAAGTGAAGGTAATTTTCTTACCCTTTAGCTCCTTTGTGGAAAGTAGTGCTTATCTTTCAATCAGGTGCACCGGAAGGTGCTGCCAGTAAACGCTGATGAGTTTTTCAAGGAGGGAAGTGATGAATAGAAGATATGGTTATAACTACATAACCGTTTAAAAATCTCTTTCTTCCAATTACGCTATGTGCAACAAGGATTGTAAGTATTCACCGAAGATAAAGTTTTCTGAGCTGTAGGGATTTATTGATTTATTATATTTTTCTCCCCTCCATGGAATTGGTGGGGAGGATTAACTCTCACTTGGAGTCAACTGTCATTTTTCACCAGTACTATCACCCCCATCCTCCATCCAAATTTGCTGCTGAAATGTGGCAGGTGGTTTTGCCAGTAATTGCCTGCTACTTCATTCCATTTTAAATGAAAGTATGGAGTACAGTGGCCTTCCTCTCCCATCACTGGCATACTTCACAGCCGTGTGGTATTGACTGAGAAAAGGCAGAAGAGTGGGCTCCCCTTTAAGTTGCAAAGATGTGTTATCTTGCTGTATGTTCCCGTAGAAGCCAATAACTTAATTTCTGGGCAATAAGCTTCTGAATCCAGCATTCTTTTTCACGACCAAAAAAAACCCCAAACCAACAACAGAAACCCAAAAAAAATCCAGCAATTTTTTTTAAATGTCCACAATTTTTTTTTTTTTTTTTTTTTGTGAGTGGTAAAAGAAACTGAATGTGGTTTTGAGTATTTAAAATGAGCAGTGGCTGTTCTGTGGATCATAGGCAAGTTTCTATTATGGTACAGATATGCTTGATCTCATTCTGAGGCTGGTAACCATGCTCTGGTAGAAGGTGGCTTTTCTTTGGCCCCAGCTGTGCTAAACGCTATTATAATTAGCACGATGGTTAACTTAATCAGAGCACTTGGCTCGGGAGAGAGGTGTTACAGAGTGCACCATAATTAGCATTTTTATTCCTTTGATCCTGAGTGTGCTCTTTATTGACAGAAGTATCAAGAGCTGCTTTGTTTTTTGTTTTAACACTTCAGGAGGCAGAAATATATGTGGCTGGTGAGATTATGAATTTATTAATGAGTGGGGTTTTTTTTTAAATACCACCCTCTCAAAGGAAGTAGAAGGGAAAATGATCTGCATGTGTTGAAAAAATGGCATGAGGCCTCTGCTTTTGGTGCTGCAGCGTTTGGGTAGGTATACACCTAGGAAACCCCTCCTGGGGCAGCCGCAGCCCCTTGGAGTTGCATGGACAATATTAATGGCATCCTAAGCATTTCCGGCTCACCGCTGTGGGCTGCATGGCTGTTGTCGGGTTTGTAGAAAAGGGGCCTTTTCCTTGAAGTGAGGAAGGGGAATGCTGAAAGTGTGATCTGTTTGGCATAAAAAACCCCAAAGGTCTGGATAATGCTATAGCAGCCAGAGCTTTACACACATGCCGGCTCCGGTCAGTGAAACGTAAACGCCCCATCCTATGTGCCCAATATAAGCAGGTGGCAGAAGCGTGCAGCGGAGCAGATGACTGGTTGGGTTCATGAAAAAACATAACATTTATGCTGTCAGATGAAATGCTGAAGACTTCCAAACTTGCATCTGGCATCACCGCCCTGATTGCAGGGGAGGAGAGGCGAGACGCCCGGGAGGCTCTTCTCATTACACACCAGTGAGCGGAGCGGTCGCTCTTGCTGCCAGCAAACCCAGGATGTTAAAGATCGGGGACTTTTTGGTAGATGAAGCCACCGTCTGCCTTCCTGGGGTAGCCCACGTTAGGCTTGATAAACACGCTGTCCTCTTTGCCCACATTGCAGTGGGATGCCTTGTATCTCTGGTGTATCCGTGCTGAACTGGGTATAATTTGCCTCAGTTGGTTTTGAGCATTTGTTCAGCAATCTGGAGCAAGTGTTTTATGCGCTCTTTTTATTGACTTTGGAATGACGGTAGCTCAGGTATTGGTAGATGCATCTTCCATGTTCAACTTCCATATGGCCTCTGTAATTTTTACTGTTGGTTTTAAAAAGAAAGCATAGCAATGTTTATAATGGAAAAACTGAGGAAAAAATAGTTGAGGTTCCCCTTGTAAGACCTCTTTGCAGGTTTTTACTCTTCCTTTATGTGTATCTGTCTCTTTCCAGTCCTTTACAAAGAGGAAGAGCTCTCCTACGACTGTGTTCTTGCAGTTCATTTGTATCTGCTTTGCCAGCAGAAAAACCATATGCAAAAAGAGGCTGCAGAGAATGCAGGCATCATTAAGGGACTTCCTATGTTATCCTTGACTTCACTAGATTACTTTTATCTACTCAAGATGGATAAGTAATTTTAAAAACATTTATGTAACTAGGTTTTAGGTCAATAGCAGGTTAAACGGTTTATTTAAGTAATCTTTCTTGGCGCAAAGTATGTGGAAAGACCCTCTCTCAGTATTTTTACAAGATTATTTTCATATCAGCATTAAAGCAGCAAGCAGTCTCCTTGACAGTAGACTTGGAAGATACCCATTATTTGAGAGACATGATAAAAACAGTATAATCTTTTTCAATACCCACACAAAGCCAGCAATTGTCTGTTTCTGCCATTCCAGTTATTTATGTAATTATACTTAATGCCACACAGATTTGAGAAGAAAAAGAAATTGTTGCTGCTGTTTCTGATTAATATTTTTCCATACCGAGATCATCAAAACAGTAAATGCCTCTTACGGTGGTAGAGAGAAGAAAAGACTATGGATTTGCAAACAATTCAGCAGAGGAGATGAACCAGAGGGGAGAATGGGCCTTTTTTGAGTCTGTCTCCTATCCCCACAAAGGCATCATTCCTAAAGCTCACAGACGGATAGGAAATGCTGCCATCGCATAATATCACTCCTGAGATGTTAATACCTTTATTAAACTGAGGCATGCGGTGGATTTCAAAGGTATAGAATTTAACTATCTTAAACCTGGATTCCAGGCTATCCTGCTTTTCCCAGTTCTTCTGTGTTGCACTCCTGGTTAAACTATTTACCTTTTTGGTGGCCAAACACCAAGGTGCCCATTTGGTGTTTAAATACCAAGATAGGTCACATACTGTCCTGCTTAGCATAACTAGGTTGGCCAGGGTCAAGGAGCTCTAGCTGGTAAGCCCCTGCCTTCCATCTAATCCCACATGCTGGAAAGATCTGAGGTTGCTTGGAAATGCCCCTGGAAAGCACACCAGTGCTTTGAGTTTTCTGGATTAGGGGAGCTGCTTGAAAGCTTACAGATGTTGTCTTGTCTTCAAATTCACTGTCTTCACCTGTGCTCAGCCTCAGGTGTTTGGGTTGCTTGTCTGAAGAGAAGGAAACTGGACATGTATCACTTCTACAGCAGAAGTCTCTAGTTAGAAGTTCAGATGAGTTCAGCAGAGCTGGTGTATTCATTTAAAGCAGATACAGGAGAAATTGGATTTTGTAGGCCCACTCAAGAAATAAATATATGCTCATAGGTTTTATAACATTATGATCATCTAGGTTGTTCAGCTATAGCATCATACACTTGTACAAATTCACTACTTCGCTCAGCCTGCAAGTTCTGCTTGAGCTAGATAATATCATTTTAAAAAGACATCCAATCTCAGGTTTTTTAAAAGACTTTAGGTGACGGCAAATTTACTGCGTGCAAATGTAAAAGGTTCCAGTGACTTAATTGCATTCATTTCTAACACTTCCCCCTCATTTTTAGCCTGAATTTTGCCTCAAAGTTCCATTTTTCAGCTCTGTATCTTGTTATGCCCTTTATTAAATGTCTCTCACTAATGTAAGTATTTATGGACTGAGATCAAGCCATTCTGAACTTTCTCTTTGTGAAACTAAATAGACTGAATTACTTCTGGCTCTTACTTTAGGGCATATTTTCCTGACTCTGAATCCTTCTTGCAGCTCCATCCTGAATCTTTTCCAATTTGTCAACATCTTTTGTGCAGTGTGGATGCCGGGCATGGCCATGTATGCTTGGAATAATTTCAGTAATGCTGTATGAAGTGACAGAGCCAGTCCCAGGCATCTAAGCAACGTAAGAGAAACTGAATTTTTGTTGATCCGGGATGAGGGTAAAATGAGTTCACCCTGAAGATCTGGACTTGCTACCCCAACTGTGGAAGAGGGAAGGAAGAGAGAGAATGTGGCCAGGGCTGGGAGGAGCTCGTTCCCACATCTCCTCCCATCACCACTTCTGCCAGTAGTAACAGGAGGAAGGTTGACTCTGGAGTAGGCAAAGCAGGCAGCAGGTCCATCACTACCACTTAGCAGTGGTTTGCTTACTGCCCCATTGCCCCACATAACCTCAACTTCATCTGCTCCTAATAATGCTTCTCTGAAGTGCTACAATGGTGTTTTCTGCTTTGTGTCTTCCCCTCGCTCATGTATTGAAAGATCTCATTAATCATCTTAGCCACTGCATCCCTGTCAGAGTTTCAGTTGCGGCTCACCGTGGCCCTGAAGTCATTCTTCAAGTCTCTGCTTTCTGGATTAGTTCACCACTTTACAAGTTTAACCTGTATTCGAAGAACCGTGACCTTGCATTCTGTAACTGCTATAAGTAATGTCATTCAGATTGCCCCGTGGAGCGTATTTTTCAGCTCAGTCTGAACTGACTTGCCCTTAGTCTGGGTGCTGTACCGTTAGTCACATCACCTTCACCTTGACTGCCACAACGCTATTTTCTTCCACCTCACTTAAGACAACAGATTAGAGAAGGACCAATGTCTCTCTATACACAAATCAACCAGAGGATTCATTTGGTTCTGGGAGGCCCGTCTCTCTGAAGTCTCTCCTATTTTATTGCAACACTTCTGTTTTGTGGGATGCATGCTTCCGCTTTACACTCCTCTCTGAGTGGAAGAATTAAAAAGGCAAGTCATCTTTCCTCTTACGGTTCTTGTGTTGTACGTGGGGTTCCTACTACTGCAATGCAGTTGAAGATACTGCAGAGGGATATTTAAATTCGAGCCAAANTAAAGTGAGGAAAAAATTATGAATGCATTTCTATTTTTAGGATTCATGAAACTTGCCTTAACAGAACCTTTGGGCTTAAATTAGTAGACATTCCATTTTTAATTGGAGTATTTTGCTGCATACAATGATTTAAAATAAAGGGTGAGTTAATTAGGCATTTATTTGAAAAGTAAAACATTCAGGAAGCCAGCATGCGGTTTTGGATATGATATTGACTGTGTAGATAAAGGGGCCAGGGACGGGAGGCAGATGAGCAACAGACAAGTGACACTCTTGGGCATCTTCATTCGCTGTGCTTGCTGGGTGCTATCCTTTAAGCAACCAGGGCAAGGCAAAGATATCGCAAAACATACCAGAAATGAATTCAAAATCATAATTTTCACCCTGGAAACTGTTTGTTTGCATGTGTGTCAGGAGTTGCAGAATCTCTCAAGAGTTTTGCTTTGCTTACACCCCCTCCCATAGATGAGCTTCAAGGTTGTTGTATTTGTGCTTTTTGCTGCTTACCCGCATTATCTATGCACTAAAATAAAGAGGGATTTGCTGCCCAGGGAGTAACATCAGCATGCCGAGGGGGTTTTGTGGTAGCCAGCAAAAATAACGAGGGAAAAGGAGAAGTGGTGGAAGACTCTGTGGTAGCCGTTGCGCGATGGGCAGCGTCCTGCTGACCGGCAGGAACACAGCTCCCGGGGACAGCCCTGGCAGAGCGGGTCTGCTGCCGAGTCCAGGTGATTTGGATTCCAGAAAGCTGGTCCTTTTCCCACGCTGCCAGATCTCAAAGGAGTTATGCCTGCACACGGCTGTTGGTTACCATGCTAGAGGCTGTTTAAGGGAAGAAGAAAGGAGCATTTGGGTTTGCAAGACTCGTCGTGTGTTTTCAAGTCACTGAATGCACAGCAACCACCGCTCTTGCTGCTGCTTAGTCATACCACCCTAAAAACTGCTAAAGCAGTTAAAAATTTGCAAATATCAGCAGATTGGGCTTTTGTTTTCTGTGCAAGAGCGTCTGCTTAGAAAAATTGGATTGCACTTTTTTTAGAAACGAGTGCCTGGTGACAATGCAGTGCTTCGTTCCTGTCCTGGATGTTGTCCTTAGCCATGAGAGCAGGGGCTGTTGCTTCGTGTTTCATGTACTGCGTGACCTCCCTCCCGAATGCCAGAGCCATCAGAGAAGCATTATTGCCTCCCGTACATGCTGGCAATCTTAATTACAGTATCATCCCCAGAATAAATATACAGCTAATCAAATATGACGACAAGAAGCAGAGTGATAGGCAGACTAGCAGGACTATGATAAAAATGTCTGCTGGGTAAATCTTTCATGGTGCATTGCTTGGAACCAAGCAAAGTCCATCTCTTCCAAACTTTGTAGAACTGTTTAGGTCCCATTCATGCCCGTTGTGCTTAGGAACCATCTTCATTGATCTAAATTACTTTTTTCCCCAAGTGATTTGCTGGAGACTGAATTATTCTTTCATTTGAAGAGGGGGGGTGAATTCTTCCTTCCATTATTTTCCCCCATAGCGAGGCTTTAAAGTGTGCTTCTGATCATCACAGCAATGCAAAGTGATGTTTCCTTACTTTGCCAAGCACAAGTTTACATTTGAGTTTGATAGCTGCAAAAATTGCTTGTCAAGGTTGGTGATTACACTTACCTCAGAAAGGATACAATGTTTTACTGATGGTGAACATTGAACATTATCATTAAAGTAGTGAATACCTGGATCGTGGCATTGTAGAGTTTGGAGAATAATGCTTTTTTTGATCTAGTCTAAAACATCCTACTTCCAAATTTTACTGACTTCCGCATTTTCTTAAAAATAGACAGGTTCTACTTTTGATAAAAAGCCAGTGTTCGTACAGTAGCTTACATGTCCTTCCTCAGAGAATGCTCTGCTTCTGCTATGTTTCCAGTCTTTCTAAAACTCAATTAAAACATGTTGACTTTATCCTTGAAGCATCAACATAGAAACAGTGATACCGCATCAAGAGTCACTTTGTTCTATTGTTCTTAACGGCAGCTTTTGAAATCCAGGCAGGGGTGATCGGAATTGTGTAACACTGAGAGCGAAGAGTAGTGGATGATTAAGCCTAGCGCTCTAATCTTTTAAATAAAAATGTGGAGGTGTTAGTTTTCATAGAGACATAGTACAGGACAACAGCACAAGCTTCCCTGGTTTGAGGGAAGCTCCTTGTTACGGTAGAAGACTAGTTAATTTGCCTTTTTCAATTTTTTTTTCTTTTTCGTAGCTGTACTTGTTAGTGCTATATTGTAAGGATATTTTGAAAACAATCATCTCCTCCTTCCCCTCTTCCTTTTTTTAAAAAATATATTTATTTTGAACTAAATCATTTTAGAGATACCACCACAATGACCTTTCCTTTCCTAACAGCTCTGCCAGGAGGAAATCAAATTGAATGTTTCATTATTAGTCCCGTACCATGCAAACAATCAAGGAATGATTTTTTTTTTAATTTTTTTTTTTAATCATTCCATGTTCAAGAGTGAAATCTTGAAAAATTATTAAAATTACTCATGTTTAAAAAATGAGATAACTTTTAAATGCAAATTGATATGATAATGCTGAAACTTAGAGGTATAATTTATTCTACAAACATGCAAAAAAAGAATTTTAAGTATATATTTTGAAGAGTTCAAACTTACATTGCAGCTTTTGCAAACTTGAAATACGTTGTCTTTGTGACATAGTCTTATAAAAAATTAAATATTCTGTTGGCTAAACGGTAACAAATGAGCCAGTGTTTACCATGGTAAGGAGTACATTGGGGACATAACCATTAGCCAAGGGTAATTTAGTTTTAGCATTATCAGTTAGAAATACTGCAGTTGAGTGGAATATTTTATTACATGAAAACATCTGTAACCAATATATCCCCTGGGAAGCTTACGTGACCTGTGATCTGTTTAGAAAAAAATGTTTCAGTTTTACGAGAGTGTTCAAAAGCAAGTATGTATGCACAGCAGGCCATGTCCCAGCGAATCTGGAAAGGGCTCCCTCCTCTTTGTGTACCTCCTGGAAATTTCTGGGAGCCGTAGCAGTATTCCTGCCTTCCAGGCTGTAGTTTTCAAACTCACTCTGTAGCCTGTGGCACTGAAAAAGAGCTGGGAAGTGTGTACAGCTATGCACACTACCTTTATTGGTGCCATGTGGGGTTTACACACAGTTATCCTTGCTATAGGGTATCCTAAAACTACTGCAATCATAGTAAGGTTCGGATCAAAAAGCATGGTGCAGACATCTGAAAGTATATTTATACTCTGTGTGCCAGTGATACAGGAGCAAATAGCATCCTTCATATATTTCTCAGGCCTTGGTGTGTATCTTTTCACGGCTGCTTATTTTTTCTTCTCTCCTTCAATGAAGGCAGAATATGTCATCCCAACTTAAATTTGCAAAGCGGTCGCCTGTGCTCAGGCCTTCATCCTGCTTTGGCAGGAAAACAAAGTCCCCAGCTGCCGAGAACCGTCAGTCAAGGCCTGGGAACTTGGGGAGCCGGGAAGATGGGCGGATAGACAGCCTGAACTTGACAGCCCATTAGGTACCTGACCTTCCGCTTAAACGACTATTGAATTCTCGAAGATGTGGATTAATGCTTTCTTTTGTTCCGGGAGTTCAGAGGTGAGATGGGCAGATAGGTGTGCCAGTGGAGAGGGCTTTGCCATGGGCTGCTGTGTGTCCCTCATGCTAGGTCTGCAGAGGGGAACTACTGAGAAAATCTGACTTCTTTACAGAGGGGGAAAAACTCGTCACATTCACCCAGGATCTCTTTGCACTATAACACTCCTAAATTAGAGGCAAAACTACTTGTTTCCCTGACACTTGGTTATCACCTACGCCCAGCAATCAGAATTGGCCAGTTTATCACAGTTGGCTATACAGGCATGTTCCAGACCATAATATGTGAAGCACTTTTTCACCATAGGCTACAAATGTAATAGGTTTCCTGCCAGTAAGACCATGGCATCACCTTTCTGGCATCGCTTCCAGTTCACGCTTCCTACATGCATCTCTGCAGCCACTGAGGCCCAAACACGGAGGAGGTAAAGGGCATTTCTCAGTCAAAAGATCATTTTTCCCTTGAAACAGAGTGAGCTACCACTGCCTTTTTAAAAGTCTGCCTTGTTTGGGGAATATTTAAGCCATAGTGTTGCCCATTAAGTACTTTATCAGTGCAAAGGCAGAACAAACCTTTGCGGGCACATGAAGCAGATCTGTGGGCTCTTTTTGTCTGTGGTGATAACACTGTGCCTGGGATTGGGCTGACTGTGAAACCAAGTGTAATTCATCCCAAAAATTCCATCTGTTCGAAAGATATGAAAAGTATGTGCTAACGGGTCGGTGGCAGTGCATCTTGATAGAAGGCATAGAATTGGGAAGAGCGCAAAAGTCTGGTTTTACTCAGCAAGCAGAGGTGCTGTAAGGAAGGCAGGTCATTCCCAGGATGGAAAATCCTTCATTTCCAGTACCCTAAGAGGTACTTCCCGCCCTGCAAAGTGAATTCCTGTGAGACAGCGATGCTCCCTTTATGTGAGGAGAGAAACGAGTGTGAAGATCCAGGGAGTGAAACCGTGTGCACCTCAGGATTTTACCTCTTATTTGCAAAGAGATCAGGATTTTATCCCAGCCCTGCAAATGGCATGTCTGGCAAGACTGTGTGCCTTTCACATTCTCAGCAAAACAAACGAAGCTAACCTGGGAGGCTGGACCTGTGAAAATGTCATTTCCCATTTTTAAATGGTGTGAAAGATAAGCCTGTTCTCAGCCACTGGTGAGTGAGTGTTCTCGGGAACTGGCCGCCCTGCCTTGGTGTCATCGTGCTGGTGCTCGGCAGCTTGGGTGCGTCGGGGCAGGATGGGTCTGGCTGCTTTTGCTGGGTTTAAACTGGAGCCCTGTTTCCCCACGGCTGTCCACACTGCCCTGCAACACATGGGGCAGATAATCCAGGTTAGCAGCAACAAACCACTTCTGTAAGGCACGTAACTGCTTTAGTATTAACCAAGAGGCAGGGGCAATTAGCCTTAAAATTATACTAGGCAAATGGTACTCTTCTTATGGGGCTCTCTGTGCAGAGCCACAGTTGCCCTCAGAGCTGAAGATGAGTTTCCTGGCTGTTCTTTATCCACGTACGAGACAGTTCCAGGGAAGGCAAGGCAGGCTTTGCACGACACAGTTGGCTAAGCTTTGTTTGGAGAAAGTCGCATCGTTTATCATGGAGGAAGTCGCATCATTTATCATTCCTGACCAGAAAGGGGTTTGATTCTGAGATCAGTGCACAGACAATGTCTAGAAATGGGACAGCTTGTTTTGTCTAGTTTTTTGAGTCTGCGAATGTCAGGCGGTAGAAAGTTCAAGTCTAATGTTACTGGCTGCACGCTCTGTTTTCCACGAATGGGACATAGAGAAGGCTATGGGGAAAAGCACCGAAAAAAAAAGCACAGCGAGAGTAACGTAATGAGGGAAGGAGAAGGAAGGCATGTTGTGTATTGAGGGAGGCAGGTGAGCCTGACTTTTAGAGCAGAAATGTGTTGCACAGTCAGTGTTTTCACAGTGTGAAAATATCCCCGTTGTTGCCTCAAGCAGAGGAGCTGGTAACAGAGCGTGCAGGAAGCTCTTTGATAAAACACCTACCTCATTTCTTAACTTCTCTCCTGTAATTCAGCGTTAAAAAGGCAATGAATGTTCTACCGCCACAGGTACTTTTTTAATCTCTGACATTCTTTGGAGAGATACTGTGAGTCCTTTTGAAAATAAAACCAAACATGTACAAATCCAGCTTTTTCTTTGAAATGGTGTAAAGGTTTAGCAGGAGAGAAATGGTTAAGTAGGATGAAAGTGGAGTAGCATCAGACAAGCGACTGTTTGCTTCTGGTTTACCCCACCGATTCCCACCCACTCCAACCCAAATAACTGAGTTAAGAAATGTTATAAATTAACACACGCTAAGTTTTTACTTGTGCAGCAATGAGTGATGTACGCTGTTCTTCCATTGACATCATCTTATGTCACCAAAGCACTGTTTAACAAGAGGTATGTAGTTCTGGTAATCCCCAGGAAATCTGCACATTGTTTACCAAAACCCACTGTTTTTTAAAGGAGAAATGTAGTTTGCCAAGGGACCTGTAGCCTGTCAGAGTAGAAAAATGCTTTTTTCGGTGATTGAGAGGAAAAAGTATGTGCGTGGATATAAAAGCACATGCCTTCATGGTAAGCACGTGGAGGTAATTGGCCAAGCCGTGGGGTTTTGCTCCCAGAAACGGGAGGGTTGTCAGGCCAGATGCCTTTCATGGATTGTACCCACAGGTCTGAAGACAGAGGTTTCAGAGAAGCACCTCACTTCCTTACAGCTGACGACAGATCTTGCTGCTTACCTGCAGCAAACAAGCCTGAGAGGCAGCTCTGCCTTTCTTTTCTTTCCTTGGTTCTTTCATCCAGAGGGACAAAATTGTGGGGTTTAGTTTGTTCTGAACCCAGTGTTGCAGGGAGATTTTTTTTCACCCTGCAAACTTTCCACTTAAACAGTTTAGTGATTATAAATGTATAATGATCTCTGTTAGCTCTGCGATCCACTCGTATTAATGACTTTTCTTTTGTGCTACTTGGCACACGAGGTGAAACAAATGAAGAGCTGTATTAATTATTCATCAGCCAATGAATTTCTTTCACTGTAACTCTGTTTTGGATTTGTAGATCTCTTTGCATAAACTAATTGATTTTAATCATAATATTCCAAGTGGTTTTAATTAATAATTTAAACATAATTGTTTTGGGAAGTTCTTTAGCCTTATTCTGGGCAGCTGGCGCTTGAAAGCAGAATTTGGCAATGATTTAACTTCAAAAATATGGAGTTAGTTTTCTGCATCTGTTATCAAATGAAATTAGTAACTAAAAGGTGTGGGATTTTCTTTGGATGAAAGGTTAATCAAGTCCAAATCCAATTGTGTTCTAATCTAAAATTAAACATGAAAAAAAATGCGGAGTAGGGACAGGGAGTTTCCTAAGCCTTTCACACCTCGGCGTGGCTGAGGAGGGGAGGGAAGGAGGAGCGAGAAGGTACTGCCAAAGCAATCACATCTTTTATCTCAAGAACTATTTTCAGCAAGGTATGCTGATCTTATTTTCCATCCTCCCACGCTTTGGATAGGAGTTTCGGGAAAACTTTATTCTTCCTTTGCTGAGTATGGATCTAATAGAGGTTTCAATACCAGGGGACTACCGACCTTTCAGGCAGACTAGTGGTTTGACTCATCGCAGAAGAAATTAAGGTATGTCGGTTCAAATAGGAAGCTGATTTACCGTGAATTGTCAGGAAAATCTCTCTGCTTCCTACGCTATTGTTGCAGGCTTGAACTGCTGTGTGCGGAGGGAAATACAGCTTGTCAAATACAGTTTTCCCATGGATGAGAGAGGGTTTTAACACTGCAGCATTACAAACAAGTGGGCTTGCGGTGGCAGAGGTTAAAACCTGCGGAGCAGGGTGTTGGAAGGAAATGGGACGAGAGCAGATGCTCCTCCGGACCGGAACAGCATCCCCTCTGCAGAGGTCCCGCATGGGCTTGCCCGGGTCGCTGGCAGCGCCAGGAGCTGCTGCAGGGAGCTGATGGATGGCTCGCTCTGCGTCTCCTGCCGGGCATCTCAATCCTGTAACACCCCCGTCGCCCTCCCAGCGAGCCGGGGTCCATCCCGTCGGCAGCGACATGGCGTGTTGCAGTGAGGATGAAGCCAAGGCCTCCCGGTGTCACTGCCGGTGTCAGCACCATCCTGCGCCACGGCGGCCACCCCCAGACAGGGCACGGGACGCTTCCCAGCCTTTCCTGGAGCCGGTTTCAGCGGCTTTAATTACATCTGCGGTTTGGATCACTTTGCTTGGCCATTAAAATCCATTTCACAAAGAGTAGTATTGAAGCGAGCAAGGAATATTTGTGGCGGCTGTGGATTTCCTCCAGGCCTACAGGAAGAGTAAATTAGTTACTGAAAACTTGACAGTTTGTCCCAAGTGCTTAACTCTTTCCTCTCTGGAAGCTGCCTTTTCAGGGGCAAGTGACTTTAAAAGGAAAAAATACGCTCAATGCTTTTTTACATCCCCCCCAGTCCCTTTATGGTAGGGCTGTAGTTGCAAACCCAGCCAGGAGTGATTTGTTTTAAGAGGAAGTGTGGGAACTTCCTTTATAAATATTGCCTTTCCCTTCGTGTGGATCCAAACGCGGTTTCCTCCACTGGCAGGAAAAAACGTGCTTGAGCTGAACAACAAGCACTTTTCCCCGTAGCTCGTGCCCGGTGTAAATATGAAAGAAAGAGGTTTCATGGGAAAAAAAAAAAGAGCAGGTTCTTAGCCAGGAAAGGACTGAAGGTAGTTGGACCATTGGATAAGCAGGGTTTTGTTGATGCCAGTGGCTGGGAACACAGGCGTCCTCTGCTAAGGAGCACCGGGCGAGTTAAGGTCCCGTGGAGGGGCGTAAAATCAGTGTTTGCAAAGCCTGTGATTACAGAACCTGCTGTGACTTGCTCTGCAAGATAGGGCAGTAACAGCCTGAGCCTAACTCCTATCGCAGTTTGGAATGGTTTCTTTTTTTAAAAAAACCCCACCAACATATGTATCTTTCCTAGTGAAACGGACACAGTAAGTCTGCACCCTTCCCCCAGCCTAGAAATATACCTGTGAATTATTTTCAGAGGGAGGGGGCCTCACCCGCCAGAGGAGCAGCTACACTAAGGACTAATGGCTTTAAACTAAAAGAGGGTAGATTTAGACTAGATAGAAAGAAGAAACACTGGCACAGGTTTCCCAGAGAGGTGGTAGATGCTCCATCCCTGGAAACATTCAAGGTCAGGTTTGACGGGGCTCTGAGCAGCCTGATCTAGTTGAAGATGTCCCTGCTCATTGGAGAGGGGTTGGACTAGATGGCCTTTAAAGGTTCCTTCCAACCCAAACAATTCTGATCCTATGATTCTGTATCTGTGCTCAGCAGCAGCAGGTGGGTTAATTTTACAGGGCAGGGAGCAAGTTTTAACCTGGCAGGCAAAGCTCTGCGGGCTTGTTGTGCTTTTTTGAGGTTGGTTTTGTGATATTTTTTTTTTTTTTAAGAAGGGCACGGTATCAGTGTGTATGGGCTCCTTGGGTGTGCAGGCGGCCAGCTGGCCTGGCTTGCTAACATAAATCGTACGGATGATGGGAATCGAGGCAGGGGGTCTGGTTCCCAGCTCTGAAGGATTCCAGATTAGGAAGACAGCTCACAGAGGAAGCAAGGAGGAGTGGGGGAGGATCAGGCTGATTCCCTGAGAGGCACTGAAGACAAGAAGAGCCCTTCTGCCTGATTTGAAGGAGGGAAGTGTTCTTATATTCCTGATAATTAGGCAGAGTTGCCTTGTTCCTTGGTTTTGATGGACAAATGAGACATCCCTGGTATTTAAACTTGGATTGCTGTGATGCTCTGTGATCTGACCAGCAATAGGCACAGCCAGGCCACTGTTGTATTAATGAGAAGGTTCTGATTTTTACACATTTCTCAGTGGGGAAGATGAAATTTTCCTCAAGCTTCAGTCGGGGCTTTGCAGTGATTCCTTTTTGTACTTTTAGATACAACCAAAAGAAACAAAATTTGCAGTGCAATGGGCTGTCCTAGGAAAAATAATTCACAATCAAAGAAGACACACGAAACTTCACCAATCCTTCTACCTGGGCTCTGGCAAGGTTTGCCTGGCTTGCCATGCCAGGAGTCCTCACAGCATCTCATACTCTGTTCCATTGCAATTAATGTCCCATTGGGGGATGAAAAAGGTATGGAAAGTGAACCTTGGGTAATTTTAACTTTTTAAGTAAAAATTAAAAATAAAGCTAATAGTCTATAACTGTTCCTCCTGCACTTTGTTCTCTATTCAATGTCTTGCAAATGAATTTAAAGCCCTACAGTGTTCAGGGAAAGCTCTCCAGCCTTTTATGCTTTTCCTCTTGTTTTCCACACTATCCTTTGCTCCTGTCTCCTTATGTCACTTAGACTCTCTCATCCGTGCCACATTCTCCATTTAACGATCTTTTCTCCTTTTTACCTTCCCACACTTAGCATTTTTCCCTCTCCTTTTTCACACTCCCACAGTCATGCCTGCTCCTTTTTTCCAATAAGGCAGGCTGCATTTGGTAAATTAGGGAGTAAACCTTCAAATTCTTGTGTGACTGCTGCCATTGACTACGTGATGAAGAGACTGCAGGACCGGGCCGTAGCTTGGCAGATGTATGGGGAAAGGTAGCGAAGCCAATTTTAAAGTAGTCTTAATTACCTTGGTGGTTTGGATCACTTTGGTTGACTATTAAAATGCATATTTCTAAGGCGAGGTGTGCACCAATGGCATTGTATAAATAATAAAGAATTTCAAAAGCTTGATATAAAAGACTTTATAGAGGTAATATATTACTTTCAGTCGAGAGAAATGGAGGGCATTTTAAAATCAGTTTTACTAGCACCCTGTGTTTAAAAAAAAACTCGTATTTTTCTTTTTGTTTAACCTCCTGTGCAAGCCTGGGCATGTTTGAGGCTCCCAGGATCCAATTTCATGTAGTATCCTATTTCAAATCCAGGCCAGAGCAGATCGATCGAAAATCAGTGCTCTGAGAAATAAAACTGCCTGTGGAATGCCTTCAACGACATGAAGATGAAAGAGGGAATGTAATAGAGCAGATACGGATTTTCTTTTTTGAGGTGGGAGGCTCTGAAATAATGTCCTTGGATGTTGCACAATTTACGCTGATTGAACAGTAATGGTCGTAGGACAATTTTGGTGAATTTTTGTGTTCTTCAGTGAATAGTTAACAGCTGTGTTTTGTGAAGGGGGTGGTTGGTGTTGCTGAGGTTGTTTTAAGCCAAAGCAGCAGCTGTGGAACATTTTACAGCGAGCACAGAGCTACCTGTAAGTTTGCACATCGCCAGAATAATACAAGTTTC
The DNA here is from genome assembly GCA_013400135.1 of Rhinoptilus africanus. NCBI lineage: Eukaryota > Metazoa > Chordata > Aves > Charadriiformes > Glareolidae > Rhinoptilus > Rhinoptilus africanus. Next base: position 468,809 of record VXBO01008333.1, read on the forward strand.
CTAATAATTCTCGTCAGTGGAATACTTAATGGTATTTTGAAATGACTGAGCTACTTCAGTACTTTGAAAACTGCTGGTGAATGCAGACTAGTCTAACTCATCTGTGTTTATACTGGTTTTTGAGGTCAGCACAAACATAGATAGCAGTCCACTGCATTTTCCAATATACCTCTCTGTGTCTCTTCTCTTCCCTGGCCCTCAACAGACAAAGGAAAAAAAAAAAAAAAGGAGGATTATCTGAGAATTGCAAACAGATGGAAACAGCAATATCATTTTAGTACTTTGAAGGAACAGGAAAGTGAAGAGAAAACTGAACTTGTGAGCTTTCAGTAATTTTGAAATAGGGGTAATTTAAAAACTTGGCCGTGCCAGTATTATGTTGAATTCTTGGAAAACTAAGAGTGAACTTTGTTCTGCTGTACAGCGGTGGTATCTCTCCTGTCACCTGCACTAGGTGATTCTCGTGACATGGGGAGCATCTTGCATTGCTGGAAGACCACAGGCTTCCGCACATCATCCCCTTGCATGGAGGCAGTATGTCACGGCAGCTGCCTTGGCCCCGTTTGCTGTCAGAGCAAGGGGGGAAGCTTCAAAGAAAAATTCAGTGTCCTCACATGCTGAAAAAGTGCTATCCAAAGCCAGCCAAGAGCGTAACAGTAAACACAAAGAGCATTTGCATTTATTTTACACTCTGCCCCTTGGACAATAAAGGCTTGTCTGTTTGGGACCTTGCGCATGGTGGGCTCTTCAAAGGTAGAGACATATAAATGTATTTTAACTAAGCGAGGCTTGCTAAATACACAGGCTTCTCAAAGTGGAAGTGTGAGTGCTTTCTGGCTTTGCATAAGAGTGTGTTGGTTGCTCTTGTAGCCTTTTCTTATGTGAACGCATTAACACACATGTGTGTTCAGGACAGCAATTCTGGTCGTGTGGAAACTCACGCTTCAGTGACCTTAGGATTTCACCTTTGTTCTCCAAAGTAGCATTTGTTTTGTAAACTACTTGATGATTAACCTTCAGCTAGAATATAAGTGGCAAGTGTTTACTTAATAGTCAGAGATTGGGTTCCTGCTTGCAGGCAGCCTTTATTACTGAGGAAGCTGGGTGAGTTAGAAATGAAAGATCTGCCTCAGCAACTGTCTGAGAAGTCCACTCTGGTCTCCTGACAGATGTGGAAAAAGCAAAGTGCTTGATGAAAAGGCTAATAAGACTGCTGTTGAAAGTCTGCATGTGGTTATCTTAAAAACTGAAAAGACCCTGCTGAGCTACTGAAAAGAGGTTCTTTACTGTCTGTGTTTATGCAGAGTATATCAGAGTAAAGATATTGATGAGTTTTTCAGTAACTTCTGAATCTTTTTTAGCCAGAGGGCGCAAAAGTAAGATGTTATTCCATTACATCATGAGGATATTCACTTTAACAAATCAGACTCCTAACGTGAGCAACTGGGATGCCTCTCTAGCCAACAGTAAGAGAAAGAAACCCAGTTTCAATGCCTTCTGGAAAAGCCTACCTTATTCCTTTGGCTGCATACAGAGAAACTACCAGGTTTGATGAGACACTTACATCGGCATATGCAAACCTCCTGTGCCGCGATATAAGTTACTTCTCACAAGATTTATTTTGAAACAATTTGCCAAATGGCATTTGAAAAGTGGGCATAGACTGTACTATTTATGATTTTGAATTTATCACCTTAACTCCTGCTTCCTAAATAGCTTTTGAGAAATTGGGGTTGCTTCTCTGTTCCTTTGCATTGGATTAAATCCTTATGCTGAGTGGGCAGGCAGCTTGACATGTATGGATCAACATTCGGTGCGGGCTTGACACTCTGCCTGTCAGAGAGGAGCCCTGTCGCCTTGTGTGAGTGACAGGGTAGGGAATACTGTTGTCCAATATCAATTGTAAGGTTTGATAAATGATGATCTGAAGGGGCTGGAAAAAGTGCTACTCTCTGCTCCTCCAGTGATGCTTGCTTCAATTCCTGCCCTAATATGTGAGATGCTGGATCTGAGCCTGTTGGCAGTTCTCAGGGTGTAGCGTTCTTGCTGTTTGGTCTTTGGGTGAAATACTGTTGAAGGAACAGGTATGAGTTTTAGATTGGTCAGAAGGGACAGCAGAGAAAGAAGTATTCTGTGGTTAGTATGTTTAATTCTGTAGTTAAGAAATCTCTGCAAGAGTCTATAAAGAGATAAGATATTTAGTCTCCTTAGAATTAAGTCAAGGATATTCAGAAAGGGTAATGGAGCTTAAATTACTGGGTTTCAGTTTGGGGTTATGCTGGTCTTTGTTCTCATAGTGTATCTGTAAAACTCAGATTTTGATCTGAGACACTGAAATTTTAAGAACAAAAAAGTCCAGCATATGTGGTAGTTTTTTTCTTTTTCTTTTCTTTCTTTCTTTTTTTTTTTAATTTTTAGTTCTTTTTGCTCCACAAACTACAGGAAGAGCAAAATAAAGGGATGAGTCAAAGCAGTTGTTCCTTTGAGGAACAACTCAACTCCAGCAATATTAAACACTTCCATTATCATTTCAATATTCTTTAATTTTTGCCCAGAGTTGGTCAAGGTCTTTTCATAGTGCATAGATTTGAGGTCAAAAGTATGTGGTATTGAGTGGAAACCAAAACAAAAGAAAAGAGTTTAAGCAGTATCAGATTTCAGTGTGTTGAAGGCAGAGTTGCATTGAGCAGCTTCAAGACAAGGAGGATACTAAGCCCAAGATAGCCAAGTGGAGGAGACAGAAAGGAAGTCTGTAATAAAACTCTCGATTTCGTGTGCTAAAAGTGGAACGTGTGTCTCTGAGGTCGAGGAGGTGGAGAGGGCAGAGTGGAGATGACCAAGAGCGACATAAACTGGAGAGCTGAAGGTGAGGGAAGATACAGCATTGGCCAGATATTGGAGTGTAGAAGTGTGATACAGAGTTAATTAGAGATGTAAATACACTGCCATGTTTAGAGTCTTAAGCTGATATTTAATATCACTCTGAAGTTTTAAATAGTAAATTCTATATCCTGTTTCCATATGGACATGATCTCAGTGTTGTAACGTAGCCTTCCCAGCACTGAAATGTGAAGATCCATTTTCAAAATTAAGCTCAAGAAAGCAGTATGCAGCGTCATCCTTTGTGCTCCCTCCTATCAAGGGCACCATGCTTGTTAGCTCAACAGCCAAATAAAATTTCCATGGGCGTATACAAGCCTATAGGAAAAGTATCTGCTCCATGTGTTACATATAGCTGAAGGCTCTGGGGAATAAGGCCTGTGTCTGGGAACCGGATAGTTCAACTTTCTATCCCTGACCCAGTGCCTGCCCTTTCTAACAAACAAACAAAAGCCTCCCTCAAAGAAATGTGGTTTATGATCTGTTTTTAGCTCTAGAAGCAAACAAACAAACAAAAAAAAAGCCCTCAATATGTTCTTACTCCTACTTAACAGCAGCGTAGGCTTTAGGCACCGCAGGACGGGTGCCGTGCTTTCTTCCTTGCAGCTTTTGGAAGCCACGATTTCTCTGGCAGCCACAGCACCGGGACAGAACGTTGTCCACTTGCAAAATTTTGCACTTGCACACGGCTGATCAGCCTGAGTTTATCATCTTTTTGAAATTATGGTATCTGAGACACTCACCCTAACTACAGAGGCACAGCTGCCTGGTGGGTGAGAGGGTGCTCACAGGATGGGGAGGTTATCTACTGTTGTCCTGTCTCTGCTGGGTTATTGACCTGTCCTGATGGTCTAAACTGCGTGACACATCCATGGTGGTTTTTGTCCTTTTGTCCTAAAGGAGTACTTCAGTTTGAGAGGCGGAAATTGTTTTATATGAAAAGCAGGAGCAGTTATGTGTGTTCAGATTGGGGTGGGACAGGATAAGGGCTAAATGTAGTCTAATGGCAGTCATCTCCCTGCTGTCCTCTGGGGGTTATGGAGGGGAGAGCAAGTCTCCTCTGAAGAGCAGCTCAGGGAAGAGTGATTCCTCCTCCAGAAGGTGAACCATGGCAGGATCCTTTCTGTCAAGCCAGCGGAGAGGGAAGAGACAGGAAGATAACCTCGTTAATCCAAAGTTAGCTTGAGTGAGCATCCCCCTACACACTTGCTGTGTTTGTGCTCATGGTTTCTGTCAGCTTTGAAGCACGAATCCCCAGTTGTCATCTAAATACTTAGAACTTCAGGTCAGTCTTGCAAGAGCCTCCAGCTGTCACAGGACCTGTGATAGCAATGTGTACTTTAGTTCCTTCAGTTCAAGCAGTCCATTTTGACTGGCCAGCTGGTCAAGCCTGTACCACGAAAGACCGATTCCTCCTGGTGTTCCAGTATAAGATACTGAAAAAGAGCTGTTGTATTATGAGCAGGAGGTAAAAGGAAAAAACAAAAGCAAACAAAACCAGGAAGCCTTGCAGCAGATGGTGCCACCTGTGTCCATCTAAATCTAGCCAAAGCAGCGTGCCATTTGAGTGGAGAAACCTGGAAAATCTGATGACTCAGTCTGAATAAATAGGGAGACAGTGAGTGAGATTTTTGGCTCGTCTCCCAAGCCTCTTATGAAAAAGGCTTCCTATTTTCTAACACAAAAAATTGAGTACAGTTTGGTGGCATCATTCTCTGGCACAGCTGATACCAACTACAGACTAAAATGCCTGGTGTACCCATGTGAGAACTGACACATAAGTAGTCTGATGACTCTCTGCCAGTTCCTGGGTTATGGTTGAACCTGTTTTCCCAATTTCTGATGTTATTAGGAGGGTCATACCTTTATTATTGGGCATAAAACTGGCTGGACACAACAATCAGGGCTGACAGCATTCAGTTCCTTTTCCAGGCTAAGCCAAATACTAATTTCCATGCACTTCAGTCGTCGCATCTGCAAAACTGAGATGTGAAACCACTGTGCAAGACGTGCCTAAATCACTGTTCAGCAATGCTTGCAAAAATGCTCTGAAGGAGAGAGGCAGCATGGATGTAAAAAGGGAACTCCTCAGCAGGATGAAGTCTTGTTTCCTTGCTGACTACCTCCACCTCCTTCCTTCTTGTCTGTTGTTGACAGTATTGCGATCTTTCACATCCCTTTGCACTTCCTTTTACTCTGTATTTCCTTTTCCTTTATATGCTTCAGTTGCACCAGATCTGTTTTTCCCTTTGTTAGTAAGAGACAGAAAGAAATCTACCCTTTCCCTTGGTCATAAAGTCTACATTTTTTGTCTGTCTGTCTGTCTCTCGGGTTGGCTGCTTTGCTTATATTACCCTCCTACAACTTCCCTCGATCCCAGTCCAAGCCTGCAGTCTCCAGTTAGGCCATATCATGCAGCTGTGGTCTAAATATCTCACTCAGCTCTTCTCCCCTGTCCTCCATCTCACGATTTTGTTGAGTATCCATGTTCATCCGCCAGATAGTTGAGGGTTCAGGTTCCCTCAAACAGCTTTTCCCTGGGAAGAAATGAATATATGGAGTCTTAAAGAACATGTTACCACAGCAACTAGATATGAGGAATGCAAACAAGAAATTAAATCCCATCGAACATTAACAAAATAAACTCGGTTTAGTACTGGACAGCCCCAAGGAACATGAAGGGAAAATAAAAGCCCTGCTGATGTTTGTGTCTTTCCTCCTTGGGGAGCCAGTGTTATGCAAGTCTCAAAGCCAGGTTCGGCTGAGCTAAGGTGGCTTTGCAGAGATGGTGGTGGATTTCGATGGGTGTTGGGGTCTCTCTCCCCTGGGAACTGCCATGCATGATCTTTTAGTGCGTGCGTCGGCATTTGCTGCAAACTGTTTGAGTGGGCATTGCGTGCTCTGCTAAAAAGTAACTTAAGAAATAATGTGTGTGTAAGAAATAGGTTGAGGCATTGAGCACTCGCTACGTCTATTGCTGGGGATATTTTTTTCAAGGACAGTTGTCATTTTCACAGTCGTGTTGAACAATTCACATGAAGCCTTTTTTATCAGTTCTTGGCATATACAGTGATGTTTAACAATATCAGATGGTATTTTATCCTTCCCTAGGGGCACAGGCACTGTATCTCTTCCATTCTTAAATGTTTGATCGTGGGAGGTGCTGAGTGCTGCCATTGATAAGAGCGTGTTCAAGCTCTAGCTAGAGGAGTGCCAAATCATACAATACCCCATCTGTAACGCCAGGCATTCTTTCTGGTAATATTTCAGTTGAGCTCTCAGTTCTTCAGTAATTAGTTGTACATCTGTGAGCAACTGTCCATCTGATTTATTATCCGAGCAGCTATTGAAATACAGAACATTGCCCCATTTAGCCTCAGGATTTAAAGTTATGGTGTGCTAAAGTTGTGTTTAAAATGTAATAAAATTGACTATATATAAACAAATTACAAGTTTATGGGACACTATATATGATCTTAAATCAATATTTTAAAGTGCATAAATTTAAGGTGATTAAGCATAGCTTAATGCATATGAATATATTTTTAATTGCTGTCTTCTTTTATTTAGTAAGAAGATTAAACACTGTCCTGGAAAATAACTTGATTGTAGTGTAGAAGACTTAGCAGAAAAGTGAATGTAAGTATTTCACAGCATGTGTCAATTATTTATGTTTGCAAACCACTGACATTGATGTTATTATAAATCATGCTAAATTTGCAGCCTGATTTACCAAAAAGACCACTTTTAGTATGGGGAGAATGCTGGATCTGGTCATTGCGCATATGTGTGTGAGGTGTAAAGTGTCTATTATGTGGTTTTCAGTATGGGTCTGTTGGCTATACGTACCTAAATGCTTTTAGTGGGGCCACGTGCTTTTAGTTATTTGCGTGCTTTTGAACTATTCGCAGGAAAAATGTCAGCATGAAGTTGTCACTGAGTGCCCTTAAAAAGAAAAAAAAAAACAGCACTACTCCTCTTTAAATACCCATGGGGATCCTTAGATTCTGTAATGTGGACATATTTTCCATTTCCCGAGGAATTTAATCTCACTTGGAATAATGCAGCCAGTATACTTGTATACTTGCCCCAAAGATGTGAGTTTATAGCAGAAGATTGCGCTGTGGATTGGCAATTCAATTTAGAGTGAAATACAGTGGCTGCAAGTTCCAGGCTAAGTGCATCATTGCTCACTTGAAGTCACTTTTCCGAACCTGGAGTCAATAGTTCTCTAACAATAAGAGCTTTGGTTCATTTTCTAGACACTTTTGAAAATGTTACTTTGCTGGTGAATACCCCATTATTTTCCTTAAAGTAATTGCTTTTCCTAGGTGTATTTCATAATAATGTGAACTCCCTAACTGTGTGCATGCACATGTGTGTACGTACGTCCATATTTGTGTGTGAAGCAAAGCTATATCTCTGCAAGTCGTACCCCAGGAGGCTTTGAGTGGCTCTGGTGTGCAGGGTAGCGATAGTCATGAACTTGTAGCTGCCACAGATTCATTCCAGTATTTTTTCATATCACATTTTTCCCACGATCTCACCTTCCATTTCCCAGAGCCTGCCTGATGAGTTTGGAAGCAGTCAACTAAGCCTTTCCAAATGCTGGATAAAGCACAGAATTCATGACTTAAATGTCAAATAGGACAGTGATCCTGTCTTAAATGTCTAACAAGCTGGGACAGTTTTAATTTTAGCCTTTGAGCTTTTATAAACTTGTCTTCTAAAATTACAAACTGACCAATAGTACTGAAACAATGAGTTACTGCAGAAACATTGTGAAATGCTGTCTGGTTTATATAGAGTTGTCTACTGATACGGAATTGCTTGAAATGAAGATCCTCAGATTTGACAACATTGTACCTAAGCAAAAGATTTATAGACTAGCCTGTGCATTGACTCTCTACGTTACTGGTATCTGGCCCAGTTTGAAACCTATAGAGGCTTATAAGATATAAAAGCCAATCCTTAAAGCCTTCCAGTGTGTATTGAACAAAACAAAACAAAGTTTGAAGTCATTTACTGGGACCAGTCACTTCAGTTGCTTCAGGGTCCTAAAAGTACATCTCGAGCGACCTTGTTCATGCCAGTGGCACTTCTTGAACAATTCGACATGTGTGACGAGTTTGTACATGTAAAAGTTTTCTTGAGTTACTTTTACATTTTTCTCATCAACTCGATCTTCAACTGTTTCTCCTGGGAAATTTGGGAAGAGGTACTGTTATCCTCAGTTCGCATTTTTCGTGAAATAAGCAGAATATTTGGGTTTTGTTTGTTTGTAGTTTTTTAAGTGCCTGTTTAGCAGGAGAGCACCATTTGAGTATGGGATGAATTGTAAAAAGATACCTGCCCAATTAAAATGTCATTTTATGTGTGTAGTATGGATGTGAAAGCAAATAAAAGACATGAAGTAGAGCTGTATTTCAGGAAACTTACTAGTAGACTACTGGCAATGTGATTTTTAGCTCATCATGAAACTGGCAGAGGAATAAACACATCCTTGTGGAGAGATCGATACTAGCACTTTGTCCTTTATGTAAAAATAAATATCTCCAATGGATGTTATTTTTATGATATTTTACTTTTCTGCGTGTGTAGACTGAGCTAAATGGAAACCTTCTTCTTGATCTGGCTCTTGCACCGATCTGACATTAAAATTATAGATCTATGCTTCTAAACTTGAATAATTTTCAAAATTAATTGGCCTCACATTGGCTGGGATTTTTGCAGTAATACCAAATTAACAAGTTAATGGGGAGAGGATAAAATACCTTTTCATAAATACTTTTGGTTTTGTATCTCAGAAGTGGCTATGGAGACATTCTTACGTAAAAAGTCAGCAGAGCCCCAGGGAGGGAATAAAGCACTTAACAGGAACCAAGAGGGTGAGTGGCTTTACCTGCAGTCACTCAGAAACTGTGGGTAGAGCCCTGAAACTATGAAATCCAGCACCTCCTCTTACAGTCATCCATTTTGATATGTGGCATATTCAGAGACATTTATTAATAATTTTTGTTTTGTTAAAATTGAAAATTAAACCTGAAACTTGGGTTTGAATACGTGAATGGTTTGGTAGGATAGCTGGTAGGATTTTGGCTTTAGTTACCCATAAAGCTAGAAAGTGGAATAAACTTGCACAAATTTCCTCTTCCTCATTCTCTTCCAACAAACTTCTGGACTGACCTTTCACAGAGCTGAAAGCCAAAGCTGGGATGCTGGAGGAACCCAGCAAAACATTGGTTTCCTATTTTTCTTCACCTGCTGAAGGGGAGAGAGGAGATGGGGAGACCGAGGGGGTTTTTTTAGCTCTTAAAAAAATAGGGAAAGGTTAGGAAAAAAGTGAAATGGACCAGAGGGGATGATAAGCTGATAATTGTATTGCATTATACTGATGATACATCAAAAAAATCTTGAGGCAGTTTTTGCAAGGAGAAGGAAAGGGAGTGTGTACCTCTAGGGAATCAGGAGCAGGCACCGTCAAGTAGAGCACAGGCAGGAAAGTGCATGGGGTTGGGGAACACCCAGCCCTAATTAGATACCAAAATTAGGTTCTCACTGCATATCTTGTAATCTGAGATACCTGGAACAAGTTATTAATGTAGCGCAGAGAGTTTTGTTCACTGTTTTCAACAGTATTTCGTATGTTAAATGTGTGCTCTGGCACTGTAAATAGCCTGGTTCAAACACCCTTGCGAAGGGTGAGGACCACATCACGTCATCTGCTGTCACTAAGCTCTGCTTGCTGGTAAGCAGGTTTTTTCTGGAAAGTCTGCGGAGATGCTTTTTAGACTTCTAGGATTATAAAGCAGTTGCTCAAAAACAGTGTCTATCCCCAAAATGTCCACCTTAGTTTCAGGATCCAGCTGGGTATTGTAAAATTAATTGTAGTTTATAAGAACTTGGCTCCTGTATCACGAATGCTATAAATAATTCTCAGCAGCATTTGGATAGCGTGGTAAATAAGGCATAGAGCCATGCAGGATAATGAGGAGAAAAATAAATATTGAAGAGTTGCTAGTTCATTAAGTAATATCTATGCTGTGCATGAAATGAGGCAGGGGAGAAGGGGAAAAAGTCTCCCATCATAGAGACTATCATGAAGGATTTGCATAAGGAAATTTACTTCTAGTGTTTTCTAGGTATGACAATCAGTCAGACTTGAGTCCCCAGAATCTCCTTTAAGACTCATCTTTAGATCCATAGGACTTAAGTCACCGAAACAGCAGGTAACATTTGTTCGGCAGGGGAGAATGAGATGAGGGCTTTGCAAAGCGTTCTCACAGAATTTCTGCTGTCGTCACCCTGAGACCCTAAAGGACCTTCGGGAGGCGGGACGGACACTACACGGCTGCTGCTTCTATCTTCATGCCTGTGCTTTCTGGCACCTGTTGCACTACCTGTGTCCCGACTTTTTTTCTTTCCCTTTGGCTCTGTCTTCCTTGTGCTGCCTGACTGACAGTAAGGAAAACGCTGAGGCGCCAGGAGAGACGACGTCTCTGCGCTATGAGCACGAGTAGCCTGTGACACCAGGTCAGGCTGCAGCCACCAACAGCAGCAACCGCAGGAAAGCCCTGCATAATGATCTCTCCGGGGTGTGCAGAGCAGCTTATTTGGAGACTTAGGCTGCTGTTTTCCCATATGCTATCAAGTACAATCTTTTATTTCCCTCTAAGCTGGGTTTATAGTCACTGGGCCGTGTAAAGGCCAAATGTCATGCCTTTGCTGCTAGATCTTTGTGACAAGAGCAGCCGTGGTGGAAGTCCTGCCCTTATTATGGAGTGTGGAGCGGTCTGCGGGCAAGCCTTGGCTCTCCATCTTTCTGTGGCAGCAGCCTACATGGGTGACCCATCTAACAAAAGCATCACGCAGCTTTGGATTTATTTCATATCACTGGCTACAGATGAAACTGTAATAGTTTTGCCCATACGTTGGCACTTTTCCCTCGACGGAGAAATGAGGCCACGCTTTACTAGTAGATGCAGAACTTGAATATCTGTAACGTTTTAGGAACTTTTCATGCTTCACTTCGAGATGTGCCTTGTAAAAAATCCTAGGAGGTTAGTTATAAAAAGGTGGTTTATTAGGGGGTGAGGGTGTCCTTTCTCCCCACATGTCAGTAACGTATGGCCTAAATCTTCAGGTCTGGCTACAAGACCCACAGGAGAGAAGAATCTTGCAACAAAACATAGCTGTTTAGAGGTATTATTTAGAGCTATCCATTCATTTTCCTTGAAGCATAGATCCGCATGTCAGTCTTTCTTTCTCATATTTCTCTGAAATAATCTCCTGGGGGATAGGTAGAAAAACAAACAGAAGATTCTTTACCTTTCTAGGAGGGCTGGAGACAAATTCAACTTCAAAATACTAGCTATTTTAAATGCAAAATGATCCTTCCTTAATTAATACTTGGCAAAGCATTTTAAAGATCAAAGTGCCAATATTAGCTAATTCTCATGACACACCTGTCAGGTAAGTAAAAATTATATGCATTTATAGCCCAGGAAGCTAAAATACTGTCTAACATCAGCATTTTCACAGTTGCTACCTAGTTAATTTACTGAAATAACTAGTCTAATTCTCAGAGGTTCTGCATATTCTTAGTTGTCCTAAATTATACTTGGAGCCCAAGAGTATTCACACTTTTGAACCTGAGTGCAAGTAATTTGGTACAGAAATGTGAGTACAGCAGCTGAACCTGAGGCACCGCACTTAAGGCTTTTTCCAAACTGAAGCACCCCTAAAGAGTCTAGGGCTGGGACTTACATGCTGTTGATTCCCAGGCTGGGCTGAGTTTTGGGGTTTTTTTGCAGGAAGATGTGTAGAAGGAGTGTTTAGAGTGGGAGAGAGTGCTTGAAGTAGGAAGAAAAATGGTGTGTGATGGCAGTTAATTTTTCTACCCCCTGCTGTTGCTGCCATGAGAGGTGCAGGTTACCTTGTTATTTCTGTCATGGCTCTTTCTCCTTTTGTTACAGCATCAGCAGAGTGGTATAATTGGTCTGGAGGACAAATTTTCTTGCTGCCCCATTGAGAAACGACTGAAAAGGAGAGGGGATTTGGAACAAGTGCTGTCCCCCCTTCAGCCTGCAGTGCAACTTGTTTCCAAGTGGTGTTTTTAATCGGAGCGGTGGTGGTATTCGAGTGCCTTGCTTTGTTCCAGCAAACAGTTTTTGTAACCCGTTTGCTCCGTTCAGTGTGGCAATGCCCAGCCCTGAATACGGCATGAAACTTGAGGATGGCGTCACTCCGTCCGGCTCTGTTCTCCCTCTTGCAGGAGCAGGTGGGAACAGACAAAACCCCAGCCAAAGGCTGCCAATGGCTAGGCACTCAAAGGAGGGAAAGCCTAGGCTACAAAAAGGGGTCTCGGGGGATTGAACAGCCTGGAGCAGGCATGCACGGCTGAATTAGGAGTTGGAATTGTTTGGCTTTCAAATTCAGGGGACTTGTTTGCTGTCTTGGCCCTGCTCAAAGTGAATAAGCGCTACTGCTAATAACAAAGCCCAAAACAGAGGAGTGAAGGATTAAAACCAGAAAATGATGACTCACCCTCCCCTCTCCCCCCTCCCCAGTTTCAGTCCCCACTAAACCACTTTACCTCACCAAAGCCCCGGTGGCTTTTTGTTTATAATTAATCATGTGTTTGAAATGTTAAAATGTGTAGGCAGGGATTAAAGGATATGTGATGCTACAGCATTAAAACAGTGCAGACCTCTGCAAGGGAATTGTGAAGGAAAATTAAAACATAGTTATTTTTGGCAAGGGCTGCTGCATCCTGGGGAGATCAAGAGAAAGCAAAAAGCAGTTTACCCAAGCCTAGCGAAACCGAGCAGAAAAGCTGGGTGCAGCTGGGTGCAGTATTTTTGAACTTTGTCCTACTAAAGCCTAATTTGAAGTTTTGGAGTTATCTCAATTTTGAGAGGATGCAGGGAGGAAATTCACTGAGAAATTTCTGTGGAGGTACCAGCCTAAACTGTCCTCCTTTTCCTCCTGCAAAGGCTGGTGAATACAAATGCCTGATTATCACCTGTGATGTAACAGGTTTCTTCCTTCTCCTAATCCACGGTGGGACTGAGGTGGATGGATGCCTGTAACACTCAACTCAGTGTGTCAGCCCACAGGATTTTACAGAATAAGCAGGTTGTGATGCCTGTTTGGAGTGTTATTCTGTATTCTCACACACGTGAGAGTATTGGCATCGATTTTCTTCTTGTGTCTGACAATGAAAATTGAGAATTGTCCCTGCTTAGAAAAAGAAATGCATTATGGACTTAGAGGGAACTGTTGCAAATCAGTTGTCAGCATTGACTCTAGCATTGATTTTGGAGTTTGAATATCATTTTTAGTGTCATTCATCGGATACTACATTAGCTTTGTCTCCATAAACCTTTGATTCCTGGCCAAAGTGAGCCCTTTCATGGGACTGCTGATGTTGGAGTCAGTGAAATCTGCCTCCTCACCCCCCTTCTTTTTAATTTAAGGCGAGTGAATGATGCCAGTGTGAACAAGCACAGATTAGGGCACTGTTCTGATGCTTTTCTTGCTCATGATCTTGCTGCTGTCTGCTTGTTGGTACAGGGGAAGCCTCTGAATGGCTGTGTCTGTAGCAACTGTCCAATTACTAATAAATGAGCAATTTTAAGAGGCCCCATTCATTTCAGGTCTAATTGATTTTTGATGCACATTCCGAGCCTACAGAACCCAGGGAAGCAGGGTTTGGGGGGGATCTCCCTGGGGAGGCAGGGCAGTGCCACCCTCTTGCCTCAGCTCCCCTCAGTTCCCTTCTGCCCCACAGCCCGGTGCAGTGGCCCCTGCGGCTCCCGCATCCCGGCACAGGCCTTTCACTCCATAGCTTTCAGACCAGGGCTTCTCCAAAAGCCCATTTGAAGCCTTCATGCTGCTGATGCCCCTGGGTTTGGTGCTGGGAACAGCCTGGCTGCAGGGCTGTCACTGCTCTCTCCATAGATAAATTTGAGGACTTCTGCTCCGTTCCTGCCCTGCACCCTCTTGCTTTGTGATGGAGATGGTGTTTAAGCAGTTGGCTTAGGTGAACTGGTATGTCACTTTGCTAAATGGAAACGGTTTGTATTAATGTGTTTATTTCTATGGAATACGCCACCTCCACTGCTCTTAACCTTTGCTGTTACTTTTGTGCTAGTAAACGTGAAAAAATGCCCTGTGCTCTCAGGGTGTTGTTTTTTTCATGCCGTTTGTATGAATCTGGTTATTACCTCGTCTTGTGTTCTTGTTTTGTTTTTCGCCCTGCATTAAATCATTTAAATGTATTGGTTGAGAAAAATCTCTATAATAATCTTCAGTTCAATTAATATTATACTTAATTAAAGGATTTAACAAGGATAAAAGTAAGAATTAAATACTTGTCTGCTTAATAATTTTTTAGGGCTAAATTCCAAGGCAAGCCTCAACCTTATTTGATTCAGTTAATGCAGTACCTGCAAAAGGCATTATATTTAAAAATAGATGTTCCTTTGGACAGCTAGACAATATTCTAGTGTCCTGTTACTGCAGCACTCAATTTGATCAAGCACAATGTCATGAAGTAATGTCAAGATGTAAACATATCTAGTTTTCGGTAGGAAATTTCTCATTGTCAGTCAGTAAGCCAATGACTTCATAAACAGAAGTCTTCCAGGGATACACAAAATACAGTCTTATTTATCCTTGCTGGTTTTCCTTAAAATTACATCAGTTTAATTTGTGACTAATTAAATGAATTGTATTAAATTACAGTTCCTGGGAACCTCTGAGTTTGCGAAACATTGCAACTCATGTGTTTATACACAGCTAGTATTTTCTTTAAAATGTGTCTGGAAAATTCCAGACAACTGAAGGGACTTGTCACGCTTTTCTTCAAAGCTAGACCTATGGTTTCAAAAAGCATGTTTTTAGAGCTTGTTGGTTTTTGTTGTTTTGGGGTTTTTTTGAACCTGGAGGAAGAATGATGGTGCTGGTTGCACTGGGGAGGCAGGTGGTGTGTGTTGCTTTGAGAGTTCTGACTGGTTATTTTTCGCATATGAACACAGAGCTGTGTTTAATATTATTTCTAAAAAAATATATATATTTTTCCCCTCATGTAAAAATGATGACTTCACAAATCATGGTACCTGTTATAGGCAATGTTATGAGGATTTATACTCCGTACCACCCTCTTCTTACCTTCCTTTCTTAAGGTGTTTTCTGCTGAGATCTTCCAACTGCGTGTCAGAGAGGTCCTAAGGACACCACAGGGGATGCTGGGGGACACTCACTAATAACAGAAAGCTGGGTCACAATTTTGACTTTGGCATCCCCTGCATCAGTTCCACATCCAAAAGTCTCCATCATAAGCTACTGGCCATTTGGCTCTTCAGGGTACTTATAGAGGGGAAAAAGGGGTCACAATACAATTTCCATTGTAACGAGCAGAAACGTACAGTAGAGCTGATGTCAGGGAACATAGACCAGATTCCTGAAGTCCTTCAGCACTTCTTACAGCCAGTATCTTTAGAAGGCATGAGCTATTATCATTCTGTGCAGGAGTAACTGGACTGGTTTAGTCTCTGCTCTGCAGTGGCATTGATTGCCAGTGCTTCTTCATAAGTATTCAAAAGTGGAATGACTGTAGAGAGGTCTGCTTGGTTGCAAAGCAAAGGAGATCCTGTTCAAAGGCCAGGGTGGTGCTAGGAAGGGAAGGTGTGTGTGGTCAGCAAGCTAGGGATGAACTGATTTGTTGCATTCTCAGGTTGTTCTTAGCCTTGGGAACTCACATCAGGCCGTCCATCCACGTGTGAATTCTTCGGCTGATTGACTTGAAAGGTATATTGGATAGCATTTGTTTATAGTGGTCCAACCTGCAGGATATGGTTTTTGTCTGGCATATAAATATTTGTGGTGCTATCCTGGGTTTGCTTTGCAGGATGTGTATGCTTCCTTCTTGAGCTGCCCCACATGGGAACATTCTACCTGTTTGCATGATTACAGATATGGCCTAAAGGAGCTCTATGCAAAGAAATTATCTCCTAAGGGAGGTATATGTGAGCAAAGCTTTTACAGCTGGGGGGCAAGCCATGCTGAAAGAAATTGTTCTTTGAAAATATGTCTTTGAAGTATATATAGGACCAGGAGGAAAAGAACAAATAAATGTTATAGATGGGGAATGGAAACAAAAAACCTAAAGACAGGAAAACGTTCACAATATATCTATTTTGCATGACTTGAGCAAAATTGAATGCGCTAACATTATTGCAAGCAAATGCAGTACCCTGAAAATAGTCATCTTATACAAAAGCAGGCATTTATTCTCAGGAAAGAAGAATGAGCGGAGATAACGTTCTCTCCTAGCAAGCCTGTCTGTCTGTTGTCTTTGACAAGGTGAGAGGCAGCTTTTCTTTCTCATCTACTGAAGGCGCTTTACTTAAATTGTGTCAGGACATGTTCATACAGTCACTTTATTGGGTACCGTCCATGCTGTTGCCGAACAAGGTAGGTTGGTTCTCCCATCTCCTCTAGCTGCTTGTTTTTGCCACTTCCGTGGGTGGCCATAAGTATGGGTGCAACCAAACCTCAAGCCTAAGGAAAAGCTGAAAACTAACCTGGCCAGGAGCTGAAAAATAGGTAGTTACTGCTGGAGCAACTCCATAAGTGTCCTCTCCGCACCTCTGGCATGTCAGTACTAGCCCAAAGCAGAGACTTTCCTTTCAGAGCAAGGGACCACTGCACAAGGGACCCAGGCAACGTAGATTCTCTGCAGTGATGAACTAGGGATCAACTGTTCTTCCTAGCTATTAGGCAAAGTATAACATTTACCCAAGATCTTTCTTTGAAATGAATGGCTGGACAACCTGTGGAGAGAGGGGCAAGCTGCTTACTGTCAGATTCGCTAGATAAAATGGAAACGCTGACCTTGTGGGACAGTACAGGAAAAAGAAGGTGTCCCAAGTGGGATATTAGGCACGCTGTGATCTTTCTCATGCATCTGTTAAGCAGCTGACAAGAGCCTTGCCTGTGACTCCAATTGCTGAATAACTGGGGAGAGGAAAGGGAAGAGGAGGGGGGGGTCCACATTTGATGTTTTGCAACACATGATTTTGAGGTGAGCATCTCTGCAGTGATGCTTCTTGTCTTGTTCTGCCAACTCCTTTACTGAAGTTGAACTACATTTATTGTCTTTGGCATTAATCTAATACATCTAACATTCTTGGGCAAGGTAAATATCTGACAGCCCCTGTGTAGTTAATTCGTCCCCATGCTTTAAAGATTTGCAGTATCCTTGTAAAATATTGTAATACAAGTAGTGGGTGGTAGAGTGCATGCTGTTACAGTAAGGAAAGTAGAACCTTTTAAATAAATTCCCTAAGTAGATGCACATTACAGCGTACAACTATGTTTTCTGGAAGTGACTGGAATTGCACTAGAGTCTCAATTTTCCATTCACTGGCCCTGGAAAAGGCATAAGCGTCTAAGAGACGTAAATTAGTACAAATTGATCTCATAAGTGCAAGTTTTATTAAAATTCTTGTCTGTCAGTGTGTGAGGGATCTTGATAAATTAGATTACCAAATGATTTTGTTCATGACAAGTTTGCTTTCGTTATGGGTGAAATATGCAAAATAATATCTAAATAAAGACTAAGTTAAGCTGTTAAATGCTGCTTCCGGGAGTAATCAGACATTTTCTGGCTTGTGCTTTGATTTGAAGGCTGTCTGTCAGCCTTCATCTTTATTCGTGGTAAATAAAACCTCTTCCCTAAAGGGATCAAGGTATGAGTGCATAAGAACCATAATATTATGCCTACCGCAATCAGTAATTTTGTAGGGATCTCGTTAAAGTTCAAGTTCTTTCCCTGCAATTGAGCAGAAATACCAGTATATGCTGGAAATAAATCAGTCACTGTTGAAGGGGATCAAGAAAGCTTAAAATACAGGGAGGCTACTCAAGGCGGGTGTCAGCACCCTTTGGGAGAGAAGGAGCTAAAGATAAAATGATAGACATCAAAGATTGTAGTTGTGTCTCTCCCTCAGCCCTTCCTCCAGCCAGCAGCTGTTAGTCCTGTATTAGTTTGAAAACCGGGGAGGTGACAGCCTGGGGAAGCACAGAGAATTCACTCAATGAGTAGATATCAAAGAAAGACCAGCCGAGGGACCTGAGTGAGGAGAGGCGCATGTAAACTCTTGTGCATCATGCAAATGGATGCTCAGGCAATTTACTCCGCACTGTGTCCACTGTCAACGGGACTGCGAGAATGGGAATATGCTGAAGAAACCACCGTGAGCATCCTCTTGACAGGTGACCTTCCACGGTGATGAGCGTCAGACACTAGTCCAAAGGCGACAGGTGAAGTGCTGCCCGTGGTCATAAACAACAGACCACACACCAAATCTTGTGAGCAGGGGTGGAGCGAGGCTCTGAAGTGGTTAATGGTGTACCAACCCAGAAAGGTTTGATGTAGGTTAAAGCAGATCTGTCTGAAAAGCTCCATGGTCATTCGGGAGGAGGCGGCTTTTCATAACATGATTAAGTATTTACATGAAGATCTCATAAATGATGACATGGAGAGGACTAAAAAAGTCCATTGTAACAGTAATAAGAAGCCCAGGTACAAAAAGAGCATCATGTATTTTGGGAAAAAGAAACTGCTTTGCTCAAGTGACTGAGCATCAACCTATGTGGGATTAACTGATCTCAAAGTTCTTTTAGGCTCAAAGGGGCCTGAGGGTGTCTGATAATAAGCTCTGACTGAAACATGCTGCCTAATGGCAAAACATTGATTGACTCTCATTTCGTGTTATTTCTGGACTATGGCGTATCTGACATGGCCCAGATTTTGAATTTTGGTGTCTCTTCTTGCTGGTTTATTTCTATGTGCATGGCCACTATAACACATCGCTTTTGTAGGGTGGGAGTGAAAGCACCAATCCACAGGTTTCTCAACTATATATCAAGATCGTACATCACTTGACAGAGTGTTGCTTTAACATTCACACAAATGTAATTCCCTTTTATTGAGAGTACTGTAAGAGGGTATAATTGCCATAAGGACCAACAGATGATGTAAAGTATTTGGTGAAAGTGTAAATTGCTCAAATACTTAAGAATTGTTGTATTACCTTTTTCATGGAATAATGAACTGTAATGTTCTAAAAAGTAGATGTCAGATTTTGGTTATCCAGTGATCTATTGCTACTCTACAATGTTACATTAGTAAAGGCATGTCTGTCTTTTTATCTGCTTAGTTATCCCTGGTCCTCCGGCCTGGCTGTCCAAATCAGGATTTTTGCAATACAGAGGCTGAGGATTTATCCTGTGCCGAACAGTGATCCACAAGCTGAGACAGGGTTATAAATTCTTGGGTTTGTTCCATAAACCATCCTGGTTTAGCGTTGGGACTATGAAGACTGCGCTTCTTTCCTGCAGACCACTCAGTTCTAAAAATAACTATTTTCTAAAAGCATCTGTATGAAAGTGTGTATGTATGCTTATTACACATAATTTCCCTGTTGCTTTTGCTTGGGTGTCATTTCTTTGTCCTGCTCTGGCTCCCTCTGAATTTTGAGCTGAGCTCTCAGGGGATGAGCGTGCTGGAGATCACCATGGCAACGCTCCGAAAAATGCACACGGCAGGCGCCAGGCTTCACCGCCGTTCTCCCTGCGAGAGCTCTGATGATCTGTGGACTTGCGGACTTACTCGGGAGCTGTGAGAGGGATGGGATCGGTGGCTGAGAGCTGGGGGTAC
Source organism: Rhinoptilus africanus (assembly GCA_013400135.1). Taxonomy (NCBI): domain Eukaryota; kingdom Metazoa; phylum Chordata; class Aves; order Charadriiformes; family Glareolidae; genus Rhinoptilus; species Rhinoptilus africanus. The sequence goes on from VXBO01008333.1 coordinate 488,418, forward strand.
CGTGCCTATTAAAAACATTTCTTATGTAAATTAAGGAACTCTGGATATTGTTTGCTGATGTGGAGCACTAGCATCCAGCATTTTCATAGCTTACTGCTGAGATTTCCCTGAGCAGACTGTAAACTCACTTCTTTTATTCCACGTAATTCTAATATTAGTCTCTCATGTCTTAGCTCTCCCTATTTTCACTCAAGACTACCGTGGGAGCCATTGCAAAGGCAAAGTTGTTATCCCGGTAAAAGCTTAAAGATGGTTGATGATAAAACATGTCATAAAGATTATGATGCAGGGTTTAAAAGAGGTGAGTGCTCATATCCCTGCTGTTCCCAAATCCTTTTTCAGGAGAAAAAGAAAACATTCAAGGAAGAGTTATTTTATAGATGAGTATTTCATGGCAGTGGTTGTGAGAGAATGTGTTCTCTCCAGCAGCAGGAAATAACAGAAACTGGATAAAAGTGTGTTGCCTTCTGAGACAAGAATTAGGGGCTCTAGGTTATGTTCAAACAGGGGAAGTGTGACATTGGAGTTTTGTTTTATGTTACTGAAATAAGAAGGACAGCGTATCCCAGTACATGGAGGGGTTTATTGTGTATTTTCTTGCTTTTTTCCTATTTTTTTTTTAACTACTATGGCAGCCCATCAACTGTAAGGCTAGACCACCAGAAGGACGTGGGCTTGTAATGCTCAGAGCAGTGACTAATTCAAGTGTGATCAGCAGCCTTGAATAAGGTGCCTCTGCTTCCAGTTCTTGCATGGGGAGCTCTGAGCTCATAAGAGCAAAATTTGTGAACAAGCAGGATGCAGAGCAGGATTGCCCAAAAATAGTTGGCAAGGAATGCTTAGGAGAAAAACGCATTTGAAACCTTCCTTTTTGAGCGGTTTTCCCAGGTCTGTTTGTGGATGCGTAGAGGTCAATAACCATGTTAAACTGAGGGGAGCTCAGATTCCCTCTCTGAAAATGGGTTACACATTTTGCATTCATCACTGGGTAAAATGCACGAGCTGGTCCCGCGCCAGGAGCCCAGATCACCCACGCACTGCAAAGGCATCTGGTAGCAAAGCATCAGAGAGATGGGTGCGGATGCAGTCAACAGCTTGGACTGAGGTTTCCCAATTCCTAAAAAAACCATTCTCGCTACAGGCCTAGTGTACAAACACCGCAGCGTTGTCCACACACTCCCATGCTCCACTCCCTCCAGCCAAGGGCGTGCATTTCTTTTTGAATGTAGGTGACTCTGGCAAATAAGTGCAGAGATTCCCCACTTCTCTGTTTAAGCACTCAAAATCCTGGATTGAGTTTCTGCTGGAGATAAATATAATAATGTTTAGTCTGAGGTTTCCAGACAGGCTTGAGTATAAGAAAAAGAGCAGAGCTGCTGAGTGCTGACAAGGTGAAGGTAGTTCAGCTTCTGTGGAATACAGGATTTTGGGGAATTTGGGGGAAAAAAAATAGAAAACTAATGGTACACATGGGCAGAAGTTACAAGAATAGCACTCTGGTATGACAAATAAACCTTAGGAATGCTACTTTTTGTTGTTGTTGTTATAGGGCTAAGAATGGTTTATTTCAACATGTAACCATTAACATGGAATAAATTGGCCAATTTCCTCCTAAGGCCAATTAATTACATAAACTCACACATGCCTCTTTGAAAGAAGCAGTAAAATTAAAAGATATTTTAACCTATTTATAGAGAGTAGAAGTTCAGCAGATCAGGAGGTGTCGAAACATTCCTGTAAATGCTGTCCAAAGAGTCCTGCATTCTTTAAGAGACTTACTGAAGAAAAACGAAGTTCATGGGTTATTTTAATTTCCTGTTTTTCTGTTTAAAGTTCATATTTTTAAAACAGGACTCAAAAAAGTGTATTCCTGCATTTTGGAAGAATTTCATTCCCAAGATTTCATCAAGATAAAAACTTTTTAAAACTTAATGTTAAAAAAAGTATTTATTGATGGTGATGTAGTTCTGGGCACCCCCTGAACTCCAAATGCAGTTGACAGGGATGCCACAAGTCAAAAAAATGTTGTACCTGAGCCCTATTTTTGAACTGTAAATCTAAGAGAAAAATGTGGAGGTTATGTGGGTCACCACTCTGCCAGAATGCATAATGTAAACAGGATAAAACGACTGGGAGCTTGTGGAATCTCAGCATGAACAAAGTTTTAAGAAGTGCTGACTTCCTACTGCAACTTCTAGCATCAGCATTAATTGAATCCAGTGTATTTATCTTCTTCTGCCATTCTCACTAAAATTAGATTGTTTACATTTATTTACTGCTTACCTCTGTTAGGCAGAAACAACCTAGTAGAGAACCAACCTGCTCCTTTCACCTCTAAAACACAATTATTAGAATAATGGTGAGACACTTGGTGTGTTATAGAAAAGTTTCTCCTAGATGAGAAAGGGAGAGCTTTAGCGCAAAGATTTTTCTGATTCCTTTCCTGTGCTGAGATATATACTCTCTTGAGGTATGCAATACTCAAATCTGTCAGTTCCTGAGGGCTCTGCAGAGAAAGGAGGGTAAAAAGGTCTTCAGAAGCTTTCCCAGAAAAACAGATTTTGATGCTGATCAGGATTAATACCCAGTATTGTTTGTTACAAGTCCATTTTTTCCTAAAAATGTAAATGTCTAATCCTTGAGATTGTTGCACTAACTCATTATTTGAATGTGTCTTGACTTCGATGTGGAAAAGCAGTTTCTGCCATGTCTAAAACATTATTGGGAAAATACATTTTTTCTGCTCATACAGTGAAAGAATTCTTTGATTCAGCCCCATTTCAGCCCTGTTATTTCTAATGATGCTTTCACCTAGCAAACCCAGGCCTTGAAGAGAATAATGCAGTAGGTAACACTTTTAATCAGTATAGGAAATACGAAACAGCAGGGAATGAATTTCCAACTGTGCAAACAAGAGTTAAAAAAAAAAAAAAGGAAAAATGTGAAAGCTGTTTTTTTCATTTCTTTCTCCTTAGATTGGTTTTACCCATGGAGCTTTTATGGTTCCACAGTTGCATACTTATCAATAATTGTTTCCTAATTCTGCTCCATTTCTGCACTGAAATAGTATAAAATGTTGAGCTCCACGCCGCCAGTCAATTTTCAAGATCCCATGTGGACAACAGAAACCAGTGTGCTGTTAGTAATCTGTTAAAAGGATAATTTTCCTCTTGTATCGGTGTTTAATTGGATGGAATCTCAAATCTTAATAGTACCTACATTGCTTAAATACTGTTCTTGTCGAGATGTGACAATGGACAGGGAAAGGCTGCTAGTTTGAAGAGGAAACTTCTCTCTAATTAGTCTAAACCATACCTGAGTGGGGACGAGAAGTTTACTGAAATCATTTTAAGAGTCAGAATTGGATACTTGCTCGTGGCAGCTGTTCGTTTATACTGAGGTGTTATTTAATAACATGTAAACTGAAGGTGTGTCTGGGGAAGGCTGACGCCGAGGGGCGTTTCAGCAGGGACAAGGGATGCGGCAGTTGCTCGTCAGTCACAAGCAAGCCAGTGCAGACTGCACAGCTCAGCATTGGGCTGTGTCTGTCTGCCTTCTGAACCCCCCTGGGGCCCCTGAGTCTTACTGCGATATAAAAATAGTGGTTATCTCTAGCTGCGTAGCCCAGGGCCGGAGGAAAGGCCAGCACCCAGCTGAAGCCAAGGCTGCAGGACAGGCATGGTGGACTTGCAGCAGTTGACATCTTTTCTTTGACGTTTGTTTGTTTGTTTATTTATGTATTCATTCATTCATCCCCCCCCAATTATAAATCTTACATATGTGTACGGGGAGGAAGGTTGTTAGAGGGGGCAGGGAGTGTTAAACCCTTGGAGGCAACGGGGAGACTGGAAGCACAGGGGTCAGTGAGTGGTTTTTTGTACAGCCGAGGGTACGAAAGGCAGGTGGAGTATCTGTGCTGTCGGTCAGGGAGGCTGTTGGCATCCGGGAAGCCTCAATTGAAAATGCACCCCACCTGGAGTCCTGTGTCCAGCTCTGGGGTCCCCAGTATAGAAACATATGGACCTGTTGGAGCAGGTCCAGAGCAAGGACACAAAAATGGTCAGAGAGCTGGAGCACCTCTCCTATGGAGAGAGGATGAGAGAGTTGGGGTTGCTCAGCCTAGAGAAGGAGAGCTGTTATTGCGGCCTTCAGTATAAAGGGGGCTTAGAAGAAAGACGGGGAGAGAGGCTTTTTACTAAGGCCTCTATTGACAGGACAAGGTACAAGCATTTTAAAGTGAAAGAGTGTAGATATACATTGGATGTAGGAAGAAATTCATTTTCTACAGTAGTGGTGAAGTGCTGGAACAGGTTGCCCAGAGAAGCTGTGGATGCTCCATCCCTGGAAATGTCCTAGGTCAGGTTGGATGGGGCTTTGAGCAACCTGATCTGGGGGAAAATGTCCTTGCCTGTGGCAGGGAGTTGGACTAGATGATCTTTGAAGGTCCCTTCCAACCCAGACCACTCTATGAGTGCTGATTCTATAATGATTCTAAAGTTCTATCCAAATAAAGAAAATTAGAAGATATTTTTAACTTCAGCAGGTTGAATATTAAAGTTTCAATGCAATTAGGCAGGCTAAAAAAGGGGTTTGAGGAGTAACTTGCCAGAGTACGCTAAACTAATATTCAGACCTCCTTCAGACATGCCAGGAACAAAAAGTTCAGTGTAGGGCCAACTGGTGGCTGGGATTTGAAAGGATGCTCAGAGAGGATGTGGCCTTTACAAATATTTCATTCATTCATTCTTGCTGCATCCTGTTCCCTTTGGAAGAGGTCAGGGATTTTTTGTGGTGAAGTCCTTTGGGTGGGTGGGATGGGGGAGCACTTGCATAGGCTCGCTTGAGAACCTATCTCAGTGGGAAATGACCATGTGATACATCTCATGTTTATACAGAAAAAAAGATGAGTTTCAATACACAAAAAGGAAATATCTTTGAGTATCCAGCTCCACATAGAAAAGCTAAGACCTTTTTCTTCCCTCTACTGTCACTGGGCTCTGGCATCAAGGCTTTACCATGCAGAAATGTAGTTTCTCTAGTAATTGTTATGGGCCATTAGGAAGTGACTTATTTCTAAGTTATCTCTCACTATTATTCACTCTCCTCTTTCTTCCTACTCTCTCTTCCATTACAAAAAAAAAGAAAAGAAAAGAAAAAAGCCCCTGGCAAACGAGTCAGGGATAGTGAAAAACAATTGAAATCCTTCCATAAGAAATGGGATTTGGCAGTTCCCCAGGATGAAAGGAAAAAAGATTATGTGAAAGTAGCAGCACAGTCCTGATTCCTTATTTACCTATTCTTGGTTTAAATAAATAGAGTCCAATTACGATATAGGCGATTAGGGCTAAAAAGGAACGGGTGAGAAAGCCATTTATTTCCAAACATCTTTTTGAAAGAATCAGTCTTGCCCAAGACCTCACCACTGTTGCCCGCTGTGGTATGGAGGGAGCACCGTGCGCTTGGATGTTTCATCACTGGATGCAGTACAGTGCAAAGCTCTTGAAAGCTTCCAGTCATTAAACTTTGCTAAACAACATAAAGCTTTTTTCAAAGAATGGTACTCCTGCTTCAGTGAACTGGCCACCATCCAGCCCTAATAATTGCCTTCTGCCTATCTAAACTGCTCTGTTTATTTAATTGGACAAGGTCATATGTCAAAAGATGTTGTTGGGTAGGGTTGGTGACGCTAGGACAATAGGTACTGTGTCACCCAACTCATTCAGGGCTGGGTGAAGCAATTCCTAAGTGCAGAACATAGTGATTTTGTGCAAATCATTCTGAAGCTTGCGAAGGACTTTGTAAATCAAATAGCAGTTCCAGTAAGTTTAAACAAAGCGTTATTAATAAAAGTGTTGATCCCTGTCAGGCTACCTAGACCACTGTGGGAGTTGCATAAGAATATTGTTACAGTACTTTAGAATGTATAAAAGAGAGAGGCTTGGCTTGTACTAGAAATGAGTTTCTCTACATGCATCTACCACATGTTTATGGCCATCCCATTCTGATAACCTCAAAGCAGTGCTGGAGAGAATAAAGACCATTGATTCTTCTAGGCAAAGGTGGTTGTCTCTTCCAAGTACATTTTTTTTTCCTGTCACACTGGTGCTTAAAGGCTAATACAAACCTTAATAAAACGTTAAGTTTGTGTCATTGTGTTACCCAGTTTGACACGTTTGTGTCATTGTGTCACCCAGTGCACTTTGAGCTGTGTTAACCATGGTTGCTGTGCAGGAGGGACCAGGGATGCAGCTGTTGGATTGAGACCATGGTGTTTGAGGTGGCTGGTACAGTGAAATCAGCCGTCTATCACAAAGTATGGCAGACTGCTTTGTCAGCAGTTCTTAAACTTACTCTCAGGATTCGACCTAGACTGGAAGGATATGAGAAAGACATTACAAGTTGAGGAACCTTTTCAAATAAGCAAACAACAGTCCTGCTGAGCAGAGCTATTTTTGAGGGGGGAGATGTTTGTTTAATCACCTAATAGAGCTGATGTTTTTTTTCCAGATGTACTCAGATCAAGCAACAGCCTCTGAAGTCAGGGCATAGTTATCTTGTTGATTTTCTTTATTTTTTCCTTCTGGAGGTGGAGGTCTGTCCCCCTCCCCTGGCTCCTCCTGTGGCAGTGAGCATGTTTTACGTACTGGTGAGGCTGAGCAAGGTGACCTTGCTTTGCTCTTTGAATTCTAACCTCCTCAGTTTGAACACTTGCAGTACTTTAATATTAAACCACTGCCTCTCTTGCTGAAGGCACCATGCAGTGGGAGTAAAGACAGTTTAAATCCATTCCGGAGAGTAAGAGAAACTTCATTAATGTCTGGAGTATCTGAATCCCACCAGTGTTACTATCTTTAGCGTCAGGTATCAATTATTTCAATGAAATAACAAATGCACCCAACACAGGCCGTTCTTATCCCCATTGCACTTTACAATTTCCCTATAGCAGTGTCAGCTGGGTGGCTGTATTGGGGGATGATGTCCCAGAGGTTGGCCAGTTTCTCAAGAAAGTTAAAAGTAAATGACTTCTTACCATGTTCTCATTTCATTCTTTTCTGCAAATCTTTGTGCACTATTAATGCTTCTACTTTTCAAAGGCCTGTCTGAATTCCCAAGTTATTTTAGTGTTACTGAATGATTACATCAATTTAGCTGAATACTCTTATTAGACATAAGCCTAACTATGTCTAAATAAGTATTTATACTCAGTCTAAACAAATCTAAATAGTAAGTATTGAATTAAAAGTATTTAAGTGCCTTATTTCAAAAACCTTATTTAAAAGCCAAATGAGACAAGTAAGTATAGGTAAAGTTGAAACCTAAACAAACGTGCTTATCTGACTGTGTACTTTTACAGCCTGCTGGATATAGAATCACAGAATCATAGAATCATTCAGGTTGGAAAAGTCCCTTGGGATCATCGGGTCCAACCATCAACCCCACTCTACAAAGTTCTCCCCTACACCGTATTCCCCAACACCACAACTAAATGACTCTTAAACACATTCAGGGATGGTGACTCAACCACCTCCCTGGGCAGCCTATTCCAGTGTCTGACCACTCTTTTTGTGAGGAATTTTTTCCTAATGTCCAGTCTAAACCTACCCTGTTGCAGCTTGAAGCCATTCCCTCATGTTCTATTGCTAATTACCTGTGAGAAGAGACCAGCACCAACCTCTCTACAGTGTCCTTTCAAGTAGTTGTAGAGAGTGATGAGGTCTCCCCTCAATCTCCTCTTCCTCAAACCTCCTCTTCCTCAACAGTCACAGCTCCTTCAATCGTTCTTCATAAGATTTATTCTCCAGGCCCTTCACCAGCTTTGTTGTCCTTCTCGGCACTCGCTTCAGCACCTTGATATCTCTCTTGTATCTGGGTGCCCAAAACTGGACTCAGTACTCAAGGTGTGGCCTCACCAGTGCTGAGTACAGGGGGACAATCACCCCACTACTGGTCACACTATTTCTGATACAAGCCAGGATGCTATTGGCTTTCTTGGCTACCTGGGCACACTGCTGGTTCATATTCAGCTGCTTGTCAATTAGAACCCCCAGGTCCCTTTCTGCCAGGCAGCTTTCCAGCCACATTTCCCCAGGCCTGTAGCGCTGCTTGGGGTTGTTGTGGGCCAAGTGCAGGACCTGGCACTTGGCCTTGTTGAACCTCATACCATTAGCATTGGCCCATCGATCCAATCTATCCAAGTCTCTCTGTAGAGCCTCCCTATCCTCATGCAGATCAACACTCTGCTTAGCTTGGTGTCATCTGTGCACTTACTGATTATATATTCCATGTCCTTATCAAGATCATCAATAAATATGTTAAACAGAAATGGTCCCGACACTGAGCCCTGAGGAACACTGCTTGTGACCAGCCGCCAACTGGATTTAACTCCATTGACCACCACTCTTTGGGACCGTCCAGCCAGCCAGTGCTTGATCCAGCAGATCGTATGCTCAGCCAGGCCATGAGCAGCCAGTTTTTCCATGAGAATTCTATGGGAAACAGTGTCAACTGCTTTTCGAAAGTCTAGGTAGACAATATCCACAGAATTTCCCTTGTCCAATAATCGGGTCATCTTGCCATAGAAGGAGATCAGGTTTGTCAGGCAGGACCTGCCTTTCAGAAAGCCATGCTGACTAGGCCTGATCCTCTGGTTGTCCATCATATGGCTTGTAATGGCACTCAAGATGATCTGCTCCATGCTCCATATCACACCATAGGAAAAGCAGTGCAAATCTAGGAATGCTGAGACTAAAGATGTGTTGTCTATTTCTCTAAAGGCAATTTAGTGCTTTCACTAAAATCAGTGGGTGAAACTGTATGAGAATTTCTTGACATTTTGGTGACAGGGATGCTTTCAAACAGGGAGAGAAGGGTGGCTGGGCATATACTGGGCAACGTGGACTAATTTGCACAATAGTTTTCCTGATGCACAGCCGTAGTTCTTCCTAAAGGCATGGAAGTAACTCACTTACTAGTTTTTAATGACTGTATGTGGTGAGACCTGTGGTTAGATGGCCAAGAAGCCGTTGTTAAAAACCCTTGTTTTGCCTGCATGAGAATCCTGCCCACCAGGTTACTGTGAAGCAAATGTGGTGGCAATGGAGACCAGAGTAGAGTCCTGGCTCTGTCCTCCTCTGCATGAGGGAGCAGAGCTGGAGCCATGGTGGTGGTCTACAGGCCTTCCCTTCATCGCTGTGAGCAGGGACCACGCAAAGGGCAGTGGCTGTCCTTTATAGACACTGCAGTTTGAAAACTAAGTGGAGAGACACATTTCTGTCTGAAATGCATATGAATTTTCTGCCTGAAAATGTTTACCCAAAACTTTAAGGAAAGTTTAATACTGTGGCTAATTTTAGCAATGTACTGGAGCTCTCTGGGTGCTTGGTTTGGTTTTTTGGATCTCGCCATGAGATAAGTACTCATTTTATGTAATGTTTTTCATCCATGCATCACACATCCTTTGCAAAGGAATAAAACCACTGTTGTACCTCAGTGTCACAGCCTGGAGACCAAAGCATCGAGGCTTCAGCTTCATGGTGGAGTAGCCTTCTTGCTCCAGCCCCCTGTCCAGCATGCTTCCATCTTTTGGCACCAACCTGTTTCTGTGACATCTTTCTTTGAATCAATATTAGGAGTTCACTTGCCAGTCACGTTAACTATATCAAATGGCAGTGTACTCAGCTGGAATGAGCTCCAGCTTTTTACGGATTGTTGTGATATAACCCAGCAGGCAGCTAAACACCACACAGCCGTTCACTCGCTTTCCCCCAGTGGGATGGGTGAGAGAACCAGAAAAAAAGGTAAAACTCGTGGGTTGATATAAAGGCAGTTTAATCGGATAGAAAAGGAAGGGAAAATAATAATGATGATAAAAGAATATACAAGACAAGTGATGCACAATGCGATTGGTCACCACCCACTGACCAATGCTCAGCCAGTCCCCAGGCAGTGGCTGCGATCCCCCTGGCCAGCTCCCCCCAGTTTTATTGTTCAGCATGGCATCATATGGTATGGAATATCCCTTTGACCAGTTTGGGTCAGCTGGGTTCCCCTCCCAGCATCTTGTGCACCCCAAGCCTCCTTGCTAGCGGGCCAGTATGAGAAGCTGAAAAGTCCTTGACAGTGTAAGCACTGCTTAGCAATAACTAAAGCATCAGTGTGTTATCCACATTATTCTCATCTTAAATCTGAAACACAGCACTATTCCAGCTATTAGGAAGAAAATTAACTCTATCCCAGTCGAAACCAGGACATGGATGCTGATATGAAACTAGTACAGGGATGAAGCCTTGGTGAGTTGCTGTTGCTTGAATTCTCAGAACAAGCAAACACAGATTTCAGAGATACTCAATGAATGATCGTCATAATCTCAGACATCCTCACATTTCATTACTTTAGTAACTAATTTCTGAATATCTCTGTCAGTTACAACTCATGCCTGCTCTTCTCCCATCAAACAAATGCAGAATAGTAAGTTTGAGTTTCCTACTGGCTTTTCTTTACATCGTCGCCTAAGTCCTATAGAAAGCTAATGAGAAAAATCTGCTCAGATACACATGTGAAACTCCTGCTGTTTTCTGTGAGAGATGGTGCGTAGTTATTTGATGGTAGATTGTATTAACAAAAGCATTTGCAAAGCATCGTAGGATATACAAGTTATTTATGTCTCAGAGTGAAGCTTCCTCTGATGTGACTCCACAGGCTCTGTACATGTGCAGCAAAAACATGTTGGAAATTTTTCTGGTTTTGAGAGCTCAGTCATACTGCAATTTCCAGGTGTTGAAATGGGATTTCTGGCCTCTAGGATTTGTTTCCAGCTTTGTTTTGGAAGGGCAAACACTTCCACAGGGGAGTTTTCAATACTTCCAAACCTTCCCGTGCCCAGCAGGTTCTAGCCTTGCACATTTAGCAAACCTCCATGGTTATCCTACTGTCATGAGCTCAATGGTAGGCGTATTTAAAGCTTGGAGATACGATGTTTCTGATGGCAGTCATAAATACATGAAATATTAGCATCTGAATGTCTTTAGAAATGCACACTGAAAAGACCAGACCAAGGGGTAGGAATTTTTCGTCTTGTGCTAGCGCTCTGTCATGGCTACAGATCGCTGGTACATCACATCCAGGGCATGCAGCCTGAATGGGCAAATATCTCTCTACTGTGATGCGACTCATAATACTTTGCAAGCATCATACATTTCCACTAATTGGATGCTATTACTACCTGATGCGTAGGTCATTGCTCCTAATTAATTAAGGGCCAAGAAGGTACTTAGTACTTTACAAGATGCAGATGAGACAGATGTCTGCTTGGGAAATTAAAATGTACCAGTTTGAAGGTTTTATATAAAACCAGATCAAGTATACAGATCTGATATCTAGACAGATCCTAATGAACCTGATGAAAATTAGAGAAATTAGATCCGCTTAAAGCTAATAAAACGCAATAGAAGTGTTCAAAGTTGTTTGCAAAACAACAATTTTTACAAGCATTAGGAAAATATTTTACAGGGCAAACTAGCCCATAAAATTGTTCCTTTTTAATTCAGTCTACGGAATAACTTCTCTCATGAAGGACGCAGCCTGAACAAAAATTCACAGTCTTCAGCTATTGCAATAATAGTGGGTTTTTTCCTTATGCACCATACATAAAATCAGAAGTGCTCCTGAAACAACTGAGCTATGTATTCTGGTTACTTGTAAGTAAGGCTATCCAAATAAATGCTTCAGTATATATATATAACACTATAATTCTGACTGTCCTGTGTTTGCAGGGTAATGCAAGTTCTGTTTTCAGGGACATCATGCTTTGAGGCGTATTTCCTATTATCCTTACACATCAGCGCTGTAAGCCTTATGTCTTAATGTACCCCTATAAATTCTCAGCTTATTTGCATTCAGTTAAAGGAAAGTGTTTATGCATGACGATCATGTTTGAAGACTTTCCTAGATATATATTCTCCATTAGAAAGTGTGCAGGCTGTGTTTGAATTTAGAGTTTATCTACTGTACCAAGTTTCTAAATACATTGACCAGCTACTGTAAATTCAAATTTGAAAAATATATATATACTGAAGTACTCCATGTACAAAGGAAACATTGTAAAATACACTTGGATTAGACCTTTCAACCACATCAGTGGGTGCCATAAAGGAAACATTTAGCCTAAGAGCTCAGAAGATGCATGATGGAAGCTGCCCAGCAGAAGTCTTTGGAGGCTGCCTGAGTAATTAGGGTTGTGGGATGAAGATGGCCATACAGGGAGGAGGATTTACACTGCTCTCTATTTGCCTAGTATAATGTAGCCAGCCCTTAGTGGCTCTACTAACTCATGTGTCCATATGTGCTTACCAGTGAGAAGAAAACTGTTCCCACCAGCTGCTGAGCAGCCTTGCAGTGGCCTCTGTCCTGCTACAAACACATAGGAGAAACTCATCTTGTTACAACTAGGATTCAACCATGCTCTGGAGCAGCAGAGGCTACAGCACTGGGGAGTGGGTGGTCTCAGTCTCGTCACTAGGACCATACCTGGCATTTTACATCAGGTCTGTGGGGAGCCAGTAGTTTCGGTCAAGACCTCTTTTCCATTTGTTGTTCCATTGGCTGTTTCACAGGGCATACCTTTGTGTTTACTCAAACATCAAAATGAGGTGGAGTCAGTAAATGAGGTCTCCATAGGCAGGACTGTATGTGAGGCAAATGCTGTGCCTAATTTGTCCTGCAGCTTCTCTGATAAGAAAGTAGTAAGAGTTTGCATAGCTTCACTCCTGGGTTTGCATTTTTTGTCATGTATTTTTTCATAAGGATGCCTTGGCAATAGGTTAAAGACACACTGTGCTGCCAGAAGCGTGAAAAATACCGCTCCTTTATTTGAGCATAGTTGGCCTTGTTCATCAGTCAAGGACAGGGAGGGTTTAGAGTTACCAGCTCTTAGGAAGAGTCAACTTTGAGTGTTAGGAAACCGAAACCAGATGCTTTCTTTACAGCTCAAACCATCCCTTCTTCCCCCACCCACCCCCTGCCTTTTGTTTTTTCTTCAAAGATAAATTTCTGAGTCTTGCAGTTGTTCTAGGTTAAAATGCTATTTGACAATGGTTTGATTGCAAAATCAGCCGGCAGATAAGTTAAGTCCCCCAAACCGTAGGTTGTTATTGGTAGAAGTGGAAGGGCTGGTCTGCTTGTCTGTTGCTGTTTACTTCCATGCATCTCAAATTGTATCCTCTGATCTTTAGGAGCAGGACTTGTGGTTCTTGAAAGCCTTTGAGGAGACAGGAGAAAATTGTAAATCTGGGACCAGTAATTACAGGGACAAGTTCTGTGACTTAGGCCTGTGGGTTTTTCCAGGGCAGAGAGGAAAAGACCTGTGAACTTAATGGAGAGCAACATTTGAAAGTAAAAATTGCACCCTGCATAGGGGAACCGTGTTCAGTACTTAAAGGGGGCTTATAAGAAAGATGGAGAGAGACCTTTTACCAAGGCCTGTAGTGACAGGACAAGTGGCAATGGTTTCAAACTCAAAGATGGTAGGTTTAGATTGGACATAAGGAAGAAATTCTTTATGGTGAGGGTGGTGAAAGACTGGAACAGGTTGTGCGGAGCAGCTGTGGCTGCCCCATCTCTGGAAGTGTTCAAGGTCAGGTTGGATGGGGGACTTTGAGCAGCCTGGTCTAGGGAAAAATGTCCCTGCCCATGGCAAGGTGGTTAGACTAGATGATCTTCAAAAGGTCCCTTCCAACCCAAACCTACAAGTTTATGCATCACCTAATTGTCTATATTGTCTACAAGTTTATGCATCACCTAAATCCTGTCAGAGCCCTCAATGCAGGCCATAAAAGAGTTCCTGGCCTGGTTGGTAGGTTCAGCTGGAGTGGGCTCTCAGCCCACCTGTGCAAATTGACTGGTTTTATTCATATCTCTCCCACATGCATTGAGGCCCTCTGCAGAGATTGTAGCTTTGTGTTCAGCATGGCTGAGGACTTGCAATTTTAAAGGAAGGACCTCTGTTTTGGAGGGATTAGGCAGAGACCAGTGTGAAATGGCTGGTAATATATTTTCATCCCACATTGTGTTGTGCTCCTTTTTGGAAATAAAGTGCTTCTGGAGATGAAATGGTGTTGGACAGTTCTGAAGCTAGGAAAACACATTTTATGACTGTGTTATGCATCCGTAAAAAGGGGATTTTATAATGCTTTTGCCAACAGGCCTTTAAATAGACAGTCACAGGTAGATGCTGCTGTCAGGTCTGTGCAAATTACTGGTTAACTGGCTATATCAATTTGGAGTGAAATATAATGAATAGAAACATAGAAGTACACGCACACAGTGTCTGTCCGGGCAGATTGGATCGGTGCAAGCCAGCGCTGCTGTTAGAGCCAGGGACACTCCAGTCATTTAGAGGAGCCTTACATGTTTATTAAAAAAAAAGGTAAACACAAGTCAAAATGCTGCAATTCTATTTTGTCTTTTCTCGCCTGTGGCAGCCAAAAACCACGATGGAGTAATGAATATGTGCAATCAACACACAGCCTGTTCTATATTTGTTTGCATCTCCAGTGCTTAGCCCTTTATGCTGTGTATGGTATTTATTTCAGCACACTCAATTTCCTGCAAGCCCTCTTTCTTGTGGATTCTCTTTCACTCATCTCCCCACTACCTCAAAAGCCTCTCCAAATATTTTACCGCATATCCCTTTCTTGCTATGCTTCTCCAAGTCGTTTCTGCTCTGTTGTCGCCTGTCTCCCCATGTTCTCTCAGCTCCCGTCTCTGCTGCAGGAGTTATCTGTCTGTGAGCAGAAGTTCCCCCCCAGTTTGTTTTTTCTGCTTCACCTGCCCCACGTACCGCTGCCTCTTCTTGGCTGGCTGCGGCAGGACGCCGGTTCACCCGGCACTGTTTCCTCAGTGCCTGCCTTCCACAAGCTGAAGTGAACACTGAGTATGTAAAATCAGCAGGTGCCATGAAGTATTGTCTCAGTGTATTTTTCTTTTCTCTGAAAAAGGCAGGAGGAAACAAAAGAGGCGTTTCCAGATCTAAGATCGGAAGTCAATGAGGCAGTCAGTATGTCTGGGCTCCCCATCGAGGTCTGAAAATCACCTGAGGTTCTTGTTCTTTTTTTTCTCCCTTTTTTTCTTCTACCTCCTGCTTTGTCATCAGAGACTTTCCACAAGAGCATTCAAGCTGTAGTAGCAGCAGCCGTAGGAGAGGAAAACTTGGAGGCTGTGCCTAAGAAGAAAAGAAATTAAGAATGTGGAGGGAGGAGTTGTAAGGAGATGTGAAAAGATGTGTAAGGGAGGAAAAATTAAAGGGCTTTTTAAAAACTGTCATGAACGTTAATTTGAAGGGCAGAGAAAAAAAAAAAAAACAACCCACTTTAATCTCAGAGCAATCAAAATGAGCAACACCACCACGGGACATACAAATGGTCCAAATGAAAGTTTAAAGAATTTCAAGAAAGACGAACCCCTGCAATTTATCTCCAGCAGCAGAAGAAGCCAGGAAAATTCTCCATTCCTTGGCTATGTGTTTCTTGCCTCCCAACATTCAGTGATCTTTCCATTTCAAGAATTTTCCCCATCCTCCTCTGCCTCTCTCTCTTTGTGACTTGCATTATCAGCTGCTGAAGTACAATATATATTGTAGTACTCCATTAAGTGCGGTTGACAGCTTCCCATTTTCATAGAGCTTTTGTCCCACCTCTCAAAAGTTCTGGATAAATCACTGGCACAGCCAGATAACTACATTAAAATGAAGAATGCGGGAATCTGCTAAACCTAAATGGGGAAACAAAATCGGGAGAAATGGAAGAATAAGAAGTATGATGAGACAGGGAGTCATGCAGCAAACATCGTCAAACCCAGGATAGAATTAGGGGGAACAGATTTTTCTGCATAGGGCTTTTTGAACTACTCACCATATTTGTGTTTCATTCATTTATGGGTTAAAATTGATTTATCCCATTGATTTATGGCATAAATTTCATACAGCCTTGTTATTGTTGCTTGTACATGACTCTTCTATTAAGTCCCATAACATCGTAATGTAACAGGAAGGAAAAAAAAACTATAGCTCTGCCTCGTGCCAAAATGCTGCTTGGCTTCAAAAGTCTCTTTGCCGTTCTGTGCAGCCGTATCACAGTGAGGAAATTCCTGGCTGTTTCCAGCTCTCCTCTCGCCACCCTCAAGTGAGGAAGGGGGTCGTGCAGGTTCCAGCTGGTGCCGCTGTAAAAGGCTGCGGCTGCGTTGGACACCCCCAGCATGGTTTGGTGCTGCTGTTTGGAGGAGGAGAGGAGGGCAAGATGAATCGCCTGGCTGCGACCTCTCCAGTCTCATTTGTGCAATTTGTAGGGAAAGTAAAGCTTCACACATGCTGGAAATGTCATCCTTCTGATTTGATTATTTTTTGTGCATGTGATTAATGGTTAATTACAAGGGAGAACTGGTTCTGGCAAGGAAGAAGCCAGAATAGTTTGTGTTTGTTTCCACATGGTCATGCTCAGACTCCCCCACACTGGAAAAAAATCCGCCTCCTTTTTTGTTTCTTCCAGGGGAAGTCCGAAACCAGTCCTTGAAGATGACCTTAGCACTGAAAACAAGCAATTCGTTGTTGTAGCGTGGAGCTAGTGACACAGAGTCCTTTTACTGTCAGTATAAATGCATTTTTTTCCCTGAGCTGTAATACCCTTATTATTGCAGGGAAAGTCAGCAAATTAAAGCCGTCCTAACTCCCTTGCTTTTCCTTCCCATGCTCCAGGCTCTCTCTCTCATTTTCTTGTGGTCAAAAGGGTAAAAGAAAGCAAAAAAGTTTTCCCAAATTGCAGAAGGGGTAAAATAACCCAGGGCTTGCGTGGAGCTGGTGGGCGTCCATGGGATGGTCCCTGCTTTCTGCCGGGCTTCTCTGGCCACCTTGCAGAGCAGTTGCTGCAGGGAGCCATTCCCCCTCGAAACTGGGGCAGCTCAGACACTGCGGCGGGTATTTACACTTGGGACCAAATTAGATTTAGCCATTTGCAGGATCAGGGAGCATAAAAGTGTCTGTAAGCAACTTTGGGAGAGTCTGGAGGGGCCTGTGGCCCTGTGCCGACTGCAGACTGGTGGGAGCTGGATGTTGGTCCGTAGGGCATCACTGGGCTTAGTGCTCAATGAGGCTGGAAAAAATAAATAAAAACCTAAATTTTTGCTAGTTAGGAGACCTCATGGTTTTAACAAAAAACCACAAAGCGGGTCAAAGAGGGGATTCTGTGGGTTCAGATTCCTGCCGAGTCAGCTGCTTGCTATTAAAGACGTCACTCGTCTGCTTTTCACGCAGATCAACTACATCTTTGTAACACTGAGAAAGCGAGGCCTCATTAAAATGAGCGCTTCTTTTCTACTGAGAGAACGCAAAAAAGATGGAGGGTTGAATGCAGAAGCCCAAACTGAAAGGGAGGTGAGGTCCAGGAGGGCAGGAACGCAGGTCTGCTTTGGCAGTGTTTCTCTGTGTGCTCCTGCCTGCATCAGTGTGGCTGTATTGTGTATTTGCAGCCCTGTTATTTGAGGGGATAATACAAACACTTGTCTTTATAATAAAAATTACAATAATAAAAATCAGGATTTGAAGAGACCTTTCAGGCACAGGCTACCTGTGTCTCAGAGTGGTTTATACTCCATAATTGCTGGTAGCTAATGCTGTGGAATGAGGTCTTTTCACAGCTGCTATTTTTATTGACTTTTTTTTTTTTTAGCTACTTGGCACTGTGAACTCTTGAAGATACTTTCACTTAGGAGAATTTTTGTTTTGATTCCTAAGAGCAGCAAAAACCCCACCCTTGGACTATGGCAGAATCCATGGTATATCATATTTTCAAAATCAAAATGCTGCGAGATGTGGCTGTAGTAAACCAGGGAATTCATTAGAGTTCAGCTTTGTGTAGCACGGCTCTGCTTCTAAGAGCACGTATAAATCTGCAAAGCACTACTTTTCTTTCTCGTTTCCCTGCTGATGTTGTAGAGACAGCACATTACTGGAATTCTTGAATGCAATCACAAAATACGTGCATTTGTGAGTCTCGCTACCTGTTAATGCTCTTTTGAGTGACTCCTAGTTGAAAAATTAAGACTCATGTTGCTCCCACTTGCTCTGAATTTGGATCTGGATCAGAATATTAAATACTTTGGAGTTCAGGTGTGCGCGGATGAAAGGTTTTGCTTCAGACTGCTAATAGTGTTATTAATTTAGCTTGAAGCTAATGACATAATTATTAATGTGAACTCTGAATTTGCTAGCTATTTGCTTTGCTTAAACTTCTGACTTAACCCTGCTGATTTCGCACCAAGTTCATGAGAGTCCTTGGCAGGGTGATGCTGGCTTCCTGGTGGATACAGGACCTACTGTGAAAAGCAGTTGTGCTCCTCAGCTGTTAATTCAATTGCAGTGCCTGGAGAGACCTTTTCCATGTTGGAAAGGTCTGGAAACAGGAAAACATTTCTGTTTGGGTTGCTGGTCCATTTGTATGTGGTGATACTGTTTTACTGTAGTCACGTGAGATCCTGGAGCTGGATGAGATCCCCTGTTTCATCCCCACTCTCCCCACTTGGAGGCTGGGACACAAAAGGAAGACGACAGGTTGAATGATCTTTGGTAACGTGACTGGTGGTACAGATTCTCAAAACTCATTTTCTGCCTTTGTGGGAAGCTTGGTGGAGATGACCTTGTAGGTAAAGCTCAAGAAAATAAAGTCCTTAAATACTATTTGGATGGCCTTGTGCCTTTGAATCCTTTCACACCTGCCCCTTTGCCCTTGAGCTCCCAGCTAGCCAGGCTGTGGGATGCCTTAGTATCTGCTGGAGTTAATGGGCTCTCTCAGGGAGTGAGTTATCTGACCTCTTTTTCCAAGAGCCGCCGCTGATACCTCAGATCTTCTGAAAGATGAGAGTCTCTGGAGTGATGTAAGGATCTTCTTCCCTGTGCCCCTTTCCCAGGAGAATCGTCCTGTGCATGCTTTCCTCTTCCGGCTGCTGCTGGCCTCTGCTGATGCTGCAGGCACGAGCGATAGGTTTATGCCACTTTGGGCCTCAGAGTACAGCTCATTCTTGCCAGATGAAACCATGGTATAAGAAACCTTTGGTTTTGGTAGCCTGAGTTTGTGGTTCCATGTGTCTTCATTTGTTTTACCCAGGGATTGCAGAAAAACACCTGCAGAAGGTGCAGGGACTGAGGGTGTAACATTCATTACTGCTTTGGCAAATACATAATTTCCAACCCATCCTTGTAAAAGAAGATCCCTATCAATGTAACTATTAAACATATTTTAGAAAGAAACCTTATATTATTGAAAATTACTCAAAAAAATTAAGGAAAACAATTTAGAATTTGTCTTGTGAAAGCATGCAAAACTTTGGTCTTCCACGTCAGGAGCAGAAACTATATTATAAGTATTTGTCCATTTTTTGCCGCTTTTACGGCAGTTTGACCAGATAGGGTGGTCCCATATGAGGACGCCCTATATCTTAGCAAATTGTGTTTTGAAGAGCAGTGAAAGAGAAGGAAAATGACTCCTCTTATGTTTGAGCAGTCCAGGCTGTCACAACTTCTATTGAAATGGGTATTGGGTTTTCATTCTCTGCAAAGTGACCTCCCACAGCTCACTGGCCCACAGATCCCATCTGCTACCAGCAAACCATCACAACAAAAGTGGTCCCCATTCTCGGTGGTTCTACTAAACCAATTTTGGAGCTATGCCATACACTACAAAAGAAGTCATTCTCTCTCCAAAGCTTTTCCAGCATATTGCCTTGCTCTTAGGAAATGGGTTTGAATCCCATGGAGTATTTTTCCAGGTGATTTCTTCTCTGAATCAGTGAGCTCTATCATTGATTGGTTTTAAGAAATAGTAATAAAAGTTTAAGCGAGGGAGGAGGGTGCTCACGTTTATCTACAGTTCTCACAGAATTAGAAGCTTTGAAATCCAAACTGAAAATCTGTTCATCCCCTGCCTCATGTGCATTCTCCAATTCCTGTTTTGAATTCCTTTTAGCTTAAAAATGAAAGCTGAATTCTATTTGACTTGTGTCAAACCTGTCAGAAGCTAACAACAAAGTTATCTAAATGAGGTAGAAGAGAAATTTCTTTTAATTCCTATTTCACAAAATCTCTAAGCCACTTCGATACAGTCTTTGGATTTTTACCTATTTATGTTGCAAATTTTTGATCTTTTTACCAATTTTTTGTCTTTTTATTAATTTTTTCACCTCTTTTGGGCCTCCACCATTACGGGAAATTTTGCAGCGAAAACCATAGTTCTCTGTATCACTTACTGTTCAATTGCATCAGTCTCTTCCTCTCTTAGCAGAAGCATTTGTCCAATAATTTCAAGTAACACAACTTTTATCTGGATGAGGTATAATGAGAGTTTAATTCAGTGTATATATATGATTAGTGAGGAACAGCTCTGCAAAAACACCACAGAAGCTAAAGTGGTGAGATTATTCCTTCACTGAAGGCTTTCTTGCCCATCGTTTGTGGGAATATCACTTGTTTTAGTTCTCAGTTATTCCAATTTCAGGCAGAACTTGGAATTCTTTCATGTCAGCTGAAATGAATGTAGGAAAATAATTAACATAAAGTTATACTGAAGGCCAGAATAAGGTGATTGGGGATGGATGGAAAGTTGAAGGTTCCTATATACAGGTACAGCAGAGGATTGTGCACTGGAGGAGGAAAACACCTGCCACATCCATGTCAGCATGTTGCTAGTGCTAATTCTTAAGGGTGTTTATAACACTCAGAACTCAATTTGTAACTCACTTTGTACCTGTAGATTATAGATGCTCCTTTTTTTCCTGTATGCTGTTTGAGGAATTGACTTACTTAAGGTTATTGGTCTTGCTTGAGTAGAAAGACATAAAGTTATGGGTACTTAAATTAAAATTGATCTCGCAGTGGGGCAGAGCACTGGTACCTCTGTCATTCCAACACGGTGTCACTTTGTGGCAGTTCCCCTGTATGAAGTGTTCTCCTGGGTGCTCTGTGTTTCCTGCACTAGAGTTTCATATTTCTTGTAGCAGCAAGACACCTTTTTTGGTGTGTTTCTTCTAAAGTGCTTAGTTGCTGCCATCCCACTTTCCTTGTCACCTGTCAAGTCTCTGAGAGACCGGGGAGGGTCTGTATGTTATCCATACTTTCTTTTTAATTAACACACACCTTTTATCATATTTTTTTTTTCTCTTTGGGAGTGTGTTTATTATTACTGCCATTCTTCTAGGATGCTCATTGAAATCACGTTCAGTTGTCTGTAAAGTATGTGAAGTATATAATAGGAGTATGTTTTGAGATGGAGGAAGGGGTAGGCAAGGCAATGATGAAAACGGGAGGAATCCAAAAGATAAATGACTGCAATTTCAATAATCTCGATGAGAGAGTGATGAAGATGATTCTAATGATATTGCGGGGGGCGGGAAGCAAGAGGCAGGATGGAGACAACACTTTGAGAGAGAGAAAAAAGTGATGTGGTCAACTGCTCTGTTGGGCTTCTTTTATCCTGAGTCTGCCAAGAGCTTAAAACTAAGTGCAAACTGAGGTCAGAGGACATATGTCAGTTCTCAGGACCAGGGCATGACTTTGAGTAAGCCACACAGGCCCATGTGTAATTAAACTATGTGATTAAGCCATTGGAAATACATTTGCCATGCTGAACATCTCAGATTCGGTGCTCCAGCCTGGGCTTCTTACTCATTTTCTCTTGTGTTTCCGTGACTTCTTCATCTAAAGCAGAAGTTTTTCACAGCAGGAAAGTGTTCCTTTGTACATTTCTATAGCACCTAACTCCATAGGGCATCTGCCCTGTAGGTCCTACCACATCAGCTTACCATAGCAGGATTCCTCCAGCTGCTACTTCCTGGTTACGTTAAGATCAGGTGAGAATGAGCTGTGGTTGTAGTGCATCTCATTTCGTTTTGTTTGCTTTTTTCTTTCCTTAAGCCTGGTGATTTGAGAAGTGCATGGGAATTTAGTTCTGGATCTTTTCCACAGCATGTTTAGTTTTTCTATACTGTTTGCTTTGAAGCGGGGGAGGGAAGGGGAAATGAAACCAGTAGGTACAGAGAATGAAGAACTGTTTCCTTGTGTGGAGGTCTGAGATAACCTAACAGTGTTTGACATGAGATTGGTGTGGCAGGGAGTAAATGCCCAAAAAAACCCAAACCAAAACAAAAATCAACAACCCAGAATTAATGGAGAATTCATGTAGGTCTGAATAATTTAAGTCAAAAATTTGATAAGTAAACAAGGCAGCAAATAGCAGGGAGGAAGCAGTACCCATTTTTGTACAGAGAGGTAAATTACTTCTGTAAGAGTGTGGTTAAGAGGTGCAATGTGTACTTTTCCTTGAATTCTGGCTCTAGCATGAAGTAGCAAGGCTCTTCGTTCTGTCCGTGGGATGAAGGCAGGTGTACTGCAAGTGCCGGCTCTGTGTCATTAAGCTGGTTGCCACAAATGGACAAAATGGGTTTTTAATGCACTGAAATAAATGGACATGGAGGTGAACCGAGTACAGAAATTAAGGTACAATAAATTACTTTCTATTCAATTGAAGCATATTTTATAAGTAGAGCTATTTATGGCTTTTTTTGACTGAGTGCAGGGATGATAATAATCTGACAATAATTACCTTGTGGGAAAAACGGGAACAAATGAATTTGAATTCTTCGGCATTTGATCCTTGTGCAATAGATAGTAGAATGATAAAACTTTCATGGAACAACATTGAAGTAGTATGTCAAGCTTTTTTTTTAGTTTCATTGCAGATAACTGTAAGGGAAAATATTTGAAACTGGATGACATGCATTATGGCATACCATTTAGCCATGGAGATGTAAGCTGGGATCAAAGCTTGTTTGAAAAATTGAGGTCCTTAGGAGCAGGAGGAAAAGAAGAGTTTCTGACAAACAATATCAGAATTCTTCTGGGTTCCTTAAAGCGTGTCTAAGGTTGTTGTAGGGAGGTCCAGCACTTCATTACATTGCAAGGCATGTGCTGAAGTCCGTGTGTCTGAAGAAGGTTATAATTCTTAGCCTTTCCTTGGTCACTGTCATATGAGGTCAGCCTATCATTAGAAGTCAGTCTTGTGCTGTCAGTAATGTACTGTCTCTTCTTTGACCTCATTTTACAGTTAGCTACTCAGTTTGGTACATGATAAGAGCTTTAGCAAAACAAGATTGAAGTTAGTTTTTTATTTTGTCTTCATTATTATCCTGAGTTACATTTAGGAGGTTTTGGGGTTTTTAGAAGTTAGAATCACACTTCTTTTAGGGAAACTGTTTTCACCGTTACACGCACGTTTTCTCCATAGAGGAGCAAACTGCAGTCAATGCTGGAGGGCAGGAGTTGTCTTTCTGCATTGCCGGCGATGCCGGGGTGATCTGGAGAGCTGGCAGATGGCTTGTGCTCACCAGAGTCCTTCCCTCGCGGCTCGAACTTCTGCAGCACGGTTGTTGACGTTTAACCTTAGTTATCCAGTATAAGCGATGATCCACGCAATTCTCTCTCACATCCAACCAGAATGTATTGCTGTTGCCAAAACAAAAGTTATAGCTGACACAGGAGCATGGTTTCTTTATTATTATTTTCATTATTTTTCTTTTCTTATTTCAATTCCTGGTTTTAGCATTCTATGCTATTTTCCTCCTCCTACAAGGCTTTTCCCTGTTAGATTACTTTGTTAAATGTTTCTCTTTTCTGGTTTTTTTTTTTTTTCTTCACTGTTCCAGACATTTTCAGATTTAGCTTGAGTTTCATTGTAAGTTTACAGGTTCTCTCCTCATCAGACTATGGAGACACATGGCTAACTTTGAAAATGAAAACACTGTGGATCATATTTGTTTTTCAGTACTTCCTCCAAGCAATATTTATCTTTTCCCCCTAACGTCAGTGTGTCCAAGCATGCCACCTTCGGGTTTCTGCTCTCAGAACTAAACACTTGCAGAAAACAATGACAAAATGTTTTGTGCTTAGGAAGCCAGTTGGGACTTGCCTCCTCATTTAACTCTTCAGGTTAAAATTATATCCCTTGTTACAAGTTTCAGACGGTCTTTGTTTAATTCCAAACAGCCAGGTGATCTGCTTGAGAAGGAAAATTCTGGAGAAAAATAAACCAGTAACAGAATCTTGATCCCATAAAACTCCAAGGGGTGTTCTTAAGGCAGATTTGAAATCAAGTGAATTGAAGTGTTGGACTGTAATGCATACCAGCCATGAACAGCAATGTTGCTCTACCATCTCCCAGCTCTACACTGATGAAAGATTAGAGTAAGGCCTTCTCAAAGAGCATCAGATCCTGACTTGCTTGTAGTTAGTGGAAGGGTTTTTTTCCTTTCTGGGGAAAATCCTGCAACTCCAAGTGTCTCACACACTTTTATGTAAATTCTCCCCCTCTGTTAACGAGGAGCCACTTGAAACAATGGGATCCTCCAGCTTATTTTTAAAATCTCTACAATAAATAATTCACGCTGTATGAAGCCGTCTGGAGAAGCAGTACCACTTCTTGGCACTCTATGTTTTTTCAAATTGTCTGTTGTTCTCATTGTGCTCTAGCACAGAGATTGATTATCTAATTGTTTATATGATAATCATTTAGACATATGACCTTGTTTAATCCTTCCCCAACATATTAAATTGCTAGGCAATTAACAGGGTTTGAGGCTTTCCATAATCTTCATGATGTCTACACATGCATAAAGATAAGTGTATTTGTGGCTGAAATCATGAAAGAAAAAAACCTTCATGTTTCTGAATTTTGTGTAAATTTTATTTTTCAATATGTTTCATGTTCTTCTTTTCTTTCCCTTTTTAGGTATTACATAGAAATGGCTTTATGGATCTGGAAATTGAGCATTTTGAGCTGTTTTTGCATCACCTTATCCAGAAATGAGGAACTGAAATTTTTCCAGAGTGCTACAGAGCTAAATCATCTAACAGTGGATAATGACACTGGGATAATCTATTTGGGAGTGGTAAATGCTCTGTATCAGCTTACAGAAAACCTGGAAGTAATAAGGTCTGTAGAAACAGGTCCAAGAAAGGACAACAAAAAATGTACACCTCCCATTGATGAAAATCAATGTAAAGAGGCAGTACTGACTGACAATTACAACAAACTCTTGTTGCTGAACAAGGTGGATAGAACAATTGTGGTGTGTGGAAGCCTTTTTAAGGGAATCTGTGCCATCAGAGACCTAGAAGACATCAGCAATGAGAAGTATTATGTAGACAGTAGCGGAGAAAAGTCTTTTGTAGCAAGCAACGATGAGAATGTATCAACTGTGGGACTGATCACTTCCTTGAATAATGACCGAGTGCTGTTTGTTGGGAAAGGGAATGGACCAAATGATAATGGGATAATAATCAGCACTCGGCAGCTCTACGAAAGGGATGGGAAAGACATTTTTGAAATGTATACGGACTCAGCAGCTGTTAAGTCAGCTTATCACTCGTCAAGCACACAACAATTTGTGGCAGTCTTTGAGGATAAAAAATATGTTTATTTTATTTTTAATCAACAAGAGAAACAGCCCGTCAGTAACCGCACACTGATTGCGCGTCTGTGCAAAGATGATGCCCATTATTATTCCTACTTTGAAATGGACTTGGGTTGCAAAGATGATGATGGTGCCTATGACCACTGTCATTCTGCTTACGTCACTACCCCAGGAGAAGAGCTGGCTGAAAGCATGGCTCAGCAGAGACAAACCATGGATGCTTTCTCAGATGACAAAGTTCTTATTGCACTCTTCAGCAAAGTAAACAAAGATAACGGCTCTCTAAAATCTGCCATGTGTGTGTTTTCCTTGCGGCATATCAATGAAAAGATGGAAAAAAACCGGAACGATTGCTACACTAAAAAGAACACCAGCTCATTTTACAAACTTTTTTCACCAGAAAACCCGTGTGCATCACATGGACTGGTAATATCACTATCAGTTTTACAATCTGTGTTAGAATCAATGGAAAATATAAAATTGCATGTTTTGAGGGAAGCTTTGAGCTAAGCCTATAGTGAGATCAGATGACTGAAAAGTCAATAGCTGGATTCACTATAGAAATGGAATGTGGATGGGAGGGTTGCAAAACAGGTCAAGCAAGAAGTGGCAAGATAGTCATAGTTTTGAGTTTTTTTAAAAAAATTTTATATCTCCTGAAAGGTTAATATTGGTTTCATAACTGCATTTCTTTTGAAGGTTTTCTTCTAGTATAAAATTACTGAGTCATATGCAATGATTTGTTTCACCCATAATCAGCTTCTGGATGATCACTGTAGAGAATTCTGGTTTATAAATTTATAATGTTTTTAAATGGTATTAAGAATGTTGTAGGTGGTGTCTGGAGTTCAGTGTTGTTTCTCCCTTGGATTTGACTTTTCAGATAACTGGAAATATGTGTGTTTCTTACATTCAGATGCTGTTCATATTTTGCACTGTCTCAGAATCCTTCCATAGCATGGTGGCGATCTTCATTTTCTTTTTATGGTTTATCATTACCTTGGCTATAAGGATTTTGGAGGTCATTGTTACACCCCTCCACATGCTGTTTGTGTTAACAAACATTGTTACACCCCTCCACATATGCCACCTATGGTTTATCACTGCATCTCTGAGAGGCAGTTTTCAGCATCTCTGTTGACTATATGTTTTTGTTCACACCACTCTACCTATTCCCAAGCTCTACTTGTTCATGCCATTCATTACTGCAGCCAACCCTAAACTGTATCTTAAAAATCTTAAAAATAAGTCAGCCAGCTTTTAGAAGAATGTCTTAATTCCCCAACCTGAGCAAGTTACACACTTGCATAAGCAGCTCTTTGAGCACAGCTTGAGAATTGGTGTGCTACAGTCCAGGACTGAACAGCTGGAGAGATGGGGCATGGGAATACCTTATGGTGGTATTGACCCAGAATCCTTCACAGAATCTTTCATCTCACGAAACCACAGCCCTCTCCCACACAGTAGGTCACTAGCACCGATAAGAAGCCAAAAGAACACTTTTTGCTTGTGGACACCAGTGTTACTCACTGCAGTACCCTGCATCTGAGGTGAGCATCAAACATAGAAATCCTGAATGTGACAAGTAGAGCAGCCCTGGCTTCCGGCAAAAAGGAGGTGTGGATTTCAGATCAAAAAGACAGTCTTGTTACCAAATATAGCAGAAAAGGCAAGGTGTGAATGAACTTCCTTCTGGTGGCACTCTGTGCAGCTCAGGATTAAAGCGTAGTGAAGAGTGAAAGTGTTGAAGTTCACAAAACGGTTGCCAGTGTGTTGCTTTTGTATGGATAGCAGCAAATTAAGAAACAAAATGGCATTAAAAAACCAGTCTTCAACACAAAATTGGTCAACCCAATCTGTATGACATGTTCATTTTAATTAAACAAGCTGGTTACTTTTTCAACTGTGCTGCTATACCGAAACAGAAACAAAAAATTTCTCTCACCGTGTCTCCTGGAATGTGAAAGCATTGAAGCAGCTTGCAATTAGCAGGCTGCTTTCTGATTGCTGCCTGTTGGCTGGGGGAAAAGGGACAGACAATCCATTTCTCTCTTTCTACTCTTCTGTGTCTGAGGGGTATTATACTGTCTGGTAATAGGTTTGCACTTCATTCTTAGTGCTGTATTAGTGATCTGAATGTTTAATATCGCTCTGTATTGCTATTCCTTATTAGAATGCAAGCAAAAATTTCCCCTGTGGCTCCGAACACTTGCCGTACCTTTTGGGAAGTAAGAATGGTGTTATAGAGAAGCCCGTACTGCAAAAAGAAGGGATGAATCTCACAGCCGTCACTGTGGCTGTGGAGAACGGGCATACGGTGGCCTTTCTGGGAACGTCAGATGGCAAAATTCTTAAGGTAATGAACTGGACTTAAAAGACTGGAAGATATTTAAAAGGTCACGAACTGTAGTGATAGCATACTTCTACTCTGAAAGTAAGTGGGATTTATGAGATCGCATACCAGCAGCAAATTCTCTTGGAGCTTGATATTTTTAATTTCAAAGAAAAACCACATTATTTCTGATGTACCTCAGCTATCCGATACACAGACTGAATTAGCATCGCCTGAATGACACTTTTCCCGAAGGATTAGATACCTACTGAGAGCCCTATATAAACAGCTTTAGGTAGTCTAACAGCTGCTCTAGCCTTATCTCTATTCAAGCCCATACTAGTTTAAGAGCAGCTTTTCATTTTTTAATCATTCTGGCCATTCAGTGAACAGAGATGGTAATACAAAGCCCATGCTGGAGCTCTGCTAAATTCTGACTGTGTGGTGAGGGGCTCAAGGGTTCATGTGTTTGTGGTGTTAAAATGCCAAGACTGCAAAGCTAGAAACCTTCTTTTGCTTGAAGGAGAGTGATGGTCATGTGCCACTACGTGGTTTGAAATTTGAAGCTGAAACTGTTGGTTACCATAAGGGAAGATGACAAATTTGAACACGTTCATGTGCAAAGGCTCTGAATTGAGAATTTTAATTTTACAGCACTAAAATAAATCAGTATTAAAAAAAAAAAATGATACAAATACTATCTATTGTGAGTAGTGAGCAATTTTTTTTCATGACTTTTATGCTTTGCTTGCTGCTTTTGATGCCATATACTTCAAGTTGAAATGTTTTCCCTAATGTGAATTTGTGAACTTGAGTAAAAACAGGATTTTCATTAATCACAGAATCGTAAAGTCTTAAAGGTCTTAAATTGACCTTTAAGATCATCGAGTCCAACCATAAACCTAACACTGATAAGTCCACATTAAATCACATCCCTAAGTGCCACCTCTACATTTCTTTTAAATATCTCCAGGGATGGTGACGCCACCACTTCCCTGAGCAGCCTGTTACAATGCTTGATAACCCTTTCAGTGGAGAAATTTTTCCTAATATCCAATCTAAACCTCCCCTGGTGGAACTTGAGACCATTTCCTCTCATCTTATCACTTGTTACTTGGGAAAAGAGACTGATATCCACCTCACTACACCCTCCTTTCAGGTAGTTGTAGAGAGCGATAGTCTCCCCTCAGCCTCCTTTTCTCCAGACTAAAGAACCTCAATTCCCTCAGCCACTCCTTATAAGACTCGTTCTCTAGACCCTTCACCAGCTTTGTTGCTCTTCTTTGGGTGTGCTCCAGCACCTCGGTGTCTTTGTTGCAGAAAGACAAAACTGAACGCAGCACTCGAGGTGGGGCCTCACCAGTGCCGAGTACAGGGGGATGATCCCTTCCCTAGTCCGGCNGGAAGCGTACACCCATCCAAACACGAGCAGCCAGTATCTCAAGGAGAATGCTGTGGGGAATGGTGTCAAAGGCTTTACTAAAGCCAAGGAAGACAACATCCACAGCCTTTCCCTCATCAACTAAGAGTGTCACCTTGTCATAGAAGGAGATCAGGTTTGCCAAGCAGGACGTGCCTTTCATAAACCCACGCTGACTGGGCCTAATTGCCTGGTTGTCCTGTACATGCCGCGTGATGGCATTCAAGATGATTTGTTCTATAACCCTCCCCCTCACCGAGGTCAGACTGACAGGCCTGTAATTCCCCAGATCTTCCTTCTGGCCCTTCTTAGAATCACAGAATACTCGGTTGGAAGGGACCGCAAGGATCATGTGGCCCAGCCTTTCTTGTAGATGGGTTTCACGTTTGCTAACTTCTGGTCAACTGGGACTTCCCCGGTTAGCCAAGAATGCTGATAGATGATGGAAAATGGCTTGGTGAGCTCTTCCATCACCTTCCTCAGTATTCTTCAGTGGATTCCATCTGGCCCCATGGACTTGTGTGTGTCAAAGTGGTGTGTCAGGTCATTCAACATTTTCCCTTGGATCATGGGGGCTTCATTCTGCTCCCCATCCATGTTTCCAGCTCAGGGGGCTGGGTACCCGGAGAACAACTGGTCTTACTGTTAAAGACTGAGGCAAAGAAGGCATTAAGTAATTCAGCCTTTTCCTCATCCTTTTTCTCTATGTTTCCCCTCACATACAATAAAGGATGGAGATTCTCCTTAGCTCTCCTTCTGTTGCTAATGTATTTATAGAAACATTTTTTGTTGTCTTTTACAGCAGTAGCCAGATATAATGATATATGGCAGGAAACAAGCAATATTAACCNAGGAGATCAGGTTTGCCAAGCAGGACGTGCCTTTCATAAACCCACGCTGACTGGGCCTAATTGCCTGGTTGTCCTGTACATGCCGCGTGATGGCATTCAAGATGATTTGTTCTATAACCCTCCCCCTCACCGAGGTCAGACTGACAGGCCTGTAATTCCCCAGATCTTCCTTCTGGCCCTTCTTAGAATCACAGAATACTCGGTTGGAAGGGACCGCAAGGATCATGTGGCCCAGCCTTTCTTGTAGATGGGTTTCACGTTTGCTAACTTCTGGTCAACTGGGACTTCCCCGGTTAGCCAAGAATGCTGATAGATGATGGAAAATGGCTTGGTGAGCTCTTCCATCACCTTCCTCAGTATTCTTCAGTGGATTCCATCTGGCCCCATGGACTTGTGTGTGTCAAAGTGGTGTGTCAGGTCATTCAACATTTTCCCTTGGATCATGGGGGCTTCATTCTGCTCCCCATCCATGTTTCCAGCTCAGGGGGCTGGGTACCCGGAGAACAACTGGTCTTACTGTTAAAGACTGAGGCAAAGAAGGCATTAAGTAATTCAGCCTTTTCCTCATCCTTTTTCTCTATGTTTCCCCTCACATACAATAAAGGATGGAGATTCTCCTTAGCTCTCCTTCTGTTGCTAATGTATTTATAGAAACATTTTTTGTTGTCTTTTACAGCAGTAGCCAGATATAATGATATATGGCGGGAAACAAGCAATATTAACCACCTTTCTTTCTTTCATTAAATAGGTTTTCCTGTCATCTGCTGCAACTGAGTACAGCTCTCTTACTATTGAACGAAACAAACCCATAAAGAATGACCTGGTTCTTGACCAAACCCAAGAAAACCTGTACGTGATGACCACAGACAAGGTAACGTGTCCTGCTTGCATTAAGGACCCGGTCTGCTTCCACTTTCTCTGCAACTTTACCTGAGATTTGTACATTTCTCAGTTGTTCCTGGAAGCCACCCCATTTGGTGGGGCTTCCCCCCTTCTGTGTGTATGAAGACCTTTCTCAAGTCCAAGCTCACGGACTTGGTTGTTGTCACTTGGAGAACTGTTATATCCTTGGTGCTTAGGGATGGGGAATGGCAAGTGAGTTCACCTCTAAAGCTCTCTTGTGGGGTCTGGGAGAAGGATGACGTTGAGGTGTTTGGCACTAGCACTCCACGGGGTCAGGCAGCCCTAGCACTCCGTGGGGTGTCCCTGGGCTACCAGTGGATGCTGTAGCTGCCATTGGTCCTTTTCAAGAGTACTCAGGATTTAGGATGCTGGCAGCTGACATAACAGCATTTACACATCTGTAAAGCTGCCAGGAGTTTTTGTGGGTCTTACCATCAAAAACTAAGAAGAAATGGAGAGAATTATAACTTTTTGAAACATTTTTGTTTGAGCTTCTACTAGAACCAAGTGAGAAAGGTTGGACTTGGCTATGAAGGGCACAGGCAGTCTCTCCTAGGTTCCCTTCCTCTGTGCTCGTTCAGCAACTCGTTCAGGATGTCATATCCAAGCACATTCANTGCCAGGTGAGGCACAATGGAGTTTTGTAAAGAAAGGAAGGATAAAAAGCAAGTAGGAGGTGACAGGGGATGTCAGATTTCTCCTTCACCTCCAGCTGCAACTCTCTTCTGACACTTCTCCGTGGTGTCTGGAGCTGCCAGCCTCAAACATGTGGTTCAGCAGCTCTCCAGGATGGGATGGGTGACAGGCTGTGACTGTCTGCAGCACTGACAGTGACACGGAGTGGGATGTGGGAAACGCACCGGCAGCAGCAATACAGGGAGAATGAGGGGAAAAGAGACTATTTGGAAAACAGTGCATGTTTTCCAAAATGCAAAAGAATGTTCTTTGTTTTATAAAAGGATTAATATAAATTCCTGCTGCGGGAATGTTATATTCTAGCTGAAGGTTTTCAGGCTAGAAGCCACATTGGAAAAAATGCCAGATAAGCGACAGAGTGTGTGAGAGGTTACTTAATTTTTTTTTTTTGTAGTTGATATTTTTCATTTGGCTTCTGCTCAGATTTGGAACAAAACTCCAAACTTGACTGTTGTCCACAAAAGCCTGGGCGGCCTGGCACCCCATTTGACAGGCTGGCACGTGTCTTAAGAGCCCTGATGTCCCCACCAGGCTATGGCGTGAGCTGCTGAGCAGCACAAGGGGTGGCAGCAACCTTGGAGGAAGATGAGTTTTCTGGTGACAGTCTGCTTGAACTGGTAGAATTTAGGAAGGCCACAGACCAATTTTTCAGAGAAAATTTGCAAAAAAAAAATATAATTCCATCTCTACAAAATGTTTAAATTTAGAAAGCAGTAAATTTCAGTTTAAAGGATTTCAGTTTAGTCTCTTCCAAGTAGCTCTCTTAGACATTGCTGTTTCTGAATAATGGGAATAATAGTTTTCTTTTACAAAACCTGTTCAGCTTAAATATGAATAACTAAAGTTGGGAGCTCTGTAATGGCATTACATTACTGTCATCTCCGGGAGTTAATTACAATGAGTGGTCCCACCCACTTTTAGAAGCAGATAGACAGGAGGAGAATGGAGGCCTTCACAGCTGGGAGAAATGAGGAGACGTAAACGAGGGGAGAAGAATAAATGCTGAAATGTGCACTTCTGGGTTAAGCACGATTGGGATTTGTGAGAATAGAGATACCAGAACCCTGCCCTGGGAGTTAGAATGGTTTAGAGTTATTTAAAATAAGGTAAACAATAAAGGGCAGGCGAGCCATGCTGATGGGTGTGCTTAATGCTGAGCTACCTGGGATGCAGCGTTCAGAAATGAATTGGTTGGGCTCTGTAAGCACTTGAGCAAGTGAAAGGGATGATGTGGTGGTGATAACTGGAGGCAGCCTTTAAAAAGAAATCAGATTGAGAGAAATACAGGGAAGAATGCTACAGAGGTTAAGAGCCATAGTGAAAAATAAGCTCTTGCTTTCCTGATTCCCTTCTCCTCCCCCTTTTCCTCCCAGCTTCTGCTGTGTCAATAGCAGTGGATGGCTTGGAGCAAATGCTTTCAAAAGTCAGCCCCCTCCTCCCCGCTCTGCTCCCAGAGCTTGGGCAGAGAGCAGGAGAAACCCCTTGCAGCTTCTTGGGAGACCGGGAAAGGAGCGTACCACCCCTGCCACACTTACGCTGGCTGCTTACAAGTGAGCATCACTGGTAGGATCCCAGATTCCTCGTGGTACCTACCATATTGGGAGGAAGGCAGAAGCCTGTGGCAGTCATTTACCATGATCACTGGCTTGTTTGCTTGTTTTAGCTTTTACCACGCTCTTTGATTAAGAATGACAATTAGAAAACCTCTAAAATTAGTTTCTCTGCGTTTTGAAGCTGGCTGTAAATGGAGCTGCTATTTTTATATATTTTTAAAAATCCATTAAGTTTACATAAAAATTGCACAGACGGCAATCTCTAGGGCTTGTTTCTGCCTGCCAGAATTATGAAATAAACACTTTGTCATAAAAAAGCCATTCACTGGATATTAAATTACTCATGGGTACCAGTTAGTGAAACAGTGCCAGTAACTCAACTCCAGTTAGGTAAGAATCTATGGAAGAAGAAGGGAGTGGAAAAGAGTGCTGAAAAGGTAAATCTCTGTATTAATATATGCAAGAAAACTACCCAATTAATATTTTCCTTAACTGAGTCAGACTGAACTCTCCAAAAGTGAAAGAAAAGGCCAAACTCAGACTTTCATAGTAACTTTGTAATTTCCAGTTGTTTTAAATGAGAGGTTAAGGTAGAAAAAAGAAAGTTCACATCTCAGAGTTACTGTTGCTAGACTTTTTGCGCTCTTTAAAAGTAAAACATAGTCATCAACAGGAAGACGTGTGTCCCTTTCTCCTCTTGCATCATTTCAGCAGCAAAACTAAAATGGATGGTAGTGTGCTGGCTCCTTTTTCTGTGCACCAAAGAAAGACAAAATTGTTTATTCTTGGCACCAAAGGAAATCAAAACCAGAAGCCGTATATTTACTGGAGGATGAGACATGAGAACTGATGATACTCTTTTCCCTGTTGCTTCCTGTCATAATTACTTCCATTTTCTTTCATGAATGTATTGCGTGGTGGAGGGTTATGCGTGGAGAAGTGCCGTAACCCGAAGCGCCCTGGTGCTCTCACGCTTGCAGACTTTCTGAAATGCCTTCTGGCTAAAAATGCCACTGAACGGTCGCATTTCCAAACGATTTCATCTCTGTGCCGATGATACGGAGGGGAAGATATTTTGTTTAAAAAATGATCTAGCCAGTACCAAGTTAGCCTTTTGAAAGTATCTGTTCTGCAGGAGCAATTTCTTGAATTCACAGCGTTGTTGATGCAGTTCCTGTCCTGCAGTGCCTGCTGTGATGTGGATTTCAGAAGCAACATAACTGGAGGAACTGAAAATCTCAATTTTTGTAAGACTTGCTCATGATTCTAGATTATAACAATGTCCTACGTTACTTTGGAGAGAGATCAGAGAATACTGTAGTGAAAAATAAAAGCAGAAAAAGTATTTGAATTTGGACTTGGTTAAGGGGGAAATAGCCAGACTCTGGTTTTGTATGGATTTTCTTAAAATCAAGCTGAGCTCTGATCATAATAATACACGGTTAGGTATTCTGCTGCCACAGGCAACAGCACTGCACAACAACGTTTCTGTCTCCTTGTGCCTTCTTTATATCCCTTACGGTTTGCCTTACTTTTGGTTCTCCAGGTGTATCGGCTACCTGTGCAGGACTGCCACAAATATTCAGACTGTGAGAAGTGTACTCAAGCGAGGGATCCGTACTGTGGCTGGTGTGTGAGAGAGGGCAGGTGAGTGCTGCTGCTGCTTTTTTGGGTGCAAGCAGTGGAATAGCTCGAATTTTGACACTTGCCGTGGGTTACTGCTCGGTGTAACAAACCCAACTTTTTGTACGCAGCCTTACACTCCTGACAGTGATTGAATTTTATCACATAGACATTGATAGCAATCTTCTGTGCACACATTTAAGTCCCCATTGACTTCTGCAGATTTTATTCGTTTGGGGAACGATTTGATTTGTGCCAGTACTGAAAATCAGTAATATATCTAACTGCATGTTTTATCACTCTCTGATCTATGCAGTCAGATGTTCTCCCAGAAATTAAAAGAGTGAAAGAGTGCTCCCTATTTAATATTCAGAAAATATACCATAAATTTTAAGTAAAAGGAAAGTGTAAAACTGCATAAAAGAAAAATACCTGTTCTTGTCTGAAATAAAGTATATAGCTCAAATGGTGTTTTTATATAAACATCGTCTATCCAGACGTGTACCTACACTGAAGTCTCACCTAAGTGCTGGGAGAGCAGAAAGCAGCATTTGGCTGACTATCTGCAGAGGTTAACTGAATTAATATTCAAACACATGTAAACTAGGACAGCACTGAACAGCTCTGGAATGTCTCTTCTTTGCACTTTTCATTGATTGGAGTGGCAATAGGGAAGAGCGGTTCTGCAGCTCTCTTTTTGACTACTAAGTTAATTAACCCCTTGGCATGAGCGGTTGGGAATCCGTGATTCTAAGTACTTGCTGTTGGAACAAAGGGGCTATTTAATTATCATATGTAGATGAATTTCAGGCTTCCAGCTTCCTATCTGAAAATGTGAACTATCACATTAAGTTACCTATCAGCCTGATGATCAGCAGAATATGGAGCACTGCAGAGAAACTTATGCGGTGCGTGCAGCTTCATGTAATATACAGTAACTCTTCCAGCCTGGGTTTTGGTTGCTGTGGATGAAACCTGGGGTTTGGAATATATACCTTGAACTCCTCCTGGGCTGCTGGGAGTTGAAGGCCGTGTCATACATCATACAAAAGGCAATTTTCCTTAGATTTCCCTTCAGGTTTCTGATACGACCACTGACCTCAATATCTCAAAGTATTCATAGTCTCTGAGAACAGGCAAACGTGAATTTTTGCATTTGCTAGTATTTATTTCCAATGAGGAAAAACAAGTGTTTAATTTCTGATGTTTTTCCCATCCGCAGCAAGTTCTGTCTCATGATCACACACAGCGCTTAATAGTGTATTTGCGGATACCTTATATGAATGTAGACTCTGTATGTAAACTATATATTTAAGGGTAGGGCTGACAGAACTCTGCAGTAACTGCACTGGGCTAAAGCCCCTGATAATTTAATAGTCTTCCAGCAGCCAGAGATCCTACAGCATTTTCTCCTAAACTTTGCACAGAATGGAAAGAATACACGTGAGACTGTCCCCACACACACACTTCAACAAGCTTTTGTACTTTCTGCACTGCAGCATCTCTTCTTTCTGTCCTTCTTGTCCACGAGAGCTGGGAAAATCTCCCAATATGTTTGGTGAGACTGCACAACTGCTGTTGTCTTCCCATAGTGGTAACGGTGCTCTGTCAGAGAGAGATCTTAAATAGTGGCAGGAATGAATGAAAACATTCACTACAAAAGTGACATTTCTAGTGCTGTGGTTTCACAGAAGCTCTCCACAAGCCTGTGTAGGCCCAGCAATACTTTATTGCATCTGTACTCTCATGCATCAGATGTCTTTTCACTGGCAACACGTAGCTGTCTGCCACTTGACCTGCATAAAAACTAGAGTGTGCCTACTCATTCAGGAGTTTGTTATATATTGCAGTGAAGATTCATCAGCCTGGTTTCAGATGATCAGCAGTGGCTCCGTTGCCTAATGGCTCCGGTGCTAAATGTTACTCCCTCTGTATGAATTTGGGTTGTCTAATGCAAGGTGGGGTCCAAAATATTTTAGCTATATGCTTCCCCACTTGCTTTTGACATCTCAAACCATCAATACTTATTCCTCCACTTATTCTCTTAAAAATTCTCTATTAACAACCTGAACAGTCAATATTAAAGCAAATTCCTAGTCATCTTGTGTTGTAATTTCAGTCTCTAAGCCTGAAATTGTTGAGTAGTTCAGAGAAAGCAGAGTCCAGCTATAATATTGCCTTGCTCTGTTTTTTGTTCCTGTTTTGTCAGGTGCACAAAGAAGGCAGACTGTGGAACAGCTGATAAGGAGAACCACTGGCTGTGGAGTCCAAGTGGCACGTGCATGACTATCATTAGTGCAGACCCTCGAAACATGAGTCGCAGAGCACCCACAAAGGTATGACAAGAAAGTGCTTTCCTGACATGTTCTTAAAGCACATTGATGTGACTACCAGGAAGAGGAATATCTGCATTTCTTTATGCACAGTAGTGACAGGAAGGATATGGAGGGACTCTTTATCAGGGAGCGTAATGATAGAACGAGGGGTAACGGTTTCAAACTGAAAGAGGCGAGATTTAGATTAGACATCAGGAAAAAATTCTTTACTCTGAGGGTGGTGAGGCACTGGAACAGGTTGTCCAGGGAGTCTGGGGATGCCCCATCCCTGGAAGTGTTCAAGGCCAGGCTGGATGATGCTTTGAGCAGCCTGGTCTAGTGGGAGATGTCCCTGCCCATGGCAGGAGGCTGGAACTAGATGATCTTTAAAGTCCCTTCCAACCTGAACCGTTCAATGACTAGGAATAGGATAGTGTTTTGTGTATCGCTTTCTCTGGTGTTTGTCACAGTGCTCTTTCTTGCCTACTGTTTTCAGAGGTTGCAGTTTATATTTTCTTCTAAGAAATGCTCTTTTTGACCTTCTCTGTAAACCAAAATGATGCACTAGTATGGATGATAGATCACGTACACTTATCTGAATATTATGAAAGTGTTGCACAATATTGTATAACCCATAAAAAGTAATTGATAGGGAAGATTTCATGCTGCACTGTCAGCTTACTTGAGCGTAAACTTCACTAAGCAGCGAAGCCATAAGCTGTTGCTTTAAAATCAGCAGTGGATTTGCCTACACAGCGAAGTCTGGGTACATGGAGAAGGTAAATTCAGCATGCAAAATGTCTCTGTGGCAACAAAACTGATTATTCAGAGTATGACCAGGGTGTTATAGCTTGCTCTTACTCCAAATGGAGCATGCCAGTGCAGACTGTTTCCTGGGGGAGCTCAGCAAGTAAAGTGGCTTTTAATCTCTCTTAATCAGAAAAAAAGATACTTCAAGTCAGTTTAATTCCATTCGTAAATGATGTAAACAGCATTGTGTTAAGGCCATTTCTATGATGAATAAAAATGTTACTAGAGTGTAACTACCCCACTTAAAATCCACACCTTCTCTTAGTTCAGATCTTGTCAACTTGTGTTGACAAATCTCTGGTGTCTCGCTTCAGCATCTGAGGCCAAAATACCTAAAAACCAAACCCAAACCCAACTTCAAATGAGCATTTATGTGCTGCCTGTACCATCGCTAATGCCACTGTCTCCTCGTGATTCTGTTACTCCCCAAAAAACATTGCAGCTCATGACATAGTGGACTAGTTTCAGTGTGGAAGGGATAATTGCCATTTGTACTGGCCATACAAAATGGACAAAGTTAAATTGGATAATTAACACGCCTGAAGCATGAAATCAAGGACAGCATTCAAAATTTCATTTCAATTTTTTCCTCTTTCCTTGCTAAGTTTTCCCTTTTTATTTTGCTTTTAGTTTCTCACATGCACTCTGTATTGATAATTTCCTCGAGGAGGTTAAGATCTCACCATCACTGTTGCAGAAATCCTTTTCAGCAGTAATGATAGATCTCAGTGGGTTTCTTGCATGTACATTGAGCCTTGAGGAAGCCACTTTTTTGTTCAGCCCTTTCAAACTCCAGCTTTTCCAGCCCATCCAGACTTGGTTTCATTATTCACTAGTAACACCTATGGTTAATGTAAATTTAATTAAGTTTTCAGGATTTAAGTGTTAACCACTCTGTTTACTGTTGTTAAACTGGATGCTGAGAACAAGAATAAAAGGCTTTGGGTGTGCCCAAAGCACATTTCATGTGGGGACATTTTCATTCTGATCTAATACATTGACAGGACAAGAGGTTTTTGTACGAGTCTAATTCAGTATATACCCAGCCTGGAAAAAATCGTAGAGGTATAAGAAGAAAAGATTAAGAGATGGGATGAAATAAAAATGGAGAACATCTTCTGTGATGTTATATCATAGCTGGACGAAAAAAAAAAGAGCTGTTGAAATTCTCTGGCCATAAATAAATCTTACTGGGTCTTGTTTCGCTTCTTTCAAATATTTTACCCTTTTTAAATTTTGTTTCCAGGTGGAACTGACTGTAAGTCCGTTGCCAACTCTGACTGACAGTGACAAGGTTTTGTGTACATTTGGTGAAACAATCCATGACGCTCAAATAAGAGAAGGGGTTATTATCTGTGATCCACCCGATATAATTCCTCCAACACCAAAAGGTCAAGGTAAAGAAATATTGCTATCCTCCATGTATAAGAGGAAAGAACACAGCCTGCTGCTTCTAATGTGATGCTCTTATACGAGCTGCATGCAAGGTTATTTTCCTCTTCCAGTCCCTTTCCCCAAACAGTCTTTTGATGAAGTTTGTCTATTCAAACACTTGGAAAAAAAAAAAAAAAGCTTTGCTCAAACTTTTTCCGTTGCTGTACTTACAAGCATTCCAAGTGTTCCTACCAGGAACCTGAAACAGGAGCTTGGCAGAGGCGTAGGCACAGAGCCAGAGTGGTGTTACTCTGTGTCCCAGACAAACAAAGCCCCTTCTAATCTCTAATCTTACCCTAATCATTCCAAGCTGTGGGGCCAGAAGAGCCGCACACACGCTTCAGATGTGAAGTTCTTCATCTCTGACGTCTTAGCTTTCCTCTAGTCAGCTGTAGTTCAGTGGCTTGTTTTCTGGTCCATGTCACAAGGCTGTTCTTTCTCTCATGAAGCCTTCTGCCTCTTCTGCTATGTGCCCCCCAGCTTCTGTGGTAGTAAGTCCAGTGGAAAAATATGTGATCGTATAATTAAAGGCTGTATCATTGTTCTGAACCACTGATTATATGCTTAAGGTCTGTTGCCAGCCATAATTCTTGTCCTGTTTCCTAGATAGTGTTTTGTTCATGCTTTAAATTCATACATCTTGATGCGTAAACGCATGGAATAAAACTGATTACACAGCACTGATTATTATGTATCAAGTTTAAAGAAACAAAAAGAAAAAAACACAAACACACACATACCCCCAAAAAAAGGGTACTCTTGCAGCTTGCAGAGGTACCCCTGAGGATAACCCTTTTGTATGTATCACAGCAGCCATGAACCGTCAGAGCGGTATTTAGAAGCACTTTTTAAGATACATTTCAGTTCTCTTAAAGCTGAAAGAGATCAACATCCAGTTTCAGTTGCAGGAAGAATAATGATGTTAAAATCTCACTCAAGTTTTAAACTAGCTGGGATGTATCACAATATCAGATTATGCTGTGTTAAAGCAGCAGTTCCTTATTTAGGGCCAATTCACACTCCCTAAATATTTCGTAAAGCAGGATGTAAAGCAGCCGTGTTGATAAACATGACAGCTTGACGTCTTCCAGTGAGACTAGAAGCCTTTCAGAGATGACGTTCGAGTAACCAAGTCACCTGAAAATAATACACCTCTCTGAGTTTGTCGCACAGGGATCCACCTGAAAGGATGTTCAGAAGTAATATAAAGGTACTCAGAAGCTTGGCAGACACTTCAGCAGAAGGCAGACGGTTGTTAGCACGGCCAGTGGTTCCTGGCAGCATGTGACAAAAGGTCCTGAGCCAGCCACTTACTGTTAAGAAACCCTACTGAGTTTGGAAAAGTCTGAGTTACTTTAGTTGTGGTTGATTACAAAGGGAATAGGACGTATCTGGAGAGGAAGGATGCTTTTTTGCAGTCCTGTTGTTAGGAAATCCCCTGGCATTCTTACCAGTCTGAAATATCCAAGGGGACCCACTGGAGGCAGAGGTGACTTCCAGCCAAGCAGCTTCTTCAAAGAACCTGTTCAAGGAAAGCAGAGTTTGAAATTGCCCAATAGCTTGTGAAATAGCTTGCGACAAGAGCTTGATGATTTCTGCAAAGGTATTTCAAACAGCTTCGCTGAGGAAAGCACCAGTTTCTGAAGACAGATTTTGCACTCTTAGTTCAATAATGATCCAGACAAGAAGTACATTTGTGGAGAAACCATGTACAGCAAACTGAAGATCAGAAGTGCCTGTGGTAACTGAGCATTGCAGGCGCTGTTGGGCATTAACCACAAAGATAACTTGCTTTAATTCACATGACGATGACAGTTTTAATCCGCAAATGAAACAAGTAATTTTACACGCAGACATATCCATATTTAAGAAAATGTCTTATTTAAAACGACTGTTCTTATGCCAGTTTTTGTCTGTGTTCAATTATGGCCTTATTCAGTTTTCCTTGTTCTTCTAGTCTCTTTAAAATTCTAGCATGATGATAGCACTGCTGAGAAACACTTCCGTAAAACAAAGCTATTCTATAATTTTACTTCTTCCCTTTATCCCATCTCCGCTTTTCTTCTGACAACCATGTGCGGAAAAATTTGCAAAGCTTAAAAAGACAAAGCAGAGCTTATAGATCTGAAGTTTAACAGGTCATGAGATCCAGGGTGTCAACAGTACAGTTAAATATTTGCTTCTGTCCTGTAAAATAATAAAAGCATTATCATTGTATCATTCAGCTCAAGAGCTAAAGAATTAAACAACCACTTAAGTATTTTTTTTTCTTTTGTGATAGATCATGTTTCAGTTCCACTTCAATTAACCTTTGGAAATAACAAGATATTTTTTGCGTCTCATACTTACCCTTTTTATGACTGTGAAGAAGCAATGAATCTTTTTGAAAATCAGCCGTAAGTATTTCAGCTTCTTAACTTAGGTGTTTAGATCCTGTAGCGTTGTGTTTCAGGTAACTGGCAGCTGAGTTACTCAATCATTTCATAATTAAGCCTTTGGCACTCAATTTGCCAGTGTACAACTTATTTTTCTTACATTTCAATGAAGTTGAAAAATGGTTGAAGGGCAGTAGGTAACATAAACCACGTGGAATGGGAATATTCATGGCACGTATAATTAAAGGCCAGTTCATCGGATTGCCATTGCAGGTGAGCTCTGT
Source organism: Rhinoptilus africanus (assembly GCA_013400135.1). NCBI lineage: Eukaryota > Metazoa > Chordata > Aves > Charadriiformes > Glareolidae > Rhinoptilus > Rhinoptilus africanus. Next base: position 530,517 of record VXBO01008333.1, read on the forward strand.
CGGCATCAGCTTACCTACTTGTTCCCTGAAACGTTAGATTTGTGGTTTGTGCTTTGGGTTGCAGTGTGTTCGACTAGGACGATCAAAGCTGATTCTGCTCCCATCATCTGCCCTGCTCGAGATGTTGCTGCCCCAGGGCAGGCGCAGACAACCCAAGCCCCACTTTGTTCCATCTTATGTAGGAACGTTGATCAAGATCATTTCCAGTCCTCTCAGACTTGATCTCAAAGTTTGCACAAGATGCTGTGGGTGAATGATCCTTGTTCAAATATTTAAGCGAGCAAATAGTTTTTGGGGGTTCTTGAACTGTTCTTACTATGAAGTTTTCAGCTTAATATAGTAAGGACACTGTAACAGATTGATCTACCCTCAATGAATAAAGATGGAATTTCATTTTCTTTTTTTGTCAATGGGTGAAAAAGCCTGACAGTTTGTCATGACTATCATGTTATATTTGTAGGTGCTATTCCTGTGCAAGCAATAGATGGAATTGCCAGTGGGACTGGAAGAGACATATCTGTGAAGAATCCTCTTCAGTACACGATGTGATTAAACAAAATATGGTAATGTTTAAAAATAAGATTATTAGGTTTTTTATTAGAACACTTCAATATTTTCTTTGCTTTTTCTCTCATATCAGTTGGTTGAATGAGGGATTTAAAAATGATGCTAAAGTTAACTCCAGAAGTGTAAGATTTTTTTTAGTGACAGTGCGGGGGTGGGAATTTAAGGGTGTGATTGAGGAGGGGCAGTGAGACTGAATAACTCCTGAAAGGATATTTTTGTTCCTTTTACTATTTTGCTTCAATGGGAGGAACGAGATTTCAAGGCTGGGAAAGATAATCACCCACAGCTTTGACATATGCTGCAGTCATTTTTAGCATGTCTAATTTGAAAGGGTGTAATCAAATCTGTCACTGTATTTTAAGCATGAAGTTCTTCAGAACAATCAGTCCATTGTCCGAAGGACATTGGAGCTTGTTGTGATAAGACTTTTTACTTGGAATAACGTATAAAATGTTACTCTCCCCAGGAAGAAGAATGCCCGCAGTTTCTAAACCCTAAGCCTCCAATAATACCTATGGAGTACCGAACAGCAGTGCATTTTGAGGGAAGACATCTAGCTTATTATCAGGTAAGAAGATTAATTCAAAGCTAGCTGTCATTTGAATTCCACTTAAACTGCGGACATATCCCAAAACTGAAGTTTGTGCTCCTTGGAGAACCTGCTCATAACTGTATTTAAAAAAGGAAAAGAGCTACACATTCAAGTTTGAAGTAATATTGGTTACTGTGGTAGAATCATCACCAAGACAGAATCAGAGCTGGAAAAAATATCTTAGCTACTGGATATGGGGTTTTTTTCAAGAATGTAAGTTGGACCTACTGAAACACTTGACAATTATTTTTCATCTAATGAAACGAGAGGAGAATTGTGAATGTTTCATATCTTTTTTTTTTGGTGTTAGAATGACATCACTTGTGTGCTTACTTCAGTTTTCACTTTGCAAACAAAAAAATGCACTCAGAAATTAACTCTTTCTTACTTTGGATAAACCAATCTTTTTGGGAGGGGTTGTGTGTGTGTGTGTGACCATCAAACCAGAAGATCAGGTATGTTCTCAGCTGTAGCAAAGGCTTATCTTTCTCAGTATTTGCTTCCCGCAAGCAAATTACGAAGCTTCTAAGAAGCCAGAGTTTGACTCCAAGCTTTTAATTGCTTTATGACCTAGACAATGCATAAAATGTTATTGTTCGTTTGATAAAAACAAAGCCTAAAAACCACTTCTTAGTTCTTAGTTTCTATTGTTTGTTTCTGTGTTGTTTTGTGTAAATGTGAATTAATGATAAGCTGGGGTTTGCATCTGTTGCTTTGTCTGCCAGCCATCTATCAAGGGAAAGAAGGGTCTTGGGATTTGAGTTGGTTTTTTTTCCCCTTTGCCAAATTGAAGTATGATATAGCTTACAAAGTCCTTCTATCAGCTCTGCTATGCCTGTTAAGGGATGGGAAAGGGTAAGCAGGTCTGGAGAGCAGCAATGTAAGGCGGGTATTCAGAGAAGGGTAAAAAGCAACCCACAAGCACTACGAACATATGAAGACCCTGCTGTGTATCACTACATTGCACATATATCAAGACAGTGCTATCCAAACATAAGTTCAAAAATAAACATTTTCACTTGAAGACCTTAAAATATATGTAAATTTTTAAAAAAAGCAATTTGGTGAATTTGATCTGTTCTCCAAGGTGCCAGGAGTGGTCCCTAGTAGGATGGCTGTCTGTGTGCAAGATGTGGAACATAACACTAGACCTAAAGGCCACAGCTCTCTTTGCTAAAAATGGAAAAGTATTCCAGAGAATTTACTCACATTTCTTTTATTTAGCATTGTGAAGAGCTGTTTTTCCTGCACGAGAGGAAAATCTTTCTCTGCTCCCTTGATTTAAGTGGAAGAGCCTGTTCTCTCAAGAACAAGTTCAGGGCAGATGCATAAAGTTGATGTGCTGAATTTGACTTCTAGAGGACCCTTTTCCTCCAAGGAGGAGAAATAGCAGCAGGAACCCAAAAACTCCTTCATCTAGTTTATCATTCTGTGAATAAGAACTTTAATCTTTCTGAACTACTAGTAGACAAAAGGGAACGAAAATGCTTCTGCACTTTTTTTTTTTTCCTGAGGTATCTATTCTATTTAACGAAGGCAGACACATCCTGTGGATTGAATGCTTTGTCATGGGTAGCAGTGTTTAACAGTTTGCCTGCAGACCAGACCTAGTACGCATTTATTTAACTTGGAACTGGGAAGGCTTACGTGGAATTCAAGTCTCTGTAAGAAGTCAGATGAGTGCATAGGCCCTAGGCTAGAAAGATGCTGGAGAGCAATGAGTGTCAAATGATGTCAGAATAGTTCTTCTTAGGTGAGAGCCATGTGGTAACGTCATCCCTGTCATGGGCCCAGCCCCATATATCCTGGTACAGAGGTGCATTTTTAAACCAGAATAATAATGCCTTTAGTGCCAGATCGTAAATAGGCACCCACAGTGACTGCAGCTGTATACAAAGAGCTCTGAGAACATGTGAAAACAGACAAATAAGGCATGAAATAGTTGTAATCACACAGGCACCCATGCCTGTGGGGTCATGCTATCTGAAGCAATAACTTTGGTTACTGAAAGTTCATTTGAGTAAGGGCGTAACTTACACTCAGCCTTTGGTAAACATCTCATGGAGGGGAGGGTAGCTCAGGAGAAGCCATGGATGGACATTTTGTAGGGGTTGGCCCACAGCCCAAAGGAAAACTAGCATGTGGCTTCTCATGTGGAACCATTTTGCCACAAGATATGCTGGGCATTACAGTGTGTTTGGAGGTAGCAGTCATGCAGCTGTAAGCACATTTAAAGTCTTTATTAATTAGAACATTGGTATATACCCATTTTCCTCCTATTTTCCTTGCCTAAATTCTTGCTTAGAAAAAGTTGATAAGCAATAACGAATGTTCTGTTGTCACTTTGAACTACTAGCTCTATTATCTTGGTTTAATCTGTGCTTTGCTTTAAGGGGTGATGCACAATCATGGGTGATTAGGTGCATTAGCGAATATTATGCATATGAGCATCTCTGTTTCTAGATGGAGATTAGCAGTGAAGTTTTGGGTTTACCCAGCGAGTAGGAGATGAGTACAACAACTTCTAAAACTGCTATTGCAGAACTGATGGTGGAAGAATAAGCTCACACTTTTTGTACATACCTTCTAACTTGTGAATACTTACAGTACAATGAATATATCTCCTTGTGAGGGCTTCTGCTGGAGGGAAATAGACTAAAAGAGGAGCAACTGTTGGCTGGTTTTCTGTCCCTCCTTCCTCTGAAAGAATTTCAGTGGGAAGGTTAAGTAAATCCAAGCTGCCATCATTCTCTTGGGAATAGCCTTATCCAGCACAAGCAGGTGAGAGGAGACTATAATACTGATCAGTCACATTACATGCAACTTCTAAGAGGCATTCTCCAGCTGAGTCCTTGAAAGATTGGCACAGTAGAAGAGACAGATGTACCAGCATCAAGATAAGCTTATTAGCCCTCCGAAGATTTTTGTTAAAAGTGATTTCCCATTTGGATTTGTCTTTGTCATGTGTGTCTGATGTGTAACCCACTTCTCAGTGTTTGCTACATGTCTCCTCTTGCACACAGACTGCTGAATGTGAGCTCTGTAACCTTCTGCTCGAGAGCCTGCTATAGCAACTCCTGATTTCAGGTGGCAGCTGTCATGTATACCAAAAATCCCCTCCTCTCCCAGCCTTCTGTTAAGCGTGTGGGAAAGCCTTACGCAGCAGCAGCAGAATTTGAACACACTTGAAAAATACATGATATACTGAAATGTAGAGTAAGGAAAGCAAGGCAGCGTTCCTCAAAAAAGGGATTTGTAAGATGCTTTAAAACTTGGAACATGTAGATGTTTTCTGTAAAGCAGAATGGGCTGTTAAACTTTCAGAAAAGGCTTTCCAGAGCTCAGTCAGTAACGACGAAGTAAAAGGCCTGTTCCCCTAAACCTCCCAGAGACTGGAGTCAGGCCCTTTACCCGGTCAAAGCGTGTGCTTCTCCTCAGCCCCAACCCTTGGTGGGCTCTTGTGTCTGCTACCCAGCCTGTCACAGTGAAGGTGCAATAGGAAAGGTGTCCACTGCACTAACTGAATAAAACCTAGTGGCCTGTGAGTTACCAGTGATTCCAGCATTGAAGAAGTAGCTGCAAATAAATAGGATAAGATCCTCATACACAAGGCTTAGATGACAGCAGGAGACAACTTACTAACCCTTGGAGCAGGAAAGAGGAATCAAGTAACCATTATTTTATTGCCATGTACTCCAAGACCCAAGCCTGGGTCTTGTCACTGGACAAAAGCAGTGACTAGTTCTTTATATCCACAGAAGGCATCAAAGTGAAGTTCTCATGAAGTTCAACAAGGCCAAGTTCAAGGTCCTGCACTTGGGTCGAGGCAATCCCCAGTATCAAGACAGGTTGGGGGATGAATGGATTGAGAGTCACCCTGCCGAGCAGGACTTGGGGATACTGATGGATGAAAAATGAGATATGAGCCAGCAATATGTGCTTGCAGCCCAGAAGACCAATCATATCTGGGGCTGCATCAAAAGAAGCGTGGCCAGCAGGTTGAGGGAGGTGTTTCTCCAGCTCTACTCTGCTCTGGTGACACCCCACCTGGAGTGCTGCATCCAGCTCTGGAGCCCTCAGCACAGGAAAGACATGGACTTGTTGGAGCGGGTCCAGAGGAGGGCCACAAAAATGATCAGAGAGTTGGAGCACTCCTTCTATGAGGACAGGCTGAGAGAGTTGGGGTTGTTCAGCCTGAAGAAGAGAAGGCTCCGGGATCACCTCTTTGAAGTCTTTCAATATATAAAGGGGGCTTATCAGAAAGACAAAGAGAGACTTTTTGTCAGGACCTGTAGTGAAAGGACAAGAGACAATGGTTTTAAACTGAAAGAGGGTATGTTTAGATGGGATATAAGAAAGAAATTTTTTACAATGAGGTGGTAAGAGACTGGCACAGGTTGCCCAGAGAAGCTGTGGCTGCCCCATCCCTGGAAGTGTTCAAGGCCAGGCTGGATGGGGCTTTGAGCAGCCTGGTCTGGTGGGAGGTGTCCCTGTCCATGGCAGGGGGGTTGGAGTAGGTGATCTTTGAAAGCCCCTTCCAACCCAGGGTGTTCTGTGATTCTAAAAAGGTAAAAGTGGTCTCATCCCCCAGTGGGCTCTGATTTCATAAGTATTTACCAACAATACTGCCTGAAAATATCCTTGGTACTTATTTCTTTCTCTGGTTCTTCTGACAAAGCTGTTTGAGCAGCTGTGCTACGGGCCAGAGCAGAAGAATGACCCAGCACAGAAACAGTGTTGTGGGGTGATGTGTTTGGTTTTTAGCCAGCTCAGTTCATCAACTCAATCACAGAACAACGAAGCTGATAGTTTTGCCAGTGCAGCGCAGGTCAGTGTGTGCTGCAGCCTAAAGTCAGGAATGAATGGATTTTGGGCCTTGGGAGAACAGAGGGGGAAGAAGGTATCTAGGAGGCAGGAATACCCTTAAGCTGGTGCTGCCATCAAAGATTATCCTGTGCAAACACACCTGGAGTCATGGTGAGGCAGGAGAAACAAAGCCAGCAAGGTCTGAGAGATGTTCATTCCAGTTTCTCACGTAATTCTTGCATTCCTGCTCTGCCCAGGATCCCTACAGAGAAAACTTTAAAGGGCAGAACTCACACAGCTCTGCTAATAACACATCTGATGTGTGAAGTCATCCAGGATTCACATCTCTTGGCTTTTTTTTATTGTTCCTGGAAACGGAGTGCTAGAACAGAGTTCTTGCTTTATTTGTACTGCTCTGGTGCTTCCACCTTTAACCAGTGTTGGAAGGGTTCAGCAAAGCAGCAGATTGTGCTGGCTCGATGTCTCACTAACTTTGTTTTCAGGAGATGACTTTAACTGGTTAGCCTTCTCCATTTGGTCTTATCACTTCCAGTGCTGAACAGGATATTGCCTGGCAATATTTTATTATGCCTGGCGATGCTGTACAAATTTTAAGCTGAACTTTTCTCTTCCACAGGATAAAAAATTTGTGGTTGGAAACAGCCAGTTTGAATTCGAAGCTCCTGTTGATGAATCAGATGAAGGAAAATTTTCATTCATGAGTAAAGAGGTAAATACAAAAAAATGATTCACCTACCAAATATAGTTCTTATGGTTCCAGTGTCCACATGTGTCCAGAAATATAGGAGTAATTGGTTTCCTAAGAGAAGAAAGTCACCTATGATGGAGATTCTCCATTGACAGTAGCAGTCAAAGGCAGCAGCTTTGGTCCAGAGCTCCTGGGATCTCCCCTCAAAGCCTTCAATCTTTCTCCTTGATTTCTCTATCTGTGCAATCCATGGATCCAATGAACTGTCCCTGGAGGAATTCAGGACCATTCCTTGTTTATTCTTCACTTTTTATGCAATCTAGTGAAATCATTGAGGATAAACAGTGAGAGTTTCAGAGCTCTCCCACTCCAATTCATTGTCTTTCCCATTTTACATCTGGAAAAATGGGAATGGCAACTGTATGTTGTTGTTAACTATTGACTAGCTATACTTCTTTCACTCTGGTTTATTTTACAGAGAAAGGAAATGGTACTCAAAAAAACAGTCTATTTACCAAGCTCAAAGTTGGAATCACAAATTTTATGCTGACTTTAACCTTTATGTGTTATAAGCAGAGCAGTTTTGAGAGCTGATTAGCATTTATGCAGCATTTGAGCCTAGCACAAGGCATTTGCTGTATAAAGCCATTGTATTTTTCTTTGCTCTTTTTCTTTCCCACCGCTTGTTATTGCTGCTGTCTTTCAACCTGAGCAGAAGCTCATGTCTTGGAGCACGTGAACCTTGTGCTTTGGCTGTAACGAGGGGGTTGCAGTGCAAAAGATGCAAGAGATTTCCCCTCCATGTGGTGCGAGTCTGCCGTGCCCACGGAAGTAATGGGGCCAGATGGTGTGGGAAGGGAGAACTCAGCAGGGTCAGCAGCTACACTTACTGAATCTGAGCAGTACCTTTGCTACTTGGATACTTATAATCAAATGTAAATTAAATTAATGTAAAGCGGGTATTCAGATATTGCTGTCCCTTGATACTTGAAAATTCTGATTGTGAAGAATTAGGCTCATTAAAATGTTTTTCTAGAAGTGTATTTGGCCAAGATGAAAAAAAGACCATAAGGCTTGGGACAGTTTCTAAAACCTTCACAGCTCTGATAACTGAGTATCATAGAAAACGCATGAAATTAACCTTGCCAAATGAAGGTATAAATATCTCTGTTGTGTCATCTTTTCCAGTTCTCCTATAGTGCAAATGAAACCATACGACTTAACTTATCCATAAGAACAGATAAGGTCAAGATTGACAGCAAACTGATGGGTAAGTATGAAATACAGGATTAAAGGGAGGTTAATTGCAGTAAACAGAAATCTGTTTCTTCATAGTTTGCAGTCATGTGAATTAGAATGCTACCTTTGTAGGTTTTACTGGTTTAGGCAAAACAATTAAGTCTGACAGATCAAAAGTTATTAATACTAAACTCATGAATTAAACATCAGTGCTGTATGTATTAAAGGCTGCTTTAAATATGCTACCATTATTTTTAAGTTTGCTTTTGCTCTGAAGGGCAATCTTAATAGTGAAGCTTCAGAGTTCAGATGTACTTAAGTAGTTTATGTTTTTTCAGTGACTATTTCCCTTCCCCAAATAACTTGCCTCCTCCAATAGCAAAAAGGGGATCCTTCTCACTGCCATTTGTACGGACTTCACCTGAAATCTCAACTTTCAGCTGGGTCGCGGCTCAGACAGGTTCTGCAGTCTTTGCGTCTGCTGGCAATCAGCAATACACAGTGTGCTTTCAGAAGATTACTTTATTCATTTATTTCTATGGCAACAAAAAGTATATTAAGTTCTATAGCACAAAGACTTGGTCTTCAATATAAATTCCTTATTTCTTTATTTTTATTTCTTTCAATGTACAGCAGTGAAGCAATTATGTCTGTGAGCCTAGTCCTGAGCGGAGGTGAGGAAGCTCCAACAAAATCAGTGGAGCAGTATCTGGGAGCTGGGACACACCTTATGCTCCTTTGGACTGAATTTTGAGGCATAAATTTGCAAAAGCTGCGAGGCAACATGCTGTTACTTATGTGATGAGTCAATGTCAGGAAAACTAATACTGCCCCCAAATAACATCCCATGCAGATTACATCTTCAGACCATATTTTTCCATCTGCACAATATTTAAATTTCTTCCCTTTCTTGTTGGCAGCATAGAAGTGTGTTTTTAGAAGATTTTCCCTATGTCTCTGTGTGCAGCGTTGAAAGCACTTAAAAGAGGACCTGGCATGAATGTTACGGGGAGGTTATATTACAGTCTTACACTGTCCTAATTTCCATTCCAAAGGAATGTCGTGTTTAAAACTGCAGAATTTTGACCAAATATTCCCAACATCTTTCTTCCCAGTCTGGGAAAAACACAGAAAAAAAGAAGTAGCTAAATTATTAAAGAAATGTTATCATTCAAATTGAAATATAGAACTCTTGCCAGAGGGGAACTGAAAAATTATCAACAAATGTCTGGTTTTATTATAAAAGGGATTTTTTTATCCAAATTCTCTCCTGTGTTCAAATTTCCTTGCCATATGAAATCTGGAGCGTAATGTTTTTCATGCATCTTGAAAAGAATTGACTTTGGGTATACGGTTGCTGCTGAGAAGCACCTTTGAACCTGCCAGTGAAAGAACCCTTTCTTTGTATAACACTTAGTGAATACTAAGTTACGATAGCGTTTTCACATCTCTAGCCATCAGGGGTTCTGAGCAGTATGAAATCCAATATATCCCTTTTATCCTTTGTCCTTTTTATCAATGATTTCACAGCTGGTATCTCAAGGTGATGGATAAGAGTCTGAATCTAATGAGTGGCTTGCTGCTGGTACATTTAATGAGCTGATCAGTGAACAGGGGGAGTGTTTAATGCTTTAAGGCTGTGGCTTTGTCCATTGCATTTATGCAATTGGATGTGATGGACATCAAGGCGTTGCAGCGCTGACATTGTTTACTGAGGGATGGGATGAAAATCCCTGTCCAGTCCGGATAACAAAGTAATTCAGGAAACATATTCCCATGCTGTATCAGGTGGCCGTGGGGTTACGTGAGTGGGAAATGCAGGTTTTAGGAAGGCAAGGGGAAGATTTGTTTAACAATATTGCCCACTCAAGTCCCTCTGCAGTATCAGCCTTTCAGAGTGCTGGATTAAGAAAGCAATCTGGTTCCTGTGAAAGCAATTTGCAGCGTAGACATGAGGAAACTTTTCCTCGTTGCTGCCTGCACCGTCTCTTCTGCTTATAAAAGCAAACAGCAGCATACCAGGGCTGTCAGTCTGGTGCTTTTCCCCAGCATTACGTTCACATCCAACATACGGAGCGAGTAGTTAACACACAGAGTGTTGAAAATATTGCTTGGGTTATATTTGTTGCTCTGTGACTTCTGTATTGATGTGCTCAGTATATGATGCTACTTCTGCTTTGTGCTCATCGATTCCTTGACAATTCAGGAGAGGGGCTGAATCAAACAGATGCTCTTTCTCATCGATTCACTCTTACAAATGCCAAAGTCCCCCGGCTTTGCATACACCTCCAATGATGTCTCGACTGAGTTTGGGCTGGTAAAGCTACTTGAAATCAGGTGGATATGCTGATTAGATTTACGAAGGGTCAAAACCAGCCTTCATCATTGCATTAACTCCTCAGTGTAAGGGAAAGAATAAAAACGTGTTATTTTACTACAGACAGCTGTGAAACTGAACACCCAGATTTTTCAGTATGCATCATTTAGAGAAAAACTCCCCTTATCAGGTTGTGTGCTCTCATGCAAGTGGCAGAGAGACTGTAATCAAGTTTTGGGCATCTGTAATATCATTCATGCCTGGTAGGGGAATAACGGCACTGCTGAAAAATAATGGAAAACCAGCATTCTCATTTTACTATTTCATTTCAGTAGGAATCTGACATGGTAGCCTCTTGGAATTGGATTTAAAAAGCTACTGCTGCTGCTGTTATCTAGGCAGATATCAAGTGCATTGAAATGTTAGACATTGGATGGTGCTTTTAATGGTGTCCTTCCTAGAGTCCTGCTTCTCTGAGAATAAAAGCTTTCTTTAAATAGACATTTTTGATGGCCTTTACCATATGCAATCTCAAAAGATTTATCTTAGTCTCTCTTGCCCACATCTGATCGCCTCTGTTTACTTGGCTTTGCTTCCTGCATCTTTAAGGATGCAACTCCTTAGAAAAAAACCCAGTGTCACAAAGAGTGCCATTTCTTGAGACTTAATGAGCAATTAAAACAGCTACTGGAAAGGAGGGATGTTGAGTCTCTGTCTTGTACCCCCCACACCCATCTGTGAGCACATTTAACTCTTGAAAGAGCACAGGGGGAAACCTCAGTAGTTTTCTGCTGTTCTGATAAGTTAAGTTGATTTACAAGAAGACTCAACAAGTTTCAGAGCCTCGGTGGCAGAGGGTGAGGCAATGTGGCCAGAAAAAAAGAGCAGCCAAAACCAGAGAGAAGCAGGGATGAAAGGAAGGAGCAGAAAAGAAAGGAGTAAGAATACTCCCTCTTTACAATAATTGGCTCACCTTCCCAGGGAAGCACAGCACTCACACGCTGAGTAGTCTGTGTAACTTGCACACTTTCCCTAGAGAAACATCTTTTCAGTCTGTTTTCTTCTGGGCTAGCTCTCAAGTGCAACTCCGAATGTTTTCTTGCAAGCCCAGGCTTTCCTTCTGGTGCTGAACCACCCAGCAATTTCTCAAGTCTTTGCATCTATTTGGGAAAATTAATTTTGTTCAGTGACTGTGCATCATGCTAGAGATTGTTGGGGGCCAAAACAAGCTTAGTGTCTGGGACAGTTGGTGTGTGGTTCATCAGTAAGAGAGGCAAGACTGACAGACCTGATTTCTTGGCTCAGAAAAACTAGAATTAAACTCCACTACAGAAAGAATAAGGTGTACATCAGGACAGCAATTCAAGACAAAAGGGAAAACAAAAGCAAGAAAATAGAGAATAGTGGAGAAATGAAGAGGTATTAACTTGAACAAAGGATAGCACTTCATTAAATGTTAACTTTCTGTTCGGTTCAGGCTTTAGCGATGATTTTGGAAAGGTCCAAATGCCCTGGAAACGGCCAACAAAGGCAGCTCTCTTCCTCTAAATACACAGCTGGCAGCAGTCCCATGCCAGCTGATATCTGTCCCCACCAACACCCATGCAGAGTTTATGCCCTTCCACATCTTGACTCCTGGTACACCAGGAGGACCCGTTTCTTTGAACTGCTCTTTGAACACTCGTATAGGCAGATTCATTGAGCATAGGCAAAGACAGAACTTCGTACTTAAACATTTTGACAATGCCTGAGTGGCAAAAATGCATTTGGGTTCTACTTGGTAGTTTATTCGTACTGCGCACATGGATAAATTTCAGTTTTTTCCATACAGGGAAAAATACAGTTTTCTCTCAGCGTCATTCAGGGGTTTAGTACAGAGTGTGTGTATTCTTCACACGACTCAACTGAGCAGCAGGTAGGCTTTGTACTTAGGATTAGTTTTCCTTCCTGTAACATACTGAATATCCTTAAAACAAAGGCAAATATCTAAGTGCATTTACCGTTCATATTTCAGTGACTCTGTACAACTGCTCTTATGGACGAAGTGACTGCAGCTTATGCCTCGCGGCCCATCATGACTATAAGTGCGTCTGGTGTGAAGAAGATGGCAAACCCAGCAAGTGCGTTTATGAAAAACTCTGTCACGCTCCTCCCACCGACACATGTCCTCATCCAGAAATCACTCGCGTAAGATTGCTTTTTTCTCCCCCTACCAGTGTGTTATTTTTCAGGAGAAAGCATCTAAGCAAGCTCATACTGAAAGGCAGTTTCTTTCCGAGGGTGTTAAGTAAGCCTCTGAAATAGCTGCAAGGAAATAATGCCAGTAGCGATGTGTGTGAGAGATTTGTAAAGACTCAAAATAAGAGACTGAATGGAGTCTTTCAGATTCCTTGTTTTTCAAGCCTTATCCTCTCTGTGCTAGAAGCCAGGCTAGCACTGTAAGCTTAAATGTGGCACTTGATTCTTGGGAATTAGCATGGATTTTTTTTTTCTCTCTGAAGTCCTTTCTACCTGAAATAAATCTATAAGAGAGGTTTACTGCTCCTGGAACTACAAGCAGTTAGCAGGCTCATTAACAGGCTTCAAACTAGACTTTTAAGTACTATTTAATAAGGCAGCAGGTTGTTTCTGCATCGCAGTGTGTTTTCCGAGTGTCAGTGATATTTTCCAGTCCACACTGGAATCATATCCGAGGCTGTAGAAGCTGAATGTAAGAAGTCAGAGAGGCCAAACATGCACCCCTGACTTACTCTGCGGTTGGAGCCCAGGGCGAGGGAAGAGTATTGTCCACCTTGGTGGACCAGTAGCCGAAGCAAGAAGTAGTAAATCCTTGTCCTTTTCAGCAACAAGCCAAATGCTGGTTTTCTGGGCATAATTGCCCAGAAAAGTGTGATATGTACTTCCACTGGGCAAATCCAAATTGCTGCAACTGCAGTATCAGTACTTTGAAACTCAGACATGGCATTTGGTGGAACATATCCCAAGCTGTCACAAAGTGTGGTAACTCTATGACAGAGACTGAGAGCCGTAACAGGGATGTTTCACTCAAATAAGATAGAACCCTGGAATTCCAAAACCTATGGCTTAAACTGGTAGAGATGCTGAATCTCCTGAGGCTGCGCAGTTTGATGTGCAGCGTGGGTACAGGCAGACCAGCAGATGCTGGATGAGGTTGGCCATGATGGTGTATCAAAGAAGAAATGGCAGGTAAACAGTTGAAGTCTGCCGAGGAAAGCAAATACCCTGAAATCTCGGCAGAAAGTGTGGAGAGGAATATTTGTGTGTTAGCTGTGCCCAGATGATGATGATTTGAGTGGGAAGGAAAATTAAGAAAAATAAAAGTGTTTTGACCTGGGATACTGTTTATACATGATTGTGGATTAAATACCAGAAACTAAAACGTTTGGTTTTTTCAAAGCTTTTGTTAGCTTCAGATTTGGACAAAATATTTAGAAACATTTGCACAAACCGTTGAGTCATTTTTCAGCTAGTTTATTTGTGGGTTGAGCACAAAGGGATGGTCAGTGGGCAGAAGATTTAGGAAGATGAACCAGTGTGAAAGCAGAGCAAGTGATTCTGCTGGGCAGCAGGCAGCACCAGCCATGTCTCTGTGCTCAGACTGCTTAGATCTAAGAAACTCTGATTTTGATGGAGCAGACATTAACGTCCAGACTTTCAGAAGCTGTGTGTGTTTGACTTCCAATTACTGCATTTGGGACTGTGCAGCCTCCCTCTTCTTGATGGTAGACTTGCAGCCCTCCGAAGCTGAAGACTTGGAAAGGTCTTGATGGAGGAGCTCCAAATAAGAAAGCAAGTTAGTCTCCCAACAAATATTCAGAATTCAAGTGCCTGCTCAGGCCATATTTCAAACTGAGAAGTCCACTCCAACAGCAGGATTTTCTCAGTCCTCATTTTAATTGCAAATTATTTAATTAGCATCAGCCCATGTACTGCAGCATATTACTATTTGATGCAGTAGGGAAGATGAGGGTACTAGAACTTTTAAAGATGCTATGTGGGGTAGGACTGTGTGTTAGGAAGGTACTCTGTTTTGATGTGAGCCTAAAGGGAGAAAATAATGGCAAAAACATGCTAGAAAAGCTCTGTGGAATGATTGTGAGAGAAGCCCCATCCGTTGTCTTTTCAAAGTCCTTTAGTGGAGGAAGCAGAGTAAATACCGGCCAAGAGGTTTGTACATAACAGTCTGCCACAGGAGGCACAAAATCTGCAGCTGATGAATACTGTTTCGGAGCTAGCAAAGGATTAATTAACATTAAAGTTTCATAGCGTGTTTTTGTGGGAGTCCTACAAGAAACATCTTTTGCATTTCAAGTACAGGTAAGTCAAAGTAGCTTTAAATGATATGGAAGAACAACATGGTCACTGCAGTATTTAATTTGGGGTTTTTTTCCCTTCCCTCCTGCAAATACAGATTGAGCCAAAAACTGGACCACTAAGTGGTGGAATTCTTTTGACCATAATGGGATCTAATTTGGGAATAAAAGCAGAAGATGTAAAAAATATAACAGTGGCAGACGAGGAATGTCTTTTCAAAGAGGAATTCTACTCTGTTTCCACAAGGTAACTGCTGGGTATTTTTCACAAGATTTTAGAAGAAAAAAAGGAACTTCTGTGCATTTTCAGATGATCTTCCTGTGGTTATACAAGATTATCAATAGAAGGAAGAACTAGTGCTATATACCTGCAATATTTCTGAGTCTATTTAAAATTGTTATAAATTCTAATGCAGCAACAAATTTACAATAGTGTAGTACCATCCTACTTCTGATTTTTTTCTTACTTGTTTGAAAAGCTTTCATAAACTATTACTGCAGATATCTCTAGACTATTTATTTGTTTTGAAATTAAAGGCATCGTAGGTGTGCATCTGGTCATTAAAATCTTTGCTAAATCTGGAGTACAGCGCAGCCAAGCACACAAGATTTATGAGAAAGTAGGCAAAGCAAGAGGAATCTTACATCTTTTTGGTTTAGTCCAGACACAAAGTTTCTTTCCTGGGGGCAGGGAGGGAGCCCGGAGTTTGGGTTCAGCTTTACATGACTAAGTTTCATTGCAGAGCCAACAAGTCCATGGATGTTGAATTGCCTAAGCAGGTTTGTAGATTTTTTGTGAATTACTTGTCACACTCTTAAGCAGTGCCAAAAATTAAAACAAAGTGCCTAAATTCTAGGCATTGAGGTGTTTACTACAGATTATATCAAGCATCTTATTTCAAGAGGGAAATACCCTTTTGATATTAGCTGATAAAAACCATAGCATGAAGACTCAGTAGTGATATTAAGAGTAGTGACATATTTTAAGCAGTGTGATTTTTCTTTCACTCACTTTTGATATTTAAAGCTGCAATTGAAACCTTGGCTTTCTTTCCCTTCAGTTAAAGTGTAATACAGTAACTTTTTACTGTTTCTGTGGCGTGTTTTGAAAGGGATTTCGAAGATACCTAAGTGAGGTTTTAGCTTTTGAAAAATGTTTAGCTTTAGTCAGTTTGTGGATCAGGCATTTAGAAGTTTCCCAAGCCCCTAGGACTTAAGAATGTGTGTACAGCTGTATTATCTTTTACGACTTCCCAAATCCATTGCTATCACTCGTACGTTTACATGTGCATCACCATCCACAAAATTCCCAACTCTTTTACAGTCATCTTTTCCCATTCCCTATTTTCAGTGTTTGCAAAAACTGCACTGAATTGCAGCATAGCCTTACAAGAATTTCCCCAGCCTCTTGGCTTTTTCTAAAGCTTTTTGATATTTTTAAATACGTGGAAAGGAGCCAGAACTGAGACGACTGGTTCCTTGTATCATAGCAACATTACTGGTTTCCTAAGCTCTGCTAGTGTGGTAATGGGTGAGAACAAACGCAACTTGCATGTCATTTATCAACAAATTAGGGAGTTTTGAAGGATGTTCTCCATTAGGGAAGCCTTGAAAAAGAAGTTATTCAGAATCTCCAAATAGGTATCTATAATTTTCTGTCTTTTTCTTCCTCCATTCTTTTGTTTTATTATTACTTTCTTTTATTTAATTTAATAATAATAAAAAATAGCAAGTACCTAGTCTTTCTCCTCTATCCTTTAGGAGACAGTTGCTCCCATGGGCAGGAGAGCAGCAAGATTTAAGGCACTTAAGGCTGCTTTCTGGCTCTGCGGTGATTTAATTGTTGGCCTTTGAGTAGCGGTGTTCTCATTCTTTGTAGTTTTCCATTTGTAACGTGGGGGAAGGGAAGCAATGCCAACACTGGGGAGGGGAGGGAACTTTTCCCAGTTAAAATCCCTGGTAACCACGTTACAGCGTTCCCCCCCAACACACACCCCCGGCCCTGGCCCCCGACTGCTTTCCCTTGACATATGGTAGAAATTCCTCCAAAGGCACCATTTCCTGTTTCTGCCTGACAAGAAGATACAACTTCCAAGAATACAGTAGAGAGATGATGAGGAACAGACTTAGGCAGCCATACACATGCCAGGACATGCAAGAATTTAGAGAATTTTGTCCATTTGCCAGTACCCAGGCAGAAAAGTCTGGAGTGATCTGCAGAGGGACTTTACAATCCTTTTATTATAAGTCCTGATTTAACTACATTATACCCAGTAATTTGCGGTGGTTCATTGATTTTATTTTTTTATATTTGAGTGGGGTTTTTTTTAGTCAGTCATGCACTGCTTAAGGAAGAACAGCAATAGTCCTGGAGGGAAAGAGCAAAGGAAATGAGCAGTGATCCTCGGGGTGTGTCCTATATGAAAGCCTGCGCAAGCTGCAAACATTATATACATCCTTATCTAACTGTATTATCAGCTCTCCATTAAGCATTTGTCCCAGTTTTCAAGTGTGTCGAATCCTTATTGCATTTTCATGCTTGTGTTCTGTGGGTCACCTGTTTGAAATAAAGAATTTAAACATCCAAGCTATCACTCAGCAGCAGCGGTAGTTAAGGCAGTGTTTGCTCGGCCAGTATTCCTTGACCTCTGATTTTGCGTGGGCTATCTGAGGATTTATTTTCAGAGAACAGTCATTCTGAAGGTATTTTGATCGTAGGTGTGAAAATACAGCAGTTAAAAGCTGAAAGGTAGCAGGGTACACAACAAAAGCATTAACGCTAAAATGCTCAAAGTTATGAGAAAGCCGATAGTCTGATTCTTATATCAAGGGCAGGGGATGTGGATCCTTTCGTTTTTTTAACATTACCAGGTCCAGTGAAAATATCGTGAATGGTTGAAGAGGTTCATCTCTGACTTCTGGGCTGAATTTGAGACTTCTGTAGAAGGTATCTCTACTAACAGGCTGCTACAGTAGCTGCTATGTACAGTGCTCATGTTTTGGTTTTACCTTCCTTTAGATATCAAATATTCTTGGGCATTTTTGCTGGGAATCTGATGCAGAGCTCAAGTACCTCATGCAGGATAAAGCAAAGTTAGTGCTTTTGCTGGCAGTGTGTGTGGTAGCCCATATACATTGCATTGGTATTGCAGCTGTTACTTCTAACAGATTAAACTTACATTCTTTCTTGCTAGGATTGTATGTCAAGTTGGACCGATGAATGAACCAAAACAAGGTCAAATCGAAGTTAACATCAATGGAAAATTAGGTAGATCACCAAGTGAAGTGCAGTTCACATACCAGGTAAGTGCATTTTTTTCAGTGAGCTGTTTTATACCTTGTGCATGACTTAAATTAGAAGTTCACCTGTTAAGCACAGTCTCGCTTGTCTTTGTCTTGCAAACTTTGTTTCCTCAATAGCACTATCATTCAAGTACGTTAGAAAACATTTAACTTGAGCATTTCTTTATACAAAAGGGGTACCAAAAATCGATAGATCAAAATAGGATGATGTTGTTTGCAATTCAAGTTAAAAAGATATAGAAGAAAATAAACTAATTGTCTTATTCAGTAGCGACACCGTATCTCTTAAGTGTCACTATTGAATTAAAAAAAATCAGCACTGCAAAAAATTAGGTATTCTTTAGATGCGGTTAGTGCACTATTTTAATCACTGTGTTTAGTCTAGCCAGTGTTCTTAATTACAAGAATGGATGCAGAGCAGCTGAAGAATAAGTAATGAAGGTACATTAATTTTTCAATAATTTATTTCATTCAAAAATACGGCATGCAGAGCCACAGGCAGCGTGATGTGTGTTCATATTACACATGTGCTTTGTTTTCAGTGTCACTGTGAAGGAGAATTTCATTTGTTTCTTAATTGCTTTACCCCAAATGTGGCCCCAGATTATAGCTGGTTTAGCCTGCAATTTTAACAGGAAGTAGCATTGTATCTATGAGGTCTTCAAAATTTATAAGAGCTTGTGATTGTCGAGAAGTTTAAATAATCTCTATCCTCTCTTGATACTTAAAATTAGGTCTATAAACTGTAAATCTGTAAAACATAAAGAGTGGGTTAGGCTTTTATCTTCTTCCTTATTTAAACTTCTCTCTCATTAATTGTTGATATCTTGTGAGAAGGAAAGGAGTCAGCAGTAAGAGGTAGAATAAATCAAGAATGACATTCAGTTAAGAAGAGGATAGTCTTGTTTTCACAAAACAGGGTAGAAGTGAGCTTTCCATGATTTCCAAGCAAATACTTCCTCTCCCTGGTGGTATATCTGCAAAAATACCACTTTTTGCTTGAAAATACCCTATGTTCCTTTGTGGAAATGTAGGTCGTAATTAAGTCTTTCTTCATCCATCTCATTTATTTTAACCAGAAAAGAAGAACATAATCTCCCATGTTTATGTGTTTGTAGTCTCTAGGACAGAGGCTATGACAGTAAATCCTACATGAGGTGAGATTTTGACATGAACCCATTTTGTTAGGATGTCGGGTAATGGTAGGACTAGCGGGAAGGGATTAAAACTAGAGATGGGTCATTTCAGAATGGACATTAGGAAGAAGTTCTTCACCATGAGGGTGGTGAGACACTGGAACAGGTTACCCAGAGAGGTGGTGGAAGCCCCATCCCTGGAAGTTTTTAAGGCCAGACTGGATGGGGCTCTGAGCAACCTGATCTAGTGGGACATGTCCCTGCCCATGGCAGGGGGGTTGGAACTAAATGATCTTTAAGGTCCCTTCCAACCCTGACAATTCTATGACTCTGTGATTCTATGTTGGATATGTTCTACACCGGTTCTCCTGGGCTTCTTCTGTGTGGAAAGATTCCCCCATGGTTTCCATGAAAACCACATGAAGAAGTTGAGCATGTTGAAATGTAATCTGAATCCCCTGTGTGGGCTTCAGAGCCCATCTGTGAACTTGTGCTGGTGTGATTCCCTGCTCAGCACATGTGGGAGGCGAGATAAGCAGCCAGTGCTTTTGGCTACTTGATTGCCCATCGGTGAGGCACTAGAGCCACTGCACAGGCGTCATCCAGGTGAATGCCCAAACCACAACAACATTTTCCTGCAAGTCCAGGACTTCCTCTGTGCCAGTATCTACCTGCACTCAAGTTACTGAGCTGTCAGATACCTAAGCTGACTGCCAATAAAGAGCATTTTTATTTACTGCAAACATCTTTTCATGGGGACTCTGTATACAAAATATAAAGCAATGACAAGTAACACAGTTCATGCCTTAAAACTGGTGAAATTGGTTCCTAGTTTCATTTTTCTCTACTATGAGAAAATTAAGTCAACTGTGGACTGCAGTAGGATTGAAATCAGTAGAGGGGCATTGCATTCATGTCCACCTCTACAGGTGTGAAACAAGCGCTTTTGGCGTGAGAACAGACAGTCAGAGCAGACAGTCTCATCAGTTCGTGTTGTCTTAAAAGCTACAATCTTGTTTTGCTGCTGTTTTCAGGCAGTTCTTTGGTGACTTCTTTCAGCAGACATATGAAATCTGTGCTTTGTTTAAAACCTCTTCTATTCAGTTTAGATAAGGGAAAGAAAATATTCTTTCCAAGAGCCTTCCTAAAATAAATTTTCTGTTATATATTTTTCTGTTTCTTTGGCACATTGTTTGGCTGCCCTCCTGCTGGTAATTATCACTGTTTTTACTGTGTGCTGTGATCACCTGAAGCACAACAGCTTCAGCTTTAGCAGTGACCACTCTGCTGTGGTGTCTGGCGGTGCAGGGCAGAAGTGCACAAGATGTGCCCAAGGAGACAATGCAGCCGCTCAGTCTGATGCGTCTGTGTACACCAGAGTTGCATCCATACTCCCCACAGTTTCAGCCTCATACATGTGATAGTGTCTACCACCAAAAACTCAGTTTTCAAGGAGAATGGGCAGAAAAAGGCATTTTTTATGACTGTGGTGAGACACTGGAAGAGGTTGCTCAGAGAAGCTGTTGATGCCCCATCATTGGAAGTGTTCAAGGTCAAGTTGGATGTGGCTTTGAGCAACCTGATCTAATGAAAGACGTCCCTGCCCCTGGCAGGGGAGGTGCACTACATGACCATTGAAAGTCCCTTCTAACCCAAACCATTCTAAGACTCTATGATAAGTGCTGTTACATTTGCCTGTTGTTGATACCCAGCCTGAATGATGAGATGTATTTGTAAAGCTGGATTGATGAGGATCAATAGTCAGCACAACTTGGGGCTCAGACTCATGCTTCTGCCCCATTCTGCCAGCACAGTGTATTTCTGAGCCAAGGAACACATGAGATCTCTATTAAATGGGTCAAAAATCCAGTTAAAAGGGAAGCCACGGTTTCAATTTCAAATTATTTCTGAACTCAAATGCTCTGGTCCACAAGAGTCTGTGCTGTGCAGTAAACACCTCATCAAAACTTGATACATAACAGGGGAAGAAAGCTCGATTTCTCCCTACCTATCACAATTTCTCTACCCAACCTGAGTGCTCATCAAGTCCAGCCATTCCAGCAAAATTAAATTTTGGTAACCCAGTCCTCCTCCACTGACATTTCTGTTGTTTCATTATAAGCAGGATCATGCAATAACCAGTCTTCTGTTTAGTGAAACAGAAATGAAGTGACGCTAAATTTTAATATCCAGCTGTGTGGTACATCTGGAGCACTGACAGCTTGGCTGGTCTCTAAGCAGGTGGAGCAGTGGCATGGCTAAAGGCCAGTCCTGCATTTTTGGTTGTTTTTAACTTTATCTGATTTGCTTGTTACTACGGCAGTGAGAAGCACCGTCAAAGGAAGGAGTGAAGCTTTTCCTAGGCATATGGTCTAGATTTGCTGATCCCATTGAAGCGTGATTCCTTTCTCAGAATACCTTGTCTGCAGACTCCAACTATCAGAATGAGAGCTTGCAGCCAGTTCTGGGATCTCCAGTGTCTGTTTGCAAGAGCAATTCTGTGACTTCTGGGCTGTGCAGATTAAAAGGACTATACAGTTTCAGAAAGCTCAAATAACTGTAAGATGTTGAAATTAGAGGTAGGACCTTACAAAATTGCAATGCATTTCTGAGGCACTGAAGGTGGTTTAGGGACTTGCTGGAAAATAATGACTTTAGTAAACTGGGAAGTTTCTTTAACTAAACAAGATGAGATGAATAACCATGAAGAGGAAGAAAAGGGGATAAACTAGGGTCTGATCTGAAAACAAAGGTGAAGATGACTATTCACCATACTGGAAGTCTGCATGTGAACCTTAACAGCACAGTTACATTTAACAGGGTGCACTCTTCCACCTCAATCTACTCCCAACTTGACAGTTTCCTTTTACCTTCATCCATCCTCTGCTTTCCTTCTTGATGTTTGAAGCAATTGCTGTGGGAGCTCTCACCACTGCAGTGCCATTAGTGCTACATGGGTTTTATGGAGGGTTTTATCTCACTTCATTATTTTTTTCCATGAGTCTTTACCTCAACATGTGCATTTTACGCTGTAGTTGGGGGTTTTGTGAGGGGTTTTGTGTGGGATTTTTTTTGAGGGGAGTGTTACATGCTAGTTGCCATTATGATTGATACTCATAAACCACGTATCCACAGCAGTCTGGATTTTCTTCCAGAGAGGGGATCATTCCTATTTTATTCTTGAGTCCTGGAGCACATCTTGTTTGTGTATCAGCCTGCGTAGGGGCCAGGAGAACTCCTGGGTAGCCGAGAGATTTAACAAAGTGGTCCTTCCTCATGTGGATATTATTAGACTTAATTCTCTATCATCTGAGCTATACACTTAAATATGTGTCCCACCATCCAGCGCTCGTGGTTCTAATTGAAAGCTGCCAGTGAACACCGGCTGTATGATAATGCAGACTTTCCAGTCATGCTTGCTTCCATCTCTCCATCAAACCTGTCAGCAAAGCTCTGTGGTCTTTTCAGAAAATCATGTGGTGTCTGCCTCGCGATAAAAGGATGCTGCCTGCAGTCCAAAAAATGAGTTGTGTAAAATATCAACCATTTGCATAAGCACCCCATCCACAGCAGACAGCACACAACACACATCGCCAGGCAAGGGCTCTTTCCTGGGCACCTGGAGTGGCTGGAAATGTTTGATCGGCTCACATGGTGTGAGGTTTGGATGAAGCAGCCCCAGGAAGGCAGGGCTGGGCTCACTTCTCTGCTGTTGCAGAAATAATCCAGGAACCGAAGCCTGGCTTGTATTGTGGATGCTGTGATGAGGCGAGCTGGTGGGTCAGGTCAGCCACTGCGGCAAACACCGGGCTGCCAAGAGTGCACTATGGAAATTCTCTGCTTGAATATCCTGTGAGTGGGTGGCTTGTCTGAAGAAACAAGAAGCAGGCTCCCTTGAGTCTGAGAAAGGAGGGAAGTGGAGGGGGAAAGAGCAGTTCCTAGTCACTTGCATGCCCCGTTCAGAAGCTTAATTTAGCTCCTGCGGTTACGTTTATAGTCCATGAAGTGACATTTTGACCTCCAAGAAGGTGGACGGTGTCTACAGCACTTTGTGGGCTATGCCTTTAATGCTTTTAAGTTTTGTGTGCATTATATGCACAAGTTGGCAGAATAATTTGGCTTTCAATGTGGTGCAGATACTTCGGTAACAAATTAGTTGTTTTACAGACCGGCTTCATGTGCCAGAACTTATTGCAGCTGGGACCAGGATGAGGAAAGGGAAAGGTTACTTGTGCAGGAAAGAATGGGTGAGATAAATGCAGGGCAATAATGTGCTCTGCACATTTGTGAAAATCTTATTCACATGTGTGTACAACATCATCAGGTCCTTGACACGGCATCCCTGTGCTCTGCTTGTGTGGAAGCACAAGAGTCCATTCCTACTTGTGAAGATGTGCGCTTGTATCAAAGGCAAACCCCCAGCCGGAGGTCACTGCCTACAGGAGCTGACAGAAGGAAGCTTAGGTGGCTTTGCCATTTGCTGCCCGTCATGTCCATTTGAACATATCCATCTGTTGCTGGCTTCCCCTTGTGCTGCAGCTGGCATCACTCACGGCATCACGGGGATATACTCTGCCACCATCCTCTTTTCCCTCTCCAGTTGTCTCTCTGCTTGTGGTCTGGCACACAGACTTCATGCCAAGGTTTCTTTGCATCTCCATTAGGCTCCCCTCCTCTGTTGCCTTCCAACTGTTCCTGAATTTCTGGCCCCTCTTGTGATCCACCAGTAGCCTCTTTGGTGGCTGGGTGTTTCTCTCTTTGATTTTCCGCGTTAGTGAAGGATAAAGGTTAACCACTTTTATTTCGGTGGTGTAGTTCTTGGGCTAGAAACTGCCTACCACAGATGAATATTATAGTAGGTAGTATCCCTATTTATAGAGTCATGCCCAGGAATATAAAAAGCTGAGGATGTGCTTGGTGGGAGACAAGTGGAAAAGTAGAGAAATGGAAGAAGGCGTGCAGAACCTAGGTAATGCTCCACAGGAGTGCACTCCTCTTGCTCTTGAATACTGTGCAAGGGACCAGAATTGAGTTGGCTGGACATGACAGTGTAAACCAGGAAAGCTGAAAAGCAAACAAACCCAGTGAAAAGGAACGTGAATCAGCCCGGCAGATCCAATCCTAAATGCAAGTTGGGTGAGTGAAAAAGAGACTGGAGGAATGGTTCTCTTTTGCACATGCTTATCTTTAATTGGAAAATTGCAAAGAAGCTGAATAAAAAAAAAAAAGAAAGAAAAGGAGAATAGCAGTAACCTCATTGTTAGCCAGGTAAAAGCTGTGCTTTGCTTTGACACCAGCAGATCACAGAGATCTAAAATGCCAGGAGCTCTCTGAAAGCATTTTCAGCCTGTAAAAGGTATCTTTTACTAAAATTGTAATCGGAAACCTGAAGAAATAAGACATCACCTTCCTAGCTGTGCAAAAAGACTAACTGCAAGTCATAAAATATTAAAGATGAAAAAGTTAATTCTAGATTAACAAACAGGATGAAAAATGGAAGAACTGAAATGCAAATGCTCAGAGGGTCTGAGTAGCTGTGTAAGAGCAGCAGTCATGTACACTGCTAATAAGTAAGTTCGCATCTAAATGTGATTATAAGTGGAACAGACATGGAGATAATTTACCCTCTAGCACGCAGAAAGCATGAAACTACAATGAAAAATAAATCAGCATCTCTGTGAACAGATTTGTAAGTAGGAGGCAAAAGATACAGAGCAAGCAAAGGGAAGACTTCTGGCTGTGATGAAGAAAGCAGGACACTGGAAAATGGCCTGAGTGTGAAGTCATATACACGCTTAGGCCAGTGCAAGCTGTTTTGCTGGTATTTTTCTTTTTTTTTCCCCTGTACCTCTGTGCTGAAGAAGCACAGAGCACCTCAGAGAACATACTGTTGCAAGACTGTGACATTCCTTTGAGGCAAAACCAAAAAATACAGTTTGTGAAGCTCAGGTTAGTCCCTGATGCAAAGATAAGGCAGTGGCACACGGGAATGTGAACGACACGTAATGGAATTCATTGGTATTACAAAGAGAATAAATTAATTTGCTAACAAACAAACAGCGCTATTTAAACATTACATACCATAAACAATGTACAAGGACTGAGAAGTTGCCATTGTCTTACTGTTTCGAATTGGAGCAGATAACCACTGGTTTCAGGGAAACCATATCAATGGGACGGGCACCAACCACAGTCATAAAACAGAAGAGGTGACTATTCGTAGTATTATTATCCGTTGAGCAAAGCTGCCTAACGGTTATCAAAGCGCTGGGAAAACCGCTTATCAGTTCAGGAGTGCTAGCTCAGCAGTCAGCACAACATGGGAAAGTTGGGTTGCTGGTGGACTTTGAGACCTCTAACTCAACATTATTACACCTAAGTAGGATTTAAGGCAGGTTTGTATGTAAGACACATAAAATGCTCATAATTCCCCTGACTCACAAGCTACAATCTGCTCGAACCTACAAGCAAGAAATCCTGTCAAGACCCAATTATTTTTTTCAGGATAAACCATGCAGTAGGGAGCAAGCTACACTTGTTGACAAGTTGGGACTACATGTTCGTTGTAACTCCCATCCTACTGAACTGTTCTATTCTGTTCTAAATAGCACAGCTGTGGATGTGCATATGTTTAACCAAACTGCAAATCCACTTCCTACATGACATGAGCATGAAAGCGTAAGGTGGTGGGGAGTCCAAGCGCTGGGAAGTCCCTCTGCTGAGAGGTGACTTACCAGACTCAGCAGGAAACAGGACACTGAACAACTGACAGACGTTGGAACAGGCCATTTTTTAAACTAGACTACCAAAAAACCCTCATAACAAGGTAAGCTCTTATTGCTGAAAAGATATATGCTTAAACGTCAAACTACCTGGAAGACACGAACAATATTTGCCTGGTGACAAAAGGAGAAGTATAGAGCATTGAAACCTGAAAGAACATTCCTCTATTTCAAGCAAAATAAGAAAAAGACTGAAATATTTATGAATTATGGTTTCCTACACTTTAAGGATTTATAAAACAAGGGTTAAATTAGTGTTTGCAGGGTTGTTTAAATTTTACTGTGGCCATGAGAAATGAAGTATCGCCAAGTCCTCACAAGGGCTGACATTTTCCAGAAGAATTATTACAAGGCTGCTACAAATTCCATATAGGACACATAATCAAATGTTCTGCTTAACCTCATAGTTGCACCGAGTTCTGCGGTGTGATGTTATAGAACGTATGACTTTCCCCCGCGCGCCTTCTGACTGAGAGAACAAAAATCCTGAGATGCGGAGGGCAGAAAATGGAAGCAGAGTATTTATTATGATGGCAGGCGTACTTCTGGTTCATAGACTGAAATGAGAAAAGGGCAGAAACAAGGAGAGAAGAAATCCATGCAGGGATTTTGAAAAAGTGGCATCACTGATCTCCCAGCACTTGAGGTCCTGGGTTTATCAGAGCTGTTTGTAATGGCTGATCATTCAGTATTGCCCAGGGTTGAGTCCAAATTAAAAGGGGGTTGCCTCTTGGTAAAAGCAGCATTTTTATTATCCCTCAAACAAGGTTTACAGTGAAGGATTTACCCTTTGCCCCTCGTTTTCCTCTGCGAGGAGAAGGAATCACATGCAGGGCTGTGGTAAGCGACATAGAGCTGTGGGTTAGGTGCAGGTTTGATAGACTGCGTAAGACAAGACTGGACCTGGCAGCTTCCAAAGGTCCGAACCTCTCTGCCCCACTGGTGAGTGCCACGTCAGTCGTGGGACTTCTCCGTAGGTAACACGATTCTTGTTGAGGGCTTGTGCCACCACTGACGGTACTTTTTCAAATTATTTTGGCATTTGGCAAAATATCATTCTCCTGCTGATCCTAACTACCCAATTGCAGTTTTGAAAAATGCTTTCCCGTTGAGCATTTGGATGAACCAATTTTTTTTTCTTTATTGGAACTCTTAAGAACACTGCCAGGTGGGCCGATGCAGCTTTGTTCTTTACGCCATCCATGAATATTTTAGAAGAGCACTAAAACTTGCTCGTAGCACATTGGTTTTGCAATAAAATTGTTATTTTAAAATGTTGCAATTCTTGATAATTTATTTTAACTACTTATTTTTTCTGGCAGGTGCTTAAAAGGAAGGGAAAGGGGGAAAATGCGAAACAGAAAATAGCGAGTTAAAATAACCAAATCGTTTTCCTGACAAGTTTACAGTAACAAACAGTTGCTATATGATGCTTTTCTTACAATCATGCTGAAGAATTCCTCTGCACACAGAGCACAGTTCAGCTTCTCCTTATTAGATCATCTTTACGAGGCGTCCACATTATTTGGTCTCTGGAGAGCTCTTGGTATTTGCAAAATTACTTTAAATACGTTAAATATGAATACTTTGAATTAAGCTGTTTTAAAAGAGTCCTTTGAGGAACTGCTGCAAGCCCAGCAATTAAAAAGAAAATAAGGGTTAAAACAAAACCATCCCACCTCCTCCTCAGCTGCTACCTGCCTGCGCTCCCAGCGTGGGTCTTGGCCTCGGTTTTCCATGCAGCCTGAAGTGAAGCTGAGATGTGCCGAGCCCGTGGTGAGGCTGTGCCGTGGATGGGGTGAGGTGTGGGTGGCATGTTCTCCTGCCTGGCATACCTGGGCTTTCAATTCCAGCATAGGCAGATTCTTGCTAAGAAAAATCAGTTTCTGGGGAAAACGGAACAGATACTTGTTTCACTTCCCCCTTGCCGCTGTGTTATTCAGAGATCACTTTGCTATTTGGTTACCTATCTATCCCTATTCCTGGGGAGGCAAACGTGGGCCAGCACTAAAAGGTCCCCCACAGAAAATGGTGCTGGATGGTTCTGCTTGAAGCTCACGGCTCGCTCGGTATTTACTGGTTGTTAGCAACAGAGCCAGCTGGCACCCTGTCAAAGTTACCCATCAGATAGCCCTGCAGAGCTTTAACAGGGCAATTCTTTCACATTTTTGCAAGAAGAAAGGAATATAACTCTCTAACAGAGGTCCTGAGCAAGCTTCCTTTCATTTTTATACTGAGGTTACAGAGAACAGCGGTGTGTGATGCTTCAGAAACCTTCTTCCTTTCCTTCCTAAGTCTCTGCTTAAAGGCTTGGCTTTACGTAGTTTCTTGTTCCTTTCCTTCCTGAGTCTGTCCTTAGAGACGAGGCTTTCAGTGGAGGTAGTATTTAGGGAAAAGGCTACAAGTTTTAAATGGTTTTTCTGAGGTTCTGGGATAACGAATTTGTCCGTACTGATTCTTTAGTGGTTCTTGGGGGATACTTTCTTCTGAAAGCTTATCCCAGGCATGTTATGCAGCTAGTCATTGCTGTGGATTTTTAATGGGGATGATGCAGTGATCCAACATGCTTAGCAATTTATAGCAATTAAAATTTTAATTTGAAGTCAATAAAAGGGTGGTTTTCTGTCTGTGTGGTAAGGTTACACTTAACGTGTTTGATACATTTTTATAAGCAATTTATTGACTGTATTTTATACACAATTTTGATTGTCATTTTTAGCAACAAAGTTGTGTTACAAAAAAGCGCAAATGAGCCTTTCTGTGAAGCACATGTCTAGACTTGTGTTAATTTAAATTTTAAGTGTGATATTTTTTAAAACTGACCCACTCCAACTTTTTACTTACACTGGTGTGACTTATTTCAATTTAGCTTCAATCAGCAAGCAATTAAATCCAAAGAAGAGTATGCACAGAGGGTTGTACAGACCCAAGTAAGCAAGTTTTAGTCAACTCTGTTATATTGGATCAAGGCTCCGTTTTGCTTACAAAATGCTTTAATATGACTTTGAATCACTTCCCTACCGAAAATCTTGTAGCCTTGATGTATTAAATTAAAATGAAATCAAAGGTTAGCGCATGAGAGCAGTCATATGCTACAGCGATGTACATCCTGAGGAGTGAAGGGTTTACAAACAGATTTCTCTCCGGGAAGAAAAGCAATTGACACCCAATTAGTGTTAAAGCATATTCCTAAAGCTCAATGACTTGAGAGCAAATTAGAGTTGTCATTGTGGATTTGTGAAGTGTGCTGAACCATGATGCATTCCTTCAGAGGGAAGTTGCTCAGACATGAAAATATAAAACAAGCACAGGAAGTATGAGTTCTCTGTGTTTCTATAATACCTGTCCTTCAATAAAACAAATTTGTAAAGTAACCAGGAGATCAATCGGATGCATTTTTACAGATTCCTGCTGCTCGTTAAAAACCTGTCGATGGCTCACTGAGCTTTGAACCGAACTGCGGTACCTTGGTCCCCCTCCTCCCTGCCACTCCTGGGCCCTCAGTGTTGTAGCTGTGAGCTGACACAGAGATGGCATCTGTGCCTGAGCAAAACAACACGGGGGAAAGGGGTTTGCTGCATGGCTAGTAAGGTGTGGGCTTCTTGCTCTCTGTTTCTGAGTGGGGCTTTTCCCCCTTAGACTGGGAGATCGGTGCAGCGTGATGGTGATGAGGGAAACCTTCATCAGCAAGGTTTTCAAACTTCTTTGCTCTTGATTTACTTATGTATGCTTCGTACAGAATAGCCCCAAGTCTGGACTTTATTATCAGCAGGAGGAGGAGAGCAGGTGTCATTTTACAAATATATGTGAGATTGGAAAATAACATTATTGCTTATTTGGCTCATTTAAGGAAAGCTTGTGTTTGAATATGGATGAAGAAGCACAGTCATGCATCAGAAAAAGCATGACCTACTCCCAGCCTCCCTAAGCTGCTGATCTGGTGTGCTTTGGCAAATGCAGGGTCCCTCGTAGCAATGTCCCTGCCGCCTGCTCAGACCGAGTACCTCGGCTGTGTGCGTGGTGTGGGTGCCAGCTGGTCGCCTGGGACCACCTTCTGCCTGAAGCCACCGCCCCAGCGCGAGGGCTGCAGCACGGCCACGGCCACCGCCGGGCCACGGCGTCAGCGACCAGCGCTCCCCTGGAGCCGGCTGGTAACCCATCTCCTGCGGCTTGCACAGCTTCGGTCATCCTCGTGATTCAGCAGCTTCAGTGTTGTCCTGAATAAGGGATGCTTTTCTCAATGGGAAGCTGGGACTACTTAGCCGTGAAGTAATTAAATCACACTGTTCATGAAAAGCCCTCGCTGTTAATTTACAGTATTTGTCATAGCTCCCGGAGTACAATCACAGAAACAAAGACTGAATTGAGAACAAAAGGAGGGAACTTATTTGAGAAATTTAAATATCCAACAAATTTCATAACAATTTGAAGCGTGACTGCTTGCTTCAATTGGTTTTAAGAAATATGCTCCAAGGTTCTAGGTGCATAAAGAAAAGTCTAGCCTTTTCTGATTTTCTTTCTTTACAAGCTTATTGCTTAAGAAAAGGATAACAATTTTACTGCAGTTAAGAGCCTTACGAGATAAAAGGAATCTCAGTATTCTTTCTGTTCGGTACCAGTGTTGAAAATCCTGCTCTTTCTCTCCTGTAGCTGACGCGGAATGTAGGAAAGGGTAAGGAAAGGTGAAGATAGACTCAGCCATAAGGAAAAGATAAATCATAAAATGAGTATGAAAGCAGGAAATCCAACAGGAAACTCTCACAAACTTAATGGCAGCTAACTATATTTTGTAAATGAGGAATTGAAATTCACGTAAAGCCTCGTAAAATACACTATGGAAAAGATATAAGTATATTCACATCATCTGTTACTTCTTCCTTCAGCATGAATAATGAAAGATTTTGTTTTATTTTGTGTACTTATCCATCATTATTTCAATTTTATTACTTTTCAGGTAGCAATAATAAACTTATATTAACTGTTATACCAATTAATACTGGTGTAAATTTTATTTTAATTTTCTTAATTAGTTTGACCGTCTCCTCTTTGCAGGAACCTCATCCTTCTCAAATAAGACCTGATAGTGGCCCACAAGCAGGTGGAACCACCCTTACCATCACTGGCACAAACCTGGCCACCGGTTCCAAGAAGGACGTTCGAGTTTCAGTCGGTAGCCAGCCTTGCAATGTGTACGTACCCTGAGTAACTAACAATACCGAGCTGTATCCTAATGAAGCACCAACCTTTTCTGGCCTTTAGAAATTTAACAAATCCATTGTCTGTCTCTTCATGAATCATCCCATGCAATGGTGTTCTGCACGTAACATTCAGACAGAAACTCACTCAGAGGCTCCAGCTGGAAGAAGCAGCTGTAAAAACAATCAAAGTGGGAGAACTCAGATGTCCAAAGATTTTTTCCAATTTCAGCTTTCTCTGCTTTACTGTAGCTCCAGACCCACCCATGGTTTCACTCAGCATCTTCTCAGTGGTTCCATATAAAATCTTAATCTTTTTTTGCCACTTGGCTCGTTCCTCTCACTTCTTTTTCCTTTTACTAATTGCTGCCCTTCTATTCCCCTCAAAAAAGGAACTCCACAAAGTGTGCTAACACCGCACTGTTCTTGTGTTTCTACACTGTTGCTTTGCATATCCTACATCTTTTTTAAAGACCCTAAGTGATCTGAAGAAAGTGTTGTCTCCTCTTGTAACTACTCAGTGCCTGGCAAAAAAACAGCTCTTTTTTTGTTGCTTCTGGGGTTCCACTGGAAAGAATACAAATCACAGCAACATTAGTAACTGAAGATGTTTCCTCTTCTTTTTCTTCTCCAACCTAGCACTGAATTTGGAGACGAGATCGTTTGCATTACAGGACCTAATAGCAAGGTTGAAGATGTTAAAGTCACAATGGACTATGGGGGCACAGCAATTATTGTACCAGGGCAATTTTCATACCGTGAGAATCCAACTGTCACCAAGTTCCTGCCTGTAAATAGCTTCAGCAGGTAAAGAAACGTTTGTCATAATGTCATTTATAATTGGGTTAAAATATGTGTAATAGGTGGTCAATCAATGACATACAGAACTGTTTGAAATAAAAACTCCTGTACTCTAACCATGCACACATTTAGATACGTAGAGTTTGTGATCTTTCTTAACTGCAACTGGGGATTGAAAGTATTGTGTTTACCTCCAAACTTTAATCCCCACTTCAAATATAAATCCGGAAACCAGAAAAGGTAACAAGCTTCTTTTAAATGAAAATGTCTCAAAGAAGCAGATTTGAAGTATTTCAGCATAATGCCACATAACATGATCCTTGTGTTACTTACTAATTCTTATTCCGTAAGGATAACCTGTATAAAAGGTTTCTAATGAAAAGATTTCTAACATTTCTTCTATTCAGCTTTTAATAAGTATGCTGGAAACAGAGAAAAGTTATGGCTTGTCATCTGTTTGTCCCATGGGGAAAAAAAGTATTTTCTTAGTAAATCTAGATCAGGGTTCAGTAGTGCTTTGAAAAAGGTATGCTGTCTTCTATGGTGGTACTCACTAACACCCCGTCTGCTAGCTGTTCCTTCAGGAAAAAGCTCACCTAGTAGTAGCTGTGAAACCAAAGAAACGTATGCCACTCATATATTTGTGGCAATATGGCAAATCCTCTGTATAAAAGTCCTTGTAGCATACCTCTGGTTTTGAAAGTTATTCTGTGACTGATTCAGGGACAAACTTGTGACCTTGGTTCACGTTGGTCTGTGCCTTTCCCTAATGTTCTGGTCTTTCTGCTTAGTAGGGTACAGTTGGCAGAGAGACATCATGATGTTTCCACTTTCTTTCAGTAAAAAGAGGTGCAACATCCTGACCTTACAAATAGGATGTTAGTAAAATTGGCCATGACTTCTCTTGGAGAAATTTGTACTCGCCTCCTTGAATATTGAGTTGTCACTTATGTAAAATAGGATTTGCTTTTAATATTTGATTTTGATTTTTGGTTTAGGTGTTTTTGGGGACTGGGTTTGGGTTTGGTTTTTTTTCAGTAGATCAGCAGTGATTTACCGCAGGGGATTTAAAGGACTTCTTTTTTTCCCTCTGTATAAACTGAAGTGTACTTTAATGGATTGCTTTGAGGTTTGCTATCCCTCTAAATCCATGTTACTTCAGTGACTTTAATTCCCACTGGCAACTTGCATGCATTCTTCTTATGCGAATGCATTATTTTTTAAACAATGTGTTGCAAGTGAAAGGGAATAGAGAAGCCAAGTCCCTACAGACCTGTGGAAAATACTCTCACCTTTGTCTCTGTGTGTGTGGTAGGTGGAGTGATTTTAACAAAAACATTGGTGAAATAAAGCACACAAAGATAGGCATCAATGAAAAGTCACAAATAACAGACAAAGCAATTTTTTATTTTTTTATTCTGCTGTTTTAAAATTAGTTTGAAGTTGGCATTGCTGCTTTTAAATGCTGCGGTCATCGATAGCTTTAACAGAAGTCCCTTGTGTAGGATATCTAATTGTCATATAGGGATTACATAGCTGTTTTCAGTGGAAGTAGTACCAGTGCAGGATAAAGCAGTCCATAGCTGTGGTAGTTTGCCAATGACTTGACTTCTTTTTTAATTCTGCCTTTCAGTGGAGGGAGAAATATTACAGTAACTGGAACCGGTTTTGAGCTCATCCAGAGTTTCTCATTGGTGGTATACGCAGAGCGTCCAGAAGCAGGGAAAACGAATCTCAAAAGGGTAATTTTCTTTCATTCCCCCTAAAGGCATCACACTGGATGCGTAACATGTAATCTGTTCAAAAAATGCATTTAAGTTTGCCCACTGGACTTAACTGGGCTTGGAGTGGAATAGAGTTTGAACAGGTTTCTGGGCCTGTTCAGAGTTTCCATGGAAGAAGAACCTACTCCTACCATCTTGGCTTGCATTCACTTATACCTTGCAGTCTACTGTTTTAAATTATTTACGTTCAGTGTGATTAAGGATTGAAGAATTCAGCTTCAAGTGGTAAAGTGGATATATTTCAGAATTTGAAAGTGTCTCTTTTTTCTTTATCTTTCTCCTTCTTCTTCTCCTGCAAGCTTTAGAGATTTGCCTGAAACAGGACCCAAATCCAGACAATGCTGAGTACTTAGCTTTGCACAGCCAGTGCCTTTTATTTTCTCACACCTCAGTGAACCAAGTCTTCTTTTCTTTCTTGCTTCATGCATATTCCACCTATAGCACGTTTACATAAAGTTATAAAAAATAACGTTTGAAAAAAAAACACGAACTCTTCCTGCCTCTCGTGTTAAAAAGAACTGACATTATCAATAGTCTCAATTTCCTGTCCTGCTAATGAAGATCACAATTTAATGCAGTGACTGAGGACTTAAAAGTGATCTTCCAGTAATAACATTATAAGACTTTTTCTAAGGCTGCCTGTTCAATTTAAGACTGTCTTGTGGTCCATATAGAGTTCATAATTTGTATGTTTTGTATTATATGCAAGATTCAAATGAGTATGCCAAAGGCAGCTGGATTTGGGTCCATCAAAATCCTGTACTTAAAGAATTTTAAGAGGAAAACCGCCTACGTTTCTGAGGCCATAAACTGAAAAATGTGATTATCTTGATAACCTTAACTCCCAGGACGATCTTAAAGTCTGTTTAGCATTCTTGACAGTGTTTATCAACATTTCTTACCCCTCTCCTTTTTGCGTGCTCAGCATCTTCTCAGCACATTAACTTAAATCAGCGTTACAGACAGCACACGTTCTTGGTTAAGACTAGAGATTTTTCTAATATTTGTTTTGCTTCCACTTATATGGTAATATCAGAAATGTGGGGGAGAAGCTGTCAAATTGCATTTCTCAAAGTGAGAAACCGAAGTGGCGATACAAGAAATGTTGACGGTTCCTATTAGTGTTGTTGGCTGTGACTGATATTACTGAATGACTGAAGGAGTTTCTAGAAAAAAACATTTGTGTAATTGGGGATGGAGGACAGGCTAACTGAGTTGTTACTTTGAGTAGTTGATTGAAAATTGGTCAATTTTGTTCCAAAATTTCACTTAGTAATTGTATTGCATTTCAGTGAGGTATTTTGCAGTGTCAGTAGAAGAGAATCTACCTGCGATACTGAATGGTACAGAAAATTATATGGGTTCAAGATGCCGTGTTAATCTCTTAATCTTAGACCAATTTAATGATATCAGCCAAATGTGGTCCAGAGACACAGAATGTGGAGGCAATGGAAACTGATCTGTAGCCTAAGCTTTTTCTGCAGGCAGCTGCTAGAACATAATGAATCAACAATTTGTTCATCAACAAAGTTGTTTCATTTTCTTTTCAGAAAATGCTTCATCCTATGTTATTTCTGGGGTATAGAGAGGATATAAATCCAGTGGTTTTATTTCTACAGTCTGAAGTTATCAATAGTAATGTACAGGAATGAGTCAAACTCTAAATTGTGCATGTTCTTCTTGTCTTGTTTCTTACAGTTTGATGGAAAGCTTGTTACAAGACTCAATGAAACCACAGTGGTTTTTTCTTCCCCACCAATACTGGAAGACCCAGAAAACTATAACATTACCACTATTATTCTAATGGATCATTATCATTTGGTTGTAAAAAATGAAAGCCACTCCTTTGCCTATGTTGCAGACCCAACCTTTGAAAACTTCACAGATGGCATCAAAAAACAAGTCAACAAACTTATTAATGCAAAGGTAAACTTGTCAAGAGATGGTGGTTGCTCATTTTGCTCTTGAAGCATGTATGGAATTTTTCCTTCCTTTCTCAAACCCTTAACAGCTGTTTGATACCATACCCAAAATGCTTGGTGGAGTCCCTTACCTCTGCTAGATGACGAACATCGTCAGCCTGCCCTTTCCTCCCCTCTCAGAGATTGTAGCTCTCTTTTTAGCCATATTATGGGTTTCCTGATGATGCCCTCTTCTGATGGGCCTGACATTTGGAAATGTCCTCTTGCCACAGAGCTCCCAAGGAGTGGAGAGGACATCTCTTCTCGCACTAGGAAGGAAAGGAGAGGAACTGCATAGTTCCCAGTGACTCTGCTCTTCTGTACAGCACAGTGTGAATCACATCTGCTGCTCACAATGATCCAAATGGAAATTTGACTTCTTGTCTCCTGACTCTTTGTGATGATGACTTATCCGTGTATTTCCTGTCTAGGGCAGTAACCTGAACAAAGCCATGACGATCGATGAGGCCCAGGCTTTTGTGGGCGACGAGCCTTGCAACATAAAAACACTGACTGAAACGGACTTATATTGTGAGCCACCAGAAGTACAGCCTCAACCAAAGAAACGGCAGAAGAGAGATACCATCAATAACCTTCCTGAATTCATTGTAGGTTACCTTTTCAATAGTATTTGATACCATGTGTAAGTGACACTGATACAGTGCTTCTTAATTGAAGTAATTTGTTCTCCAAAGTTGTTGTAGTACCATGAAGAAACTCTTCGCAGTTCTGTCTTCCTCCAGCTTCTGCCTGCTGTCTAGAAGACATCACACATAAAGAGCAGTCCCAAGCTGCCAAATGCCTTCTACCTTCATTACACAGGAATTTAAAATTGTAGCTAGACAGGCTGGGGATTTTTCTTCCTCTGCTAAGCAAAGTAAAATTACTTCTTGGAATAAAGTGCTAGTGGCCTAATTTCAGTATAAAGTATTTAGAAATGTTTCCTTTGTTTGGGACTTGGAGCTAGAAATTCACTTATTGAGAATTACTAAGAATTTAGAGCTTGACTGAGAAATGAACCACTGTTCATTTGCACTTTTTGAGACAAATGTCTGTGCTTATCTAATTAGGTGAAATTTGGACTCCGAGAATGGATCCTTGGAAGGGTGGAATATGATACACGTGTGAGTGACATCCCACTGAATCTTATTTTGCCACTGGTACTTATCCCTATGATAGCCATCATCATCACTTCTATCATCTGTTACAGGTAAGTTCCTTTAATTAGGTGGTGTTGCTGTCCTAAAGCTTTCAAAGTACTACCTGATTGTTTTCAGCGCAGTCTACAGAAATGATCTTCGTGTTTTTTATGAGCTGCAGAGTTAAGAAAGGCAGTTACAGCTGGAAATATGTATGAAATTTATTCTTCTCACGCACACCAAATTCCTTGGTGTCAGTCAGCCCAGTCCGTCCTTTATACATAAGCACAACAATTGGTCCCAGGCTTGCCAAGTGCACAACTGCAGACTGAGTTGCACACATACATTCTTGAAATGGCAGCTAAAGTGCCTCCTGTGAAGGAGATAACTTATTCTGCACACATATACATCAGCATTTATGCTGCCTCAGTCAGCACTGTAGGTCTGAAGTGGATGGATTTGGCTAAGGGGTCATTTTGGCCTTTCCAGCTGAGATAAGTGTTAGCCCACACACAAATTTCATGATTAATGGTGAAATTCATGCTTCACAAAGGGCCAGAACAATGTCTGTATTTCACTTAAGACCTACTTAGCCCAATTTTAAGGTTAGTAACGAGGGCCTCATACTGTCCCTCAGGAGGGGGCAGATTTCACTCTTAAGGTGCATATCAATATAGCCGAAGAAACACTGAAGCACGTGCTATACAGCACTGATATTCTCGTGGACCTCCTGCAACCTTCCCTGAACATCTCAGACACGCTCCTGGGTGGCTCAGAGCCACTGCAGGACATGTTGCAAGCACTCTTTGTTCAGCACGTACAAATTGAGTTTCTGTACTTAACATGTGATGGCAAGCATTTGTAGCTACTGCTTACTGGATTTTCAATCGTTGACCCAAGTGTGCTCTGAAGCAGCAGGCCCGTGGTGGTGCCAGGTTGATTTACACCTAATGAAGACTTGGTCCACTATTGCTGTTTTCCTCATGCATCTAAAAAGAAATCAAACCCAGGAAAATGTCTTACAATCCTTTGGCTTCCCATTCAGAGCTGTTGCAAATCATACGCTTTTGCATTTTGTAACTTTTTAAACTCTTACCTCTATTTCATAAAGACGCAAGAGCCAACAAGCAGAACGAGAGTACGAAAAAATTAAATCTCAACTTGAAGGCCTAGAGGAGAGTGTCAGAGACCGGTGCAAGAAGGAATTCACAGGTATGACGATATTTGCACCCCTGTGCGTCCTCTGGAGCAATCGGAAGATGGGCTAGAACAGTGGTGCTATCCTGCTAAAACTGTCTTCTGGGAACAAATAAGTAGTAGATCTTGATAGTCTTGATTACTGACATTGACATACAGCTGTTATGTATGAAATCCGTAAATAAAATAGGGAGCAGATGTTGTTAAATCAAATGGACAGTTTTAGTCTAAAGGAAGCACAGAGTTAGCCATTGGGAAATAGAAACCAGTTGAGACTGGGGTTACTTATTGCCATTAATGTGAGTGGCCATTGATACGGAGGAAAGGATGTTTTATAGTGAGAAAACCACGGTCTTAATCTTTAGTTCAGTGGCTGTATGTGCCAAGTATGCACATTAAAAACTGTTTTCAGAGCTGCGAAATTTATTTGCAGCAATCAGCATACAAAGGGATAATTTGTCAAGCTCACAGGAAAGACAACAGCATTTTGCCCTCTTTATCGTGGGAAAACCTTAAGCTTGATTTGAGGAGCTAGCTAATTGTTCTATGTAAATATAGAGGTATCATCCCAGGGAAGGCAGCGGGAGGTGTGAAGGCTCAGCATTTCTACATGTTGAACCACTCATTGCAACGCTTAAATTAGGCATCCGAGTGCAAACATTGCAAATATTGGCCTAAATGATTAACATGAAATGTCACCTCATTATGAGAGTTATACTTGCTGTTGGGTCATGTTGAAATAATGCCTACTAAAAAAAACCCCACGTTTTATTTCTAAAAAGAAATAGATTCTTTCATATTGACAGTGGCTAAAAAGCAGGATTGAATTAAACAGCAATTTGAGGTTAGAGTTTTAAATTAATTTTAGAAGCTCAGGGTATCTCGAAGGTTTTGGCCATGCTGGCAGCCTCTCCCAGTCTTGTTTTCCTGGCATTTCTGGGACAGGATGTTCTTTTCTTGTATCAGCTTGCTTTCTCTAGAAAACTGACTCCTTCCAGGTTCTGGACACAACCCAGAAGCAAATCCTTGAATTAAGAACTATTCACAAATGGGCTTTATTTCAAACTGCATTTTGAACTGTGAGAGGATTGATCAAGGTTACCAGCCCTCCCTCTCGACACCTCTCCCATGCAACTTCATACCTGTTTCTGAAAGGAGAAGGTGCCTTCCTCTTGCTGACACTCCCTGTAGGGTGCTGCAGGCTGCTGCTGCTTGTTGGGTTTCCTCTCTGTTCCACCAAGTACAAACGCCAGGGAAGAAGAATGCACATCCAAGGAGTAACCCAGGTCCTAAACTGCATCCACCTTGGCTGACAGTAAAATGAAACACTGAATTCAAAACACATTCTGAATCCATACTGTGAAACTGTAATGTCAACAGCACAAAGCGCAGATAGTCTAAAATACATGGGACCAAAGATAGCCACGGAAAGGGACATCAGGGCAGAAGTACAAATACCACAAAGCCGGAAACCACAAGATGCTTTCTGCCTCAGCTTTGCCGAATGCCGTAAAACAAAGGGGGAAATGAACGAAGACGAGCAATAAAATTGCTGAGACAATAGGTCGCTATATTAATTAACATGGTATTCTAGTCAATCAGCAATATTGGGTAATTGGAAAGCCTTCAGCTAGAAAAGCTGCTCCAAAGGATGATTCCCTAATTGGTGTCCCTTTTAAGAACTTCAGAGCTTTTGAGTCCCACAGAAATGTTTCCATCAATTTCAGTGAACCATTTAACCTTCCTTCCTGCCATCCCCTTCCTTCCAATTAAATTAGGGTGCTTAACACTTTAAACCTTCCTTTCCTTGATTGCTATGTGTTTTTAAAAAGAACTTATATTATTACATGGACTCAGAGGGAATAGAATATGCACTGAATTAGAAAAAAAAAGAGAAAATAATGTTGTGGTGTCTTCTTTTTGGCTCTGTGTTACAATACTATATTTGTATATATGAACTCACCCAGACGTCTATTAAGACCCTCTTTCAGAGAGGGAGCAACAAGGAAACCATCTGTGCTACAGGCAGATATTCTCATGTCACCATAGGATTAGTTGTGGTTGTAGTTAACAGGATGATTGGTTAAAAATAGCACGAGAAAATGTGAGATGAAATCGTTTTCAGCATTGAGTTACTTTTTCTCCATTACAAGGTACCCAAAGACATTGTGTTGCCTAAAAAAGCTGCAGCATTTTCTTTAAATGAACCCTTAACCTGTATTGCATATTCCAGATCTAATGATAGAGATGGAGGATCAGACAAATGATATCAATGAAGCTGGAATTCCAGTACTGGACTACAAAACGTACACGGACAGAGTCTTCTTCTTGCCCTCCAAAGATGGAGAGAAAGACGTGATGATTACAGGGAAGCTGGATATTCCAGAGGCCAGGCGTCAGACCGTGGAGCAGGCTTTGAACCAGTTCTCCAACCTGCTCAATAGCAAATCATTTCTCATTAACGTGAGTATTGAAGTAGGTTCACCTTGTCCCTTATCTAGGCATGCCTGTGTGTGCAAGACAGTAGGTTTGCAAGCACAACTGTATGAAAATTATTAAAAATAAGGGATTTTCATACAGTTCTGGTTCCACAGTAACCGATGCAGATGTGTGGCGTCACAGCCAGAGCTTCCTGGTGGGGCAGGGAGGCATGATCCTGTTTCCGTGCCAGGTCACGTAGTACAGAGTTAGTCAACATTGCAGTGGCTTTAGGAAAACAAATATTACCCAATCTGGCATAAAAACTGCTGCTACAAGTTTGGTTTAGCCTATTAAGAAACATGATCAGGGAATGCCAATTCCGTCCTGGTTTATCACAGGAGTCACCTGCGGCAGCCATCTGCTGGATCTCTGTCCCAGAGAGGCAGAGGCTCCTCAAGTGGCCTATTCATCAAGCCTGATGAGTGCTCAGAGCAGCTCGGAAGAGACTTCTAATTGCTCACTCTCAAAAACTGAGCTGATTGTCAGACACCTAAATATAGATTTAGGCTTCTAACTTTTCCTCCTTTTTTAAATGAGACTCCAGTGCTGAGCTAGTTAATGGTAGCATTACAGTTTATGGCAGATGAGAGCGCATTCCCAGGTGTACTTAGATTAGTGTCTTTGTAATTTGATGTGAAAGGACTGGGAATTTGAGGGAGAAGGGAGTTGATTTTCTCTTTCAAAAAATTGTCACAGAACACCTTTTCTCATTTAATTAAAGCATCCTTTTTAGATAACTCTTCTGTTAAAATATCTAAGCATTCCTTGGGTTAGTCTAATACATTCTTTGTGTATCTAAAATCAAATTATAGGTAACATTTTCTTATAAGGATATTTTTCAAACTTCTGAAAACTTTTCCATTCTGTTCTTAGGAGATTGATGTTAAAATAATATTGCATGTCTTCTTAGTGCAGATAAGTGTTGAGGTTCTTCAGAAATCTGTCATCTGACTTGATTTTACATTTGTTTTTTGTTTCAGTTTA
Organism: Rhinoptilus africanus; assembly: GCA_013400135.1. Classification (NCBI taxonomy): domain Eukaryota; kingdom Metazoa; phylum Chordata; class Aves; order Charadriiformes; family Glareolidae; genus Rhinoptilus; species Rhinoptilus africanus. The sequence continues at coordinate 571,844 of VXBO01008333.1, forward strand.
TTCACACGCTGGAAAACCAAAGGGAGTTCTCTGCCCGAGCTAAAGTGTATTTTGCATCTTTACTAACAGTTGCTTTACATGGAAAACTAGAATACTATACTGACATCATGAGGACACTGTTCTTAGAACTGATGGAGCAGTATGTTGTGGCCAAAAACCCAAAGCTGATGCTAAGAAGGTTTGAATGATTGTCATATTTTCTGTAGTTCTCTGCTTTCCTGCAAATGTATTACTTTTGCGATGTGACTGTATTAAAATGACAACTATTTGTGAAAGTCCAATATAGGCTGACCCAAGCATATGAGGAAGACAAGCTCACCAGGAATAGCTGTGGAAGGCACAGGCAGGACTATTGGCAACAGAATTCCTTATTCAAATACTGTAGTTTAGAATCTGCATCAAGATTACTGGAACATCGACCTCACTTCAAAACACAATACCAAACATTTCATTTACTTTTTAATCTAATTTTATTCCAAATGATCTAGCATTTGTACCACACATCATCTCCGTAACGAGCACACATAATCGGCTTGCATTGTGCATTCAGTGAGGGCTTGCTCTAGTGTTTTTAACCCTAACCCAAATAAATTACAAAAGACCTTGCTCTGTGTATGTTGTAGCTCTGTAATCTGTAGGTTATTTCCCAGTAACTGCACAACTGGGTTAATTTTTTAGCTCTTACAGCATAGACCCAATTTAAGATTCTGCATAAAGGATGTGTGCTGTAATGAGTTGAAGGTACCCGGCAATGATGAGCAATACAAAGCACTTATCCTAAAGCAAGTACATGCTCTCAAAACTCTATAGGGAAATCACCGCATTAGGAGAGTGCATGCTGTTAAGCAAGTAAAAATATTATATTTCAAGCAAGCAATGTTTTTCTCTAAACCTTTGTCGTTAAGTACCCTTACCATACTCAGTGTTGGGGTTTTTTTTCAGATCTGAAACGGTTGTTGAGAGAATGTTGTCTAACTGGATGTCTATTTGTTTATACCAGTACCTCAAGGTAAGAGCTGAAGTCTGTTGCCTGTGGGGTTTTTTTTTTCAATAATACTTAAACATGCCGCACTGAGTTTATCTTTTGTTTTTGCTCTATTTCATTTCCTTTCCTTTAAACAGGACAATGCCGGGGAACCTCTTTATAAATTGTTCAAGGCTATCAAACACCAGGTAGAAAAAGGCCCAGTGGATGCTGTACTAAAGAAAGCCAAGTATACGTTGAATGACACAGGCTTACTGGGAGATGATGTAGAGTATACGCAGTTGGTAAGCAGAGCATGATTAATATATTCTAAAATATTCTTTTCTTTTAAAATTAAGTTCTGTAGTGTAAAGTCTGCACACCCTTTTCTGGACTACTGTGATCTGCATAGAAATTCTGGTCATGGCTAGGCCTGTCAATAGTTTGACCAAAGCAAGTCTCCAAGCAGGAAAACAGAATTATAAAGTATCTTCTAAGTGTTAGATCCAAGTCCTGCCACTGTGGAATCCATTTCAATAAATCCCTTTCATAATTTTCAAAGTCTGCCTGAACAGTGGTGGGGGTGTTTGGCTCCTTCCCTTTTCCCATCTAAATTAACTGGCAATTGATTTTTGCGAATTCTTGCGCTAACGTTATGCTTGAAGTTTGGGTTGTCTTTCTCCCCTGTGATTGCTGCTTGTCAGCATATCACACACCATTTCAGAGATCATTTTATTAGTATACCAGGAGGAGCTCCTCTACAGTCCTGTGAGATGGCTCTGCGATCTCCAAAACACTTTATAAACCTATTTCTGCACTTGTTCCTGTGTGAATCAAACTTTTCTGAACATGGGCAGCCCAACTGGCGTTGAAGGGGGTTTATTTCCCTGCAGTGATGAGGGGAAGCCGCCTCTACAGGCACTTCTGGAGACTTGTGTTAGGTGTTGTAAGTGGGACCAAGTGGACATCCCTGCCTCAAGAATTCCCCACCACCCCCTGAATCTGATCACCAGTGCCACGGTCCAGTTCTCTTCTATTAGGAATTCTTCTTTGACTTAATTCTGTTCACTGCAACAAATTTCCACCACTTTTCCAACTAGAGTCCAGCACACAGTCTCCCTGTCTTTTTAAAAAACGGAAGCAGCCCACTCTTTAGCTGTTTAGGGAGCATAAATTCTAGTTTTACTCTTTCTGACAGTCTTGCTGGTTTTCTTGAGGATACAGTGTAATGAATATCAAAGATGCACTGACTGTCCTTCAAAGACCAACACAGGATTTTTTTCTACCCCTGCCTGATTTCCCTTTTATTGACATGTTAGGAGCCGTTTGTGGTTGTCTCCAACTGAGAAAGACACAGTGACATATCTGCAGTGTGGAAAGAGAAACTTAATAAAAAGCTTTATTAAATCCTGGTTAAAAAAACCCCACCGTTTTGTGTATTGTGAAGGGATGCTGATGGGAGGCTGATGGGAGGAGATTGCTGTAGGACTTTCACTCACAGAATCACTAGACTGTGACCTAGACTGCCTGGAGGAAAAGGGGGTGCTGGGCAAGAAGGAATGTTTTAAGTTCAATTGATATTTTGGGGATTAGTTTAGTTGTCATCCTCACATCCGAGCTGAAAGTGTCACCCATAGAAACCACACTGACTGGCAGTGCTGGTTATATTTTCTCTTGTGTATGGAGAACAAAATTTATTTGCAATGTACGTTGTGTAAGCCTTAATGGCAATAATTCTTTATTCATTCTGTTTCTTTTCACAAAAAAAAAAAGCCAGCGCCTGCAATTAAGCTAAATGAATGCAGTGGGGAAGCAGAAAATTTGTGTATGCAATCAGATGTGGGCACAACAAGCATACGAGCTAGATATTAAACGTTATAACATAGTACAGTAGCAGTATGTGGTCCAGGTTTACAGATTTCCCATCAAACAAAGATTTTACATGTGTGCATGAATGGAAGATGATGAGATATATATATATACACATTTATGATGAAAGACTATGAAGAGGGTTACTGTTGCTATAAATTATTAGGATCTTTGGCATGATGATGACATTGTTGTGGTAACTGGGAACAGTTCGGGAGCATTTGTGCACAAAGGTAGGTTTAAGTATAAGTTAATTAGTTCACTTCTGCCTGAAAGTGAGACACGGTGGGAAAGTACAGTATAGAGCAGTTGTCTGCTCTCTAATTGTTCTTATTTAAAAGATGAATCTGTTTTGCATCACTGGTTCCACTGATATGCTGCATACTGAACCAGCAGCAAAATCATGTCTAATTACCATAAAGCTAATAGGAAAAGGAAGGTGAAATCTCATGATTAGTTTGAGAGTTCTGTCAAGGGACAGTGCAATCATGTTTAATTTGACTGCCGTATGGCATAGCTTTTCCTCGCTGTTTAAAAATACCAGCCATGCAAGTTTATTCTGAGGCTTGAGGTGATAAATTCAGACATTATGGTTGGCAGGACCGTATGTATCTGAGAGCTGCGATGCTTCAGATGTGCCTGGCCTCCAGAGCTACCTGACTGGCAAAACATGCACGAGGGCTCTGAGCTGTGGTACTGATTCAACTAGTGAAAGAAAGAGGCTTTTCACAACATCTATTTGGGTTTGGTGGGTTTTTTTTTTTCCTTGTGGGGAGGTTTCTTGGACAGTGTTTTCTCATTTGCTTTTGTCTGTACTAAAACTGACATTTATATAGCAAAGCTAGTTTTAAAAAATCACTCTGGATTTAGCAAATTACAGTCTTTTAAGAAATTCGCTTTAACATTAAAAAACCCCATGTCAATACTATCAGAAAACAGTAATATTTTAGAACTAGCATAAACTACTTAGATATGTTTCTTGGAGCTGTTAGAGTTATTGTGACAACAGTAAGAAGTAAATGAAATCTTCAGTCACCAAAGATGATGATATAAATGGCTTTTATGTATACATATACGTGTGTGTGTGTACACACATGTGTGTATTTATATATCTAATGAACAGCTGGTCATAGGAGGTAAAGTTACAGGAGCTGAACAAGTCACTGCTCATCAGTTGAGCCCTGTTAAATCACCATATGTACAGACCGAGTCCGCTCGACTGGAGAAGTAGAACCACAACCATGAAGACAGCGTAAAGGAAGGCAAAAGCACACAATATTCTAGTTCAGCAAAGTGCAGCTCGAATGATTATTGTGAACTTGTTAAGTTTGGGCACTGCATTACTTGTGCTTTCCTATGTCCCAGGTTAGCAGGCTCTATGAAAAGTATGTCACTAGTGAGTGGTCCATCCACTTTGTTCTGCTGTGTCCCTCTTTACTAAATTCCCAAGACTCAATAATAGTAGCATATTAGACATGAGTAAATCTATTCTGCATCTTTTCTGTTTTGTCATAGCGGGAGGAATTAGCTGGAATTTAGGATAGCTGGTTGGCTGCATAACAGCAAAGGATCGCTCAAATAAGCCATACTCCCATTGTAAATATGTGCTGCTGTGCCATAATCATTGCACAGTGAATTTTACATATTGTTTGCATTTAAATTGCCCAGAAAAACAGATTCAGGGGTAATTCAGCACTGATTTGTCTTAATAGCCATGTACATTTGGTTTTTTACAGACAGTAAATGTGTATGTACAAGATGGAGGAACCGATTCCATACCTGTGAAAGTGCTGAACTGTGACACTATATCACAAGTAAAGGAAAAGATAATAGACCAAGTCTATCGAAATCTGCCGTGTTCTCAGTGGCCAAAAGCTGAGAGTGTAGTTCTTGGTAAGTAGCTACTTGTGATACTATATCGAGCAGGGAAATGTGTGGTGTGATTTTGTATTTTCTTCTAAAATGTCTATAAAAGCAATTGATTGTTACTTAAAAAAAAAAAAGTTTAATTAATATTCAGCTGGATGCAAAAGTACATCATTTTTGTAGCAATTTTAATATGCATTAAAAATTAATGCTTTCTTACAGAGTTCTTTTTCCTGACTCTTAAAAGTTTTGTTGTACTGTCATTAGTGTGCAAAGAGCCTGTTAATGACTGTTAGCGCAAATGTATTCATGTCTGACAGAGTCAGTATCTCAGGTACTAATTAATGTGATAATGACAGCATGGACAATTAACTGATGGAGAAGTAATGATGCAATTTCAGAAACTGATTCTGATTTTGACTTGCCTGTATGATGGTTATTCAAAAGAATTATGAGTTATAGAAGCTGCACTTTTTGGAGATGATGAGCCACCCAGCCTCTGGAAATCATCCTCCTTGAAGGCTTTCAAAATTGCTGTTCTTTTCTTGAGAAAAAAAAAAATACATAACTTAAAAGGCTTCACAATCTCATAATAAAAGCTCCAATTAATAATTTTGCAATACCTTCATTACTGCCTTAAACTGAATGTAGAGGATGCAATTCTTGCTCTTCAGAAGATCCTAGTAAATTGCATAAAATTGCCTTTCCTATTCCATACAAAACTCCTCTATTTTGGACTTACAGCAGATCTTATTATATGTATTTGTAGTATTGTATGCAAAGAAATTTATCTTTCCGTGGAAAATAATCAGAAGTCATGTGTGTGGTTAGGAATAGTTTGTGCAAGCTTCTGTAATACAGGCCAAACTATTAAGCAATAAAAAACACACATGGTGGTATGTGCCAAATTACTTCTTTTAATGTTCCACAATGCGTCAGTGGGTCTCTGAAATGAAACATTCTTGGAGTAGTTATTTTTGCACATGGTTAAAAACTGTTTTTTCTTATTTTAATTACCCCTTAGAGTGGCGTCCAGGTTCTACCGCACAGATCCTCTCAGACTTGGATTTAACATCCCAAAGAGATGGCAGATGGAAACGTATCAACACACTAATGCATTATAATGTAAGGAGGTGCTTCAGAGCAGTTGTTCGCATCTGTTAACCGTTTTCTCATAATAAATAAAATCTTTATTTGTTTTTAGAGAAACTTCTGTGCTACATAAAGAATTAAAAAAAAAAAAATCCTCTAGCTCTGGGTCTAGGCAGTAAAAGCTTGGGAGCGTGAAAGGCTAGATCTGGACATATTGCCTCAACATCTTACCAAAAACATGTCACCTAAATGCCAGCACTTTGGTTTTCTCATCATTGCAGTGTCCAAATCCAAATTCCCCTTTGAACATCCAAAACCTCCTTTTGCTAGGTCTCATATTCATCCCTCCTTTTCTCTACCACTTCCTACCCCTGAGGATTATCTGTGTCCTTGCTCTGCTGCTAAATAGATTTGGGGTTGGTCTGGTTTCTCCAACAGCCCAGTCAGGAGAGCAGATGTTGACATTTTTGTACTGTCTGGTTTAGGCTTTGTACTGTGCACTCTACCAAGCACTTGCAATCCACTTATCTTCCCTTTGTATGCTATTTATTGCTTTCTGACAACAGATATCCTGATTAGGAAAGACAGAAGTTAGTTTTCCCTCAGAAAACAGACAGGTCCGATTCTCCATGATAAACCCCATTTTTTAACAAAGGTCACTCACACTGGATTGAGGAATCACTGAAGTCTAAGAGTTGCTTCTAGCATTTTTCAGTAATCTCAGAGGAGGTGTTGATGTGATCTCTTATTAAAGGAGAGGGAGGGGGCCTGGTCTGAACTCCAGAGCCAGTTGCCCGAGAAGCCTTTGAAGGGCAGCATTAATCATAGGTCAAGATTCCCTGAAAAATATTACAGAAACCACAGTTTAGATGTTAAGAAAGAGGTTCAGCAGTGCATACTTCTTTTGAATAACATCCCCGTGTTTGTATTTTTAAAGGTCCGAGATGGTGCCACGCTCATCTTGTCAAAAATGGGAATTTCCCAGCAGCCAGAGGATAATCAGCAAGATGTCCCAGGGGAAAGTAAGTATCTTGGGGCTTCACTATCGCCCAAAATGACTAGAAGTCAAAACCCACACAGAGGGAGTGACACTATTGTCTTGATCTTGTTTACCAAGCGTGTCTGTGGAGCTAGATATCCCCCACCAGACTCTATACAGCTTATTTGTTGTGTGTTACCCACTGCACACTTGCAGTGGTTTTCTTTGTCCTCATTATAAAAGCCTTAAATGATGGGGCTTTAACCATAGCTGCTGTGAGTCCATACACTGGCTTAATAGAAATCACTCTTAGCAAACATTTCCTTACATATTTTGTTTCTTAATCCCACTACATCTGTAGTCAAACCATATGTTTCATCTTTCCAAAGTTTTATCTCTTTTTCTCCTTCCTTCTTCCTTTTCTTACTTTCCTCTCCAAATTCCTTCCGCTTCTTATTAGGTTGACAGTTGAATGCATTGTTCTAGATGAACCACAGTAGAGACCGGCTCCCATCTCTGTGACGTAATGGATCTGATGTGAATTTTTCTGTTGCATTTCTTACAACTACGTTGCCTTGCAAACTCATCTCTGTATGTTCATATTTTGCGTCTCCCTCCCTTTGAGTGAGGTTTCACCAGCTATGCTAGCTTGTTTTTTCCAGGATTTGTTGGTTGGCTTTGTTCAGTCCATATATGTTATCCCATAGTGTTTTCCACAATTCCTTTTTTCTTTTTGAGGTTTGCAATCCACTGTAAATTAGTGTCAGGAATGTCTTTATAATGTTTCCTCTCTTTCACATCACTAAAGCAGCAGTTGAATGATATTTATACTGCTGTCTGCTACAGGATGCTGGACTCCTCAACTCAGCAGACAACCTGTTAGATTGCAAATGGTCTCATAAAGCTTTTACTTCTACATGTTAGTATTCTATCTAGACCAATTTCCTCTATCTCAAAACCACTTGAGACACAATATCCATTACAACCTAAAATGTACTCAGATTTTTATGGAAATATTTACTTGTACATTTATGTTCTTTGTCACGTGTTCATTCAGAACATTTCAGATGTTCACTTTCTCTTTTTTTTTATCCTTATATTCAGTATTTTACATGAAGTGGAAAGTAGATTTATGGAACGATAATTGTTGACATCATTCTTCCTTCTATGAACTAACTCATTTGATACGCTTTTCTGTCTAGCACTGATTGCAAAAGCCATTGCTTCACCTAATAGTTTCATTCCTTTAAACAGATTTACTCATCTTAGATTTAATAGGTTTTAAGGGCTGGGCAGTCAAACAGATTGGAAATAACATGCCAGAAATGTTCATTTTTCAAGAAGATGGGTCCCAGCTGATAGCTCTGACATATATCACTGTTTAACAAAAATGTGCAGACTTCCATTTCATTTGTGTTGAGTGTTGGCCAGGAAATTAGGACAGGCAGAATTACTTGCCATTTACTTTTTACTCTCTCCTCCTGGATGCTTTCTGTTGAGACTTTTCCCCACATCCTTGAAGGGTCTTCTAATGGTCGTGGCTCCACCTCTGCTGCTCTCCTCTCACCCCTTTACTGCAAGTGCCTATCATAGTTGGCCAAGTGGCGACTACTGTGTCACAGCAGGTGACAACCCAGCATGTTGGCTTAGAAAGTCATCTAGTTCAATATAGAGGGCAGTGAAGTGCAGCCAGGTGAGGAAGTGATTCCCAGTCCCTCTTCAGTTTGGTTGCACCAATTGCTGAGATCACTGTGGAGGCGATAGTCGCCTCTGCTATAAAGAAGTGGAGTAGACCATGAATGGAGCCTGGTGGTGTCCTTAGCTTGCTTTGCTTTCTTAACAGAGATGTTCAGTCTCCTGTTCTGGACTCCCAGTCTTCATCCTCCCCATCTTGCTACCCTTGTGGCAGGCAGTAGTGGGCCAGACCATGCAGTTTTCTTTTTTTGGTTGGGTTTTTTTTCCCTCTATGATTGTATCTTTAGCTATGATGCAGTATGATGAAGCTCTTTGAACATACATGATCTGTAGTCCAAGATGAGCTCCTTAGTTATACGTATGGCATACTAAATTGTAAAGGAAAAACAGACTTCTGGGGACAGTGCTGTCACATGAGGGCCCTTGTACACAGGGAAGAAAAACTGCAGAGAATTCAGATGCCAAAGTATGGAGTGAAGACAACTTCCAGCATGTTTCTTCTGCACAACATGGTAGTGTACAAATTTGGGAAGACAGCGTTTCATGCCAGACTGGCCCATTTTCATTAGCACCAAAGGGTCCTCAGAGCTATACAATGTTACAAAGCTAGGGCAAAGCGAGATCCCGCAGTGACAGCGATTTGTGAGACTCTATGTATATGAAAGGGAGAGGAAGGGATCAGAGGCTTCCCCTCCTACACATACACATTGATATGACACAGGGATTTATAGTGTTGGAATAAATAGAAATCCTATCCTGGCTCTATGAATGAGGCTTGTGATGAAGTGGTTTTCCTTTTATCCAGAGTCTCTCATTAACTTGCACCTTTTGCATTGAGAAGTGTCAGCTGAAGCCATTGACTGTCTGCCAAAGTACTAGGCTTTGCACTGAACGAAAATGTAAAACCATGTTCAGAGATGTTCCTCTAAAACCTGGCATTGCTTCCATGCTGCTTTTGATTCACAGCTTCTAACAGGAAGACACTAGAAGCTGGAGGCTGAGACAAATTAAATGCAGCATCTTTTGCTTCTGGAGATAATAAATGCAATTACTAATTTGTATCGATGGAGAATGGTTTCAGTGATTTCATGGTATTATTTCTGTACTGGACTATAAGCCAAAACAACACGGTCTGTTATTCTGGGCTTTTTTTTCTGTTTTTTTTGTTGTTTTTTTTTTTCCTTTTTTAATTCTGAATAAAAACAGCCAGAGGGTTGCAGATCAGAAATACTGATTAGCAGATCCATGTAGGGCAGCCCTTCACCTCCACGGAGCAGTGTGTTCACAGCAGAGAGGAGACTGGAGGGAAGCTCATTTGCTGAAGGCCACGCAAGGGGAAAGGGGCTGCGTTGCCTGTCACCATCTCACTTGCCCCCATCGTGTTTATATCATGGTTCATACCACTAGTCAGTGCAGTCAATATTTGGCATTAACCCCCACCCCAGTGTTACTTTATATTAGCCAAAGAATGCCCCAGGGCCAAGACAAAGAGTTTGGGAGTAGGATTTGACCCAGCGGGTGCAGTCTTCTCCCCGCTTACGGCTTGATACAGAATGCGGCTACTGCAATAAAACAGGAGGTGTTTTCCCCTATCTTTATTTTCTTCGCCTCCTACTTTTCCGTTGGGGAAAATATTATCACACAGAAATGTTATTTTCTCTTAGCAACCGTACTGCTAACACATTTTGTTGCCCCATGTTCTGAATTGCTCTTCCTCTTTCTTCTGGCTATTTTTAGCAATGAAGTGGGATTTTTGTATTGCAAAAGTTCATCTGGTTGAGCTGTAGTTTCTTAATCCCTGTTTTCCTGTGAAATAACTACTAATTCACTAGTAGCCAATTCTGTTGTTGCTAAACAGACGTGGGCCAAATTAAGCTGCACACAAGGGCCAGTAATCTCAGTGGAAACGCTTTTGGTTGTTTCTCTTCTCTCCAAAGTTAAACTGGGCCATATACCATCAGGAGGGCAAAGAGAGGGTAAATTCCTTTGAATCAAAGGAGGAAGCAGAAGTGTGCCAAGCAACTGACATAAGGCTGGAAAATAGTTTCTGCTGTAACTGTGTGATTTGATCTATTAATTTACAAAAGTAAATAACAGGCATTGCAAAAGAAATTCCAGACTTTGGGCCCACCAGCGGTTCTTACTGTACTGGCGGATGATTGCTATGAATGCTATCGATTGCGAAATCACAGCTGTTTCAAAATGAAGTGATAGCTTTTATTTCTTTCTTGCTTCGTTCACATGAACTTCCAAGTCAACTTAAGGACCCTCAAAGGACAGCGTGATTTAATGTGGCATTTATTTTTTTCCCCTACCTGGTTACGAAGAAGCAAAGGCCCCAGAAGACTGCATAGCTAATGATTTTCATGAGGATATCTGAAGTAGATTCAAGCAGAAGTGTTGGCCAGATTACATATAAATGTTATTTTCTCCTGTTATGTAGAATATTGAAAAGGCATGCAAGCTAGTAAATTTAATGTAGCTGTTAAGGAATAAACGACTGTGGCCAAAAATTTGAAAGGACAAAATTCACGCAATTAGGAACTGATGTTTTCTGCTGTAACTGGGATTCAGTTACATTAGATACATATATTCAGGCATAAAACTTAGCAGTAATGCAAAATAATTTGTGCAACAGGGCTGAGTCACAGTTTTTATGGGAAAAATAACTTTCACATTTTAAAGATGTCGATGATTCTAAATGCATTGATTCAGTAACTTCCACTGGAAAAGCGCCATTGATTTTAGGGACTATGCCAAGTAGGTATCAAAATTCAGAAATTAAAGGAAGAACAAGCAAAACTAGGAAGTTTGAAATTAAGTTTGTGCCACAGAATGTTTTTTCAAGGGGTATTACTTGCAAGTTAAAACAATTGCATGATCTCTTTTAGAACTGTTCATAACAAAAGATTCTCCAGGTTTGTCTGATCGTTCATGTTGATGCTGAAATGCAAGACTCCCTTTATTCCGCTGCATGGTCACTGAAGTTAGCTCAGGGACCAGAGGCATGACCAAGCCGTGGATTTAGCATGGCAAGGCACTGTAATCAGACCAGCTGTCATAAGCATCCAGGAGCTTACTCCTGTTTCTGCTATATACTAACAGACTTGGTGTGAGACTCTCTCTCTGGTTTAAGCTATGAATACCGATAAACAAATTTTAAAAAGTCTTATTAGAATGGACTATGAGTTAGCTGTAATCATTACCTCTGTCAGCTGGAGCTCACATACTCTCAGCAAAAGGATGCATTTTTCCTCCTTTCAGCTGCAAAGTCAAGTGGTGCTGGTCAAATGCTGAAAAAGGCAGATCTGAACTGAGGTACCGTACTTTGAATCCAGCAGTTAGGGTAAAAATGTAAATTTTAATGATGATGCCTAGAAAAATGGTTGATAGCACTAATTCTTAAATTGCCACTGCCAAATTTACCAGAGCTGCTACAACAAGACCTTGCCCTGTACCTGGAACAGGCTACAATTGCCCTTTATGTGGTGGCTGTTGGGTCAGACCTGGCTGAATTCCTGTAGCTTGGTCATGTCTCCAAGAATTCACAAAGGGGTAGAGTGTTTCACTGTGTGGACCTCAAAAAAATACACATACTGTGCTTAGGTGACCAAACAGGAGTTTCCTTATTGTGTGATTCCTTCCCCTCCCTTTGCTTTTGACAAAAGCAAGCCACAATCCTACTTCAGTATTGCTTTTTCAGCTTATGTATTATTGAACCTTTATGGGACAGGAACAGAGTAATCTAGATCCTCTTGGCAAGAGAGAAGGTAAGTTAAGGATAGAGAATCAGGATCTTACCTGTACTTAGGTATATGATTATTTTTGTGTTGCTGAATTGTGGGTCAGGCATTTTTTGTAATTATTGCAATCACTGTTTCTAGGGCATGCACTCCTAGAAGATGAAAATAAGGTCTGGCATCTAGTTCGGCCAGTAGATGAAATAGATGAAGGTAAATCAAAGCGGGGCAGCATGAAAGAAAAAGAGAGGACCAAAGCTATTACAGAAATCTACCTGACCAGACTTCTCTCTGTGAAGGTAAGGCTCAGATGTGCCACAATTACACCATACATCTATAGATTTTGAGGTAGAGCTGAAGAAAATGATGCAACTATTAATCATGCATTTGGCTGCAATTTTGAATACGTCTCATGTACATACAAGCTGGTGTTCAGGTCTTCAAGTTATTAATGTGCCCCGAGGACCACTACTGGGAAAGAGATAAAGTATAACTACCGATCAAAGCTGAGAACCATCATTATGTGTTTGTTAAATAAGGGTTTTTCCTGCAAGACAGAGATGGATATTCTCTGAGCCACCTGTTTAGATAATATTCTGCTGGGTTTTGTTTTGAACCAAATGCCTTATGAACTGCAACAGAGCCTTATATGTCTCTGGGTTTGTTTGTGACCAATGCTGCCGTATAATTTGAGAAAAAAGAAAAATGTTTTCAAATAATAATAGTCCTTTTAGTGTATTTTTAGTGCTTATACTGCAGAATGGTCACAATCAAAATTTTGTGAAGCATTCCTCCCTGGAGAAGGAATTTAGAATAATGTGTTTAATGATCCTAAAGCCAGGCTCCTGATGAAAATGTGGGTGATCTGTCTCCAGCTAAGGCCGTTTGTCCAAGTGTGAAAGTGAATGTGAAGGAAAGTCTGTGTGTAGATGACATAGACTCAGGACAAAGAGCCAGCAGGATGCAGCCACCCCTTTTCTATTCCAAATAGCCAGTTTATAGATGATTACAAGCCTGGAGCTTTACTAAGTGGTACGGAGCTGGTGAGGTGAGGTGGCTGGGGCCACAGCTACCTGGAGAGCCCAAGGACTGTTGACGGGGATGGACTGCATGTGGCCTCAACAGGGTCATCTCTGCAACAAGGGGACACTCTCTGAGGTCGCGGTCTCTAAGGTGCAGGCAGGTGCAGGGATCCAGCCAAGCACACAGTCCTCCTGGGGACACTTCACTCCTCAGGCTCGGTGGAGCTCATGGAGCTGGACCAGCCTGGGTGTTTGATGAGACCCAAGTGCTTGCCCTAAAACAGAAAGTCAAATGGTCGCTGGTACTTGTCCTCTCATTCTCTTTCTAAAAATTGCATGATCAGAGAGTCAGAGAAACTGCAGATGGGAAGCTGCAAAACTATTAAAAAATATCTAACAGTTATTTTATGTGCACAATGACCCTGAAATGTAAATGTGTTGTATACTTAGCAACCATATTCTTCTGTCGAGCAGAAAGCACACTTTTCTGTGCCAACTGCAGAATAGTTGCAGTCGCAACCTTTCAGGCTAGAACATAAAATTGTTCTCTAGAAGGTCTTTATTGTGTTGGCAGTTTGCAAGGTCACCACACTAAGAAGTTGCTTGTTTTATGTCACCTGGTACCCTTAGCACTCAGGATGAAGGCCATCAGTGGCTACAACTAACTGTTAGTGTCAGTAGGAATAAAAGACTCTAGGATGGCACCGAGTTCAGCCTGTAACACAAATGTAATAGATTTTTTTTTTAATTTGCTTTTAGGGGACACTTCAGCAGTTTGTAGATAACTTCTTTCACAGTGTGCTCAACTCAAACCATGTGGTGCCCCCAGCTGTGAAATACTTCTTTGACTTCCTTGATGAGCAAGCAGAAAAACATGACATCAAGGATGAAGACACCATTCACATCTGGAAAACAAACAGGTACGGTATGAACAGAATAATACTTGTATTGCAGAGAAATGAGAGTGTAATTCCCAGGTGTGGACTGGCACTCTTACCACAAATCAAAGTAAATTCCACTTACAATTCTCAGAATCATTTTAATTGAGATAATGTATTTATATGATCAAAAGGATTCCCCATAGGCCTAGAAGCTGCAAAAATGAAACCAGCCTACCTATGGGGTTCTCTTTGGCAGATTTACCACTTTACTTCTTGTCTTTCCTCAGAGAAGAGGAAAGCAAGAAACAAATGGGACCAGATATACCTGTCAAAGCACAAAATTTAATAAAATACTACTCAGGTACTTTCTCTAACCACACAGGCATCTTCTCTTGCTATTTTGGGGCACTTGAGAGTCTTCTCATATGTGTTTTTCTCATTTTTTTGAGAGAGCTGTGAAGGCTTGGTTTTCAGACATGGAAACCAGACAACAGATAGCTTGTATAAATGTTGAAATAGAGAATTAAGCTTCACTGTTGTGAGGAGATCAAAATGCAAAACCTGTACTTAATTTCATGTGATTTGCTTGGTGTAGAACATTTGTTGTGTAAAAACGATTATTTATCGTTCTCCTTGCTTTGCAGCCTGCCTCTTAGATTCTGGGTAAACATACTGAAAAATCCCCATTTCATCTTTGATGTTCATGTTCACGAAGTAGTGGATGCTTCCTTGTCAGTCATCGCACAGACTTTCATGGATGCTTGCACAAGAACAGAGCACAAATTAAGCAGAGTAAGTGATTTGCATTCTACATCCTGACTACGCTCATGCCTGACAAGACAAAGGGCATCCTCACAGACAGTACCCATCCTCTCAGGAGATGCAGCCTTGATAGTTTCTTTTTAGTTTTATAATGAAGTTAGCATTTCACCACTTAACAGGTTGGTGAACATGTCGGTGTTACTGTGTAGTCTGCTGATTGATTTTCCTAAAAAGGAGAAAATATATAAGGAGCAAGCTTAAGAACTGATTATTTCATGTGCACCAATAATTTAGTGTTATCTTGCATTGATGTATTTGTAAAACCCAACAGTAATGCTGTGTGTAAACTTTGTCCTTTTAAGGCCAATAATCCCACCCAGGTACCAAGGTAAAAGTTAATAATAAGCATCCGAATGCTAATATCAGTAAAGCTGATATTAGTGCATGTGAAAGTAAAGTTTGATCTTATGTTCTTGACTTTCTCTTGCTTCCTAGAGGTGTTCATAAATCAATCAAGTTTCTCTCTATTATAAATTTTTCAGGATTCTCCAAGTAATAAATTACTTTACGCGAAAGAAATCTCTAACTATAAGAAAATGGTGGAAGAGTAAGTATAGACACTTTTCATATTTATTCAGAGTTGTTAGGGCCTTGAGCCTGTGTGAATGTACTTAGGGGAAAAGCGAATGCTGAGATCATCATAGTCAACTGTCAAATGTTAAAATTTTTACACCTGAATATTAAAACGTTCCCTTGGTGGTGGCATTGGCAGGGCTGAAATGGAGCACCGTTATGACCCAGTGCGTGCTCATGTCTGTGCAGGCAGACGGAGAGATTTATGGATGCATTTATTCAGGAGAAGAGATGATGCTGCTTTCCGCGGCTGTTGCTGTCACCCATACGATCTGTCTAACCAACACTGCACTTCCATAACTCAGTAGAAATCAAATCCTGAAAACATTTTCACCAACACCTTTTTTTTTTCTATTCCGTCTCTGACTTCATTCATTTACTAATTGGCAATCCTGTGAATACTGCGGAAGGTCTGCCGCAGGACAAACCCCTTGCTAGCTGATGACTTCAAAAGTTTGAAGACCTAAAATAAACACTGGCTGCAATTACAAGTAGATTCCTTTCCTGTGGTTTGGCCCTGTACAATGAGGTGTGATTTGCCTCTGTTGCGAAGGTATTAATGACTGTTGGAAGAAAGGATTACTAGAGGAATCGTTGTTCTTCTGTGGCAGAACATCTCTTGCATTATAAGCAAGCTTGTTTAAAATAATTGCAAAATCGAAATACAGAATTACCAGAAAGCCAGAGTGTATGTCACCTAATTGAAAGTTTGTTTTCATTCGTTGCAGTTACTACAAAGGTATTCGTCAGATGGTGCCAGTTAGTGACCAAGACATGAATACCCATCTAGCAGAGATTTCTAGGGTAAGCATAAATTCCATTTTCTTGTCCTGAAATTGGAGCCAAGTATAGTATCTTTTTTCTATCTTCTCTTTCTAACTCAACAAGTGGATTTATCACATGTGCAAACATCAAATGAGTTATTTCAAACATCTCTGAAATACTCCTCCTTGCTGTAGTCGTGCCTTTTAGCCCTTTGAAATGTTGATTATTGAATGGAACTGGGAATGTTTATCATCACTAATCTATCTGAGTGATGCAGGTGCCAGAGCAAAGTGTTTGGATTTTTTCACATCCATTGTGGAAAGCTGATAGCACTCTTGAATGGTGTTTTCTCTCCACAGCTTGTAGAGGATTTTTAGCATCAATCATACTGATAACAAGTAATGACTGACCTCGGAGTGCTACCCCAGCAAAAATTACATTTCAGAAATGAAAGGGGAGGCACATGTATTTAGTATAGCCTATTTTAGAGCTGTCTGTACGAGGGCAGTACTTTTGCTTCACTCTGCATGTGAGAAGCTCACTGTGTGTCACCGTGCACCCTCTCAGTGTCGCTTTTTGCATGAAAGGTTATTGGGGTTTACCTCTCACAGAGGGGAGCAGAGGGGGTTGGCTGCAAGCTGGGGACTCCGCTTGGAGACTGGTGGAGCAAAGACACTACAAAACCTGCTTCAGTCTTCAAAAGGCCTGTCCACTCTGCAACTCAGCTTCGCTAGAGCAGGCTCGTGCCTTCCAGGCACTCAGTTTAACTGGGAGAACCAGGAGAGGCCCTCACCAGTCTTAAAAGATGTTGTTTAGCCTGAGCAAAGAGACAGTGTACTTACTGGCTGGTTTACTCATTTGCTTAATTTAGTTGAAGAGTTCTAGCGTAAGGAGGATGTTTGGGGAATTTTTTGTGATTTGTTTATTTCAGTGCCCTTAGGACCTAACATTTTGCAGATCAACATCCTCATGAGAGCGTTTCTATTTTCAGTCATTCACCACAACACTCATCTGCAGCGACATTTCATTTTCCAGTCCACTTTATTTATTACACAATTGAGATGTATATAAAATTAAAGCATTTGGTGATTAAAAGTAAATTCGATAGAATGTTTTAACATCAGCAGAATATGTTGAACCTTTCTATTTACATTATAAGTTATGATAAAAATGAATACGGAAGGAGTAATTGAACATTGCAAATTTTGGCTAGCACTAGAAGTGACTTTTATAGAGCAAGGAAAGATGGATGTTTCTCTGCTGCTTTATGCCTTGGGTAATCATTTATGCCAGTAGCAACATTTTGCAATTCTTCATTTTCTTAACTAACTTAAAAGACTAAAGCCCTAGCTAGAGACTTGAATCCTATACATTTGAATGAAAAACATCTCTTTAGACAGGTAGAGCACATTCACCAAATAAGTTAAATGTCTGGGGGGGAGGGAGGAAGAGGTAATAGAGGGATTATTTCCTGCTTCATTTAAAGTCCTTTCTCTCTCTGTCTCTCTCTCCCCCCTTTCCATCTGCACGATTCAGATGGCTTTTTCCAAACGTGCATGTGCTCGTGTTCTTGATGAGTTACACCTTTGCTGTAGCGAGGTGTGAACAATTTCAAAGAGTTAAAAGGAGCTGTAGAAAGGATTTCAAACAGCCGTGACAGTGACAGAACCAATGTTTAATATCTCAACAATACGTAGATTGTACTGACTAAATGTTTTAGTTATACATACGCATGTTGTTAACAGATGTTTGATCTGTGGTCTGTGGTTTGACGTTCAGAGTTCAAAATATTTTCCACCTCCAGTGTTAGAATTGTGGACAGGCTGGAAAAACACCAGCGGGAAAATCTTAATCTAAAAATCACTAAACTCACCCTTTTTTTTCTGTGCCAACTGTCATTTAACAAAAGTTGCAGGATGCAGAGTTTGCATTTGGAAATATTGTATCTGCCAGTCATGCATGTGGATAACTTTTAGCTGTCTGTGATCATATTTTGACATGTTTGCTGCTCACTTGTGTTGTTTACCAGGCACATACCGATTCCTTAAATACGCTTGTGGCTCTACACCAACTCTACCAGTATACTAACAAATACTATGATGAGGTAAGTTGTGGCTTTTGTTTTCATTTTTTAATAATATCAATGGTAAAAAGTTATACAGGCTAACATCAGTCTAAAGGAACAACTTCTGGAATTCCCTGGGTAATCAGGTAAAAGCAATGCTGGGCAGAAAGCTCTGACTTTGCAATTCTACACCTCGCTTGGCAATTACACTGGTCAAGGGTGTGTTCTTGTAAATGAACAATTTTGTTATGGGCTATCTGTTTTCAGTAGTGACAGTTTAATGATATCTGTAGGAGAAATAGATTTAAAAGTTATTTCTTTTCAGTTCTACCATCCTAAGAATGGTAATTCTTAAGAATTAGGACATAAGAATGTCACCGAGCAGGAAGCACTCATCAGAGCTGTATCAGGTTTCAATCCACTGGGGGTTTTTTATGAGGAACAACACATGAGACTTCTTTTGCTTGTAGGAATGGGGCCATGCCTTTTTTATTAGTTAAGATGCACTGACAACTTCCGTGCATGTTACCGTCCCCATTTTGCCATGCCAAAGGAAGTGCTTGCCCAAGGTAAACCAAACTGGAGTAACTGTTGAATATCATCTGATTCAAAAGGAGACTCACAGATTCAGTCCAAAATATTTCTTAGGTTCTTCAGGCCCTGTGGAAAGGGAGACAAAGAACATCCCAGTATAGCTGGGCTGTGGCTATGGCTCTCCAAACTTAATCTCAAAACAAAAAGAGAGAAGGAAACTTTTATTCAAAGGTTTCCATGGAAATGAATGCCTCCAGAAAACTCTCAGAATTAAATCAAAGCAAGTAGGAACAGATGCTGAATCGAAAAGGAGTACAGCACATGTGAGCTCTCTTTGGTTAGTCTTGCACCTCAGCACAGTTCGTGTTTTCACTTATATTTAGCATTAATGGCAGTGAGTCTCATCCACAGCTGCTTTATACGGGAGCAGCCAGCCTGTTGCAGCTTTAAAACAGATGTAAGCAGGGGAAATCAAATCACCCCGGAGTTCTTGCAGTGGGGGTTGGTCAGGGAAGCAGCCAGAGGAGTGCAGGCCAACCGGATGGCCCTGGTTTCCTCGCCCCTCGTCCCCAGCACTGACCACGATGACCTGCGACAGGTTCCCCTGGCCTGACCTCCTACAGAAACACTCAGGGACCCTGGGTGATGGATGAACCATAAAGCCTCGATTCTTGCACATCCCTCCCTGTGTCCCAGCGTCCACTCGTGGTCTCAGGTTTGGTGGCAGGCGCAGGTGGCGTCACCAGTCTGTGGGATTTGTCAGTGTCAGGCCAGCAAACCCCAACGTGTCGCCGCAGCTCTTCCTCTCGTGTACATCACCATATAACAACAAGGTGCAGCAGATGAAAAGGCTGCTAATTCGGAGTTATGGAGATAATCTGTCAAGAACCATTCAGTAAAATTAATCGAGCTTATTTATTTTCCATGAAAATGTTTTAATTTGCATAAATTGGAATATTTTGCAGCTGCCCTTGTCTTTATTACTGACGCAGTGGTTCCCAGCATGCGCTGTACCTTCTGCATCTCTGCAGGGCTTGACAATGACTAAGTGGGTACATTCTAATTGTCCACATTTATATGAAGGATATATTCACCAGCAGAGATAATCATGAATTATTTAGTCTAGATTTGAGGAGTTACAGCTCGATGTAACCGTTTAAATTAAGGGAACAATATCAAATTCAATTAGGCACAATTTAAATACTGTAATAAGTGTTTATTAACTGTCTTGTAAAACTGTTTTCACGCTGTAAAACCAAATCCATTAAAATAATTATTTCTAAACAAATTTGCTCTGGTGTTTGAAACTCGAATGCTGTACCATTTTCAAAGTGAAATTCTTGGCTAGATTGATACTGGCTGCATTAATCTCCATTGTCAATGATGTGCAAGAAGTAGGAAGAACCACAGGTAGTGACAGGCAAACTCTATTTCTCCAGTCCTTGTACTTGCAAGTTTATATAGTGTTTAAACAGAGCTAAAGGTTTCTGCTTGATTACAGCATCTGACTGTTATTAATAAAGCCAGTTCTAGAAAAGGAAGAGTTTTGCCATGTAACACATTCTTCTAATGGAGAAATCTAATAGTCGGTGGAAAAGATTCCCTAAAGGACGCTGGAAATGAAAACCTTTTGAAACCTTTGAAATTTGATCTTGAGAAGCCCTAAAAAACTCTATTTGAAGAAAAGCCTTCTCATAACAGTTGACCTTTTCTAGCTCTTGTTTTCAAATCCCTTGTGTCTTAGAGTCATACCTTCCTAAATATATATTCCGTGTAGCAGAGGCTGCCCGCGGGGTGCTGGGGGACTCCTCTGATGAGCTCTTTGCTTCCGGAGCCACGCGGTGCTGGGCCAGAGTCTTGGCATTTCTTGGCGAGAGCCAAAGGGAGCTGCCGGCAGCTCCCTGACCTGGCCAGACCGTTTTCTTCATCATATTACCTTAGACACAAGAGATCTTGCGCTGCCCGACCTTATGCCTGTGCGTGGGCCACCCAGGAGCTTCTCGTAACCAAAGCTCATGGGGATGGGGCTTAATTACTGCTGGCAAATGACACTTAAGCCTTGTAGGGTGCACTGTAAGTAAAAGCACTGTTTCTTAAATAGCTCTAAAGATGTTTTTCCCCCTGCCTGCTCCATCTTAGAACGCAGTATTTCACAAGATAAAGTGCCACCTATTAATTTGCTTAGATCCCAGTCTAATGGGAAACATTACAGCAACTTAGATAAAGTAACGGAGACGATCATTTTTATTGCCTTTGTGTAAAAATAGAACATGGGACCTACTAGATGGACTTTATCTTTGGTACAGAGTGAATGCAAAAGACTCTTCACAACCAAAGTAGTATCAAACACTTGGTCTGGGTATATACTTGTCAGATATTTTAAGTTAAATTATTCTAAACATTCTGTGTTTATTTTTTCCAGATTATAAATGCACTTGAAGAGGATCCAGCTGCACAAAAAATGCAGCTTGCCTTCCGTTTACAGCAAATAGCAGCTGCGTTAGAGAATAAAGTGACTGACCTTTGACTCAAAAGCCGCAATAATGAAATCTGATCTGAAGATGTTCAAATTCATTCTTCCTGTTAAGGAAATAGTGTTCTATTTTTTAATGTATAATTACAACTTTAAATGAAAGATTTCATGTTTTTTTGATAGCAGAGGTGTAATGTAAAGAATTTTTACTGTAAATTATGCTTCTAATTAAAAGCTGTGTTGTGTGTAAATGAATCTTCTGTGGGAAAGAGAGTCCTTTGGTTGGGGGCAGGGTGGGGGGTGGAAGAAGGAAAACCGATAGTTTGTTTAATTTAGTCGAATCTGAGACATCAGCATTTAGGATTCATTATGCAAGTAAACTCAATACTATAGCATACTTTCTACGTTAAGCAATAGTTGTACTAGGAAAAGAACAGCAGGCTCAGAGACACATGCAATATCCCCTTTTATTTTGATAACTGGAAGTTGACTTCCATGTAGCTCTAAAACTTCGTCAACGCTCATAACGGACATCGTGAACAACGCGTCTGATTTCTCTGCAGCATCTGAAAATGGGATTTGCTACCACACACGGTTCTTAATTTAATTATTTATGTCCATGGTGATGCACAGTATTGCACCCACCACAGTTGGCTGTGACAGAAATAAGAGTAATGTCAATGTAGGAGGGTTCTACTGATAAAGTCTCATTTGGTTCAGAAATCACTGCAAAGAAGGGATTAGTCCTTAAAACTTTACAACTCTTTGTTATTATTGTGAGTTTTATGATATATGCTAATGTGCCTTACTTGTACTAATTCTGTGAATCTGATGAATGGTTTTGTAAAAAGAAGCAGATCAGAAAAAGAAATATTTATGTGCTATTGAATGACTTTTGTGTGAAAAACATGACCAGCAGAATGCTTGTAATTAGCTGCTTGCCGAGAGTGTGCTGTTTAACATGATTTCATTATGTATAATATCTTATTTTAGAATGGTTCTGATGATTTTTTATTTGAATCTTGGAACTGTCCTAGAAATACCATCACTTGTTTTTATTGTATTTGTGATGTAAAATACTAGTATGATATTGGAAAAATCATATACCCGTCTATGGAAAACCACTCAGTCAGTTTTGAGCCTTGGAATGCTGCATTTGATCGAATACACACCACGACCCACAGCAAAGACAATTGAAATGACTTGTCAGAAAAGTGTGTGTTTACAATATAGGTAAGCTCCGTACAAATCAAAAAGTTAGGTACGTCTTCTTAAAATTGCTGTATTGCACATCAGAGAACTTTATTCCTCTTTGTCTTGCAAGTTTTTGGCAGTAAAGTAGCATTTTAATGAAGCACTGCCATCTGTACTCCTTCGTTCATTGTCCTGCCAAGCGCCCGGACTCTGCCGAGTCTCCGCAAGCTATCGCAGCGGCTGCTGCCCGCTCTCCCTGCCCGGTAGGTTGTCACACAGTGACTTTTACTGTTTGTTCATATTTTTTGTTTCCCCGTTTTGAAGATTTCCTAGTATTCGTCAGTGGGCCTTTCCTTTAGTTTCCGAAAATCAAAAGCCTTGCCAGAACTGGTTTCCCACCCAGTAGGCTGGGAGGGGTTTGGGGTTTTTTTGGTTTGGTTTGTACTCGACTTCTTGCATTTGTGTATAATCATTCCTGAACCTGCCTGGGCTGTAAGTTATTTTACACTGTTTAGGACTGAGGTACATGACTTCTACATAAAGGTGCTTTGCCAGCTACTCCTTCATCAACAAAAGCATCCTAATTTCATGGCTAATCTGTTTGTCATTATTTGTAAATCCTGTTAATTGTAAATCAAATACAATGTTGGTTTTTTTTCCAAAAAGTGTCATGGGATCTTTACTGAAATCGGAGGGTGGGTGTTGAAAGGGGTTGGTGGTGCTTCCTCCAGGGGTGGCAGAGCAGCAGCGTCCCTCGGTCTGCGGTTGGTAATGGAGGAGCGTGGCGCATCCTGCAGATGCTGTGCCTGACATCATGGCCTTTCTGTGGGCACTTGCTCTGAAAAACGAGAGTTCTCTTGAGAAGACGGGATGTAGCGCAACATCCCCTAGTGAGGTCTTCTCGCCTGATGAAAATCCGTCTTGGGACTGGAAAGCCAATTAAAATGCAGGCTCAGCAGCGTCTCTCCAGGGACATCAGAAAGCCCTGCTGGAGCAAGTGGGCTGTCAGGGGGAACATTACGTGGCCCCCACCATCAGTGACTTGATGCAGAGCAGCTGCAGGCGATTGTAAGCTGCCGCGGGCTCTGGCCATGCTGGATCTTTCCTACCTGTTAGACAAGCGTGTGTGCGTGTCTCTGCGAGTTTGTGATGGATCCACTGAGCATTCTTTGATGGCCCTTTTTTAACATCCTGGGAAATCTGCGGGCTCTCGGCGCCGCAGCGCCGTCTGCCAGGGAACACGGAGGCAGATAGCGGTGAGCAGCTGCAGCTACAAAGGAGACTTAATGTCAGTTCTTCAGTTTCTCTAAGTCTCCTCTCCTGAAAGCACGGAGTCGGAATTTGAATTGAATAACTGAGCTGGTTTATTTTATTCTTTCCCCGTTTGACTGAGCTCCTCTGGTGCTTGTTTTTCCACTCTGGTGCTCTGTTTTGTCCAGGCCTGGATTTTTGGCTTCAATTTTCCCGACATTTTATCAATCCGACTCTTAAAGGCTTCATGCTCCTCCTTTGGTTTCTGCTGCTCCTGCCATCTGGTTCATCTGCAAGACAAAAGAAAAAAGCCCACCGGGGGTCTCCCTCCTTTTCATCCCCTCTGCAGCCCCTCTAAGGGGCACTTTTTTGAGCACAAGAACTTTCTCTTTGCATAATAGGAGTCACTCTAGTCCATAGCGGCAGCTGGGAACAAAGCTCCCTTCCTTGGACATCTCCCAGCCCTAGTTCAGAGGTGGGTCCAGGCTTTCCACCACCACCAGCACGTCTGAATCCCGTTGCTGATTTCAGCCTCTCCAAAGGGTTTGCTTGTCTCCCCACCAGCAAACAAGCAAGTAGAGATCTCAGATGATGGGACAAGGTCCCTGCCTCTGCTTGCCTAATACAGAGTAACTTGCCCAACTGAACGGGAATTTAGGGTTTTGTCTCTGGACAGGAATTTACTCTCTATTCCTTAGTGCCAGGTTTCCTCTCTGACCTTACTAGATCTTTTTGCCATTCTCTATATGCTATAGGTTGATAAGCAAGTGGTTATGGGTGGAGGGGACTTGGTTAACTTGCGTCTGAGAGGCACAGGGCTTCCTCTCCTTGGTGTCTCTGACCAGCCTGTTACAGCCAGACTTAAGCCTCCCCCTTCTGCCGGCTGCTGTGCTGGGCATGTGCTTTTCAGCCTGCTCAGCCTGAGCTGTGTTTACACGCACCCTCTAAAGCTGGCCTTCCTTGCAACCTTTTGAAGACCAGCAGAGCCATCACTATAAACAAAAACATACAGGGAACTCAGAAACTCAAACTGGAATTCATAAATTCACAAATTCCCAAAATGTCGTAACGTGGGAGGAATTTCAGCCAGCTGCATAAAGACTTGAAATGGCTCGGAGCTTAAATTTCAGCTCTCCTGGACTTAAAGCACTGATGAGATTTTGAGGCCAGTCCCGTACTGTTCCAGGTTCTAAAGCCTTGTTAGTAACACAACCATTCTCAAAAATAGTATGCCCTGGTAATACGTACCTGCATGGCCTAAAAATAAATCTGTGAATGTGACCCAGAAATGCCTTTCACATGCTTCCTACGGCTGCAACACCTCCGTTTACCCTGCTAAATTGAGGTTCTAGTCAGGTTTCCCGTTTGCACCTATGGACGTGGTGTAACAGTTCTCTGAGGACTTCCTCTGTAAGGAATTTGATCTTGGGCAAAGACTGCCTTTTCTCAAGACTTTTTACAAGTCTGTTGACTTCTCTTAGGAAAATGTTTATGGGGAAAGTTGTTTGGGTGGGTTTTTTTCCTTCCTCTGTCTAGAGATAACCTGTCAGAGCAATGAGACAGTCAACTTCAGAAGTCTAAAGGAGGACAACTGGCCGCCAGTTTTCTACCAGCTGCTGGCTCGAGCCCTGGGCTGTTCTGCTTTACACTCAGAGGGGCTGAACTTTGGCACTTTGAGTCACTAGAGGCGTTGCACTACAGTCTCTCAGCACCGCCGTCCTTGTGACTTGCTTTCATCCCTCATTCCCAGCTCAACGCAGCCAAGCTCAGCGTCAGAAGCTTTCCAGGTTCTCCATCACAAAAACTCCTAGAGGTCTGCTTTGCCAGATCTGCCTGGAGCATGGGATTCCCTGGAGAATGAATGACACAGGCACACAGGCTGAAATGATTGGTAATTCAGTTTTTTCGGGCTCTGTGCTTACCTAGGCCGTGTTTCTGTCTTTTTTATTTTGAGAAACCCTCCTTCAGTTGGTGAATAATGAATTTGAAAGGTAGAATTGTAAAGTAGAGTTGGTCTTTCAGCCTTCCTCTTTTGTCAGCCTTTGTCTTGATGGGGCCTAAAAACGATGGTGGAAGCCTTGCTGTTTGACAGCCCCTGCATAAGAGAAGGAAAAGAGACTTTCCAGACCCAGAGTTATCAGGAAGTTTCTTCAAACCGTGTCCCCTTATGGCTCAGTGGCAGGGAGCCTTTCTCCATCCATTGGAGAGGAAAGTGGCTTCTCCTGTGCAGGTTTGTAATAACCACCCGTGCTATGCAAGATCACTGCCGTGGTACCAGTCCTTCAGGGCTGACTTTTGTCTTGCCGGCACACACTGTGTGCTGCCGAGTGTCATTCCCAAAGAGGACAAATCCTACTATCATTTATAGCCAGGCAATCAAACGCTATTTCATTTACCCATGTATTCCTGTTTCTTTGCTGCTTTGCAGGTAATTGCCATTTGAACCAGAAGAGAGTTTGAGTGCTTTCATTCTTTTTTAAGCTTTTAAAGAACCTGTGTGTCTTAACAGATTGAACACTTCAGAAAGAAACTATTTCTTCAGTGGGACAGAGGACAAAAGCTCTTGTAGAGCTGTATATGGCTCGTCTTAAAAGGAAATAAAAATCCCACCATGAACCACACACTGTGGTTTTGAAATCCTTTATTCAGTGCTCTAATTCTAGACAATGTTTTTGGCTTATTTAACTCTCCTCAAAATTGAATGTTGAACAAAACACTCTTTTTTTTTTTCCTTTAATCTAATGTAATAAGAAAGGAGTGAAATGGAAAATGTATTCCTTTGATACCATTAATCTTTCCTCTCCTGTGGCTATGCTCCTATTCAGTAAGAGATCATACTTGCTAGTGGCAGAGTCTAGACACCAATCCATGGGATATAAACTAAACCAAATCCATGTTTCCTACAGCTGCATCTGGGTCCATGGCAATGCTCACAATTGTACAACTGCCTCCAGGATGTTATTTGGAATTTTATTATTGTGGGTCTGGCTGCTTTCCTTGTCCTCCTTCACGCAATCCTTCTTCGTGTGGGTTTTCACCTTGTGTTTCGGTGGCACTTGCTGGACCACAGCACTACATTCCTCTGAAAGCCCACGGAAGAAAACAATCGCTGTCTGGATTAGCCATGCACTTTTCATCCCCAAAGCGCCCCACGGGCACTCAGGCCCTCCCAGGCTCAGCTCACCAGAAAACGATAGAAGTGGATTTTTTATGCTAGAGCAGACAAGCCTTACTGAAATATAAAACATTTCCATCTGTCTAAACTAAGTCGTGTTTGCTTTGTTAATGAAAACCCACTGGTTATATACAATAGTAGTCATATCTGATGTACGAACAGCCCTTCTGAGTTCATCTAAACTCTACCTGAAGTCTGTAGCACTCTCTGCCCTGGGCTGGTGGCCGCACTGCACTAGCCCCAAACTAGAAAGCAACACAGAGCCTTGTTAACATCATTTAGCCTTTAGATGAGGCTAAATACGCACGTCTCATTTGCTTGATTTGCTTGATTAGCCTTATTGCTGTGTTTAGTGGACTAAAGTTTGTCTTCTGAGGCTGCTGTACAGTTATGGTATCCAAAACTCCTGTAACGAGGCCCTAAAGTCCAGATAAGGGAACAGAAAGACCATCATCAGGTTCAGCAGCAGCAGATCCAGCAGCCTTCATTCTACTCAGCTGTCAATATATATTCTACCCTTTATTTTAACGTGGTCTTATTTTGCTTTTCTTGTTCACTTAAAGCACTTGCAATCCTCCGTTTGTATTCTGGCACATTACTGCTCGAGATGAGATCATCCATCTGGGTTTTGTGCTATTTTGGAGCTACAGGTTTGGTATTTAATAGGGTCATGCCCTGGTGCACTTACTCCTCTAACAATAATATTTGATAGAGAGCTGTGTCGAGTTATGTTTTTGCTCGCTGTGTCTGAAGATTCATACGTTGATTGCTTTGACCTGGCTATCTATAGTAAGAGCCTGTAGCTGCCCAAGTGCTATTACAGCTTTTGATTTAGGTTATGGTTGGGATTTTATCTTTCTTCCCAGTGAAAGGAAGATTAGAAGTGTTTTGTTTGCCATTTAACTGGAAAATGTTAATAGTTTAGCTGCATCTCTGAGAGAAGAGAGGGGAAAGGGGAGGTGACGTCCTTTCCCTGTGAGGTGGTTTTGGACTATTCTTTTCTGAAGTTAACCAAGACAGTGATGACAAAGACCACTTCGGCACTGCTGTAACTCACAGACCTAAGTTTCTTTGTGGTTAATCATTCATGTGAATTAGCAGGGCAAGTTTTTTAATACAGAGCTTGAATGTAATTTCAATCTGTGCTGTCCATCATTGTCTCTCTTTGTCGGGTTTTTGAGATGACAGCATACACAATGTATCTAAGATTAGATTCCGGCTTTAAATATTTAGCGTCTGAATCACATCCATTTGTACTTCGTTTCAAGGTTGAAGTAATGTGGCAGGACACACATTCTGCAGCAGTTAAAACTCACAAATAAAAGGAGTGCTGAATTATTCATTTTCAACTTTTAAGCAATTTCTCTTTGTGAGCCTGCCTGGGGTAAGCGGTGGGACTGCCAGGGGGGCTGCGAGGCTCTGCCCACCACGCCGTCCCCTTCTGCTGGTCTGCCAGTCGTGGCCACGGTCCCGCTTGCTGGGCCAGCTCAGGTTTGTGGGTTGTTTGTGCTAATGGCTGATATGGTTACCTGGGGAACTGATGGAGCCTAACAAATTCCAGGCTGGGCTTTGGTTAGCTCCTATTTAACTCAAAGTGCTCTCTGACAGGTGATTTCACAATCTCATCAGAAGACCTGCTCCACTACTGATGACCAACTGGCACATCCGCAGCCAAAAACCTTCTGTTAACCGTCTGCTGGGAAAGGATGCTAGTTTTAGCCTCTCTCCAGCAAGTGACAAACCCAAGGACAGATGAGTTCACTGCAAGCCTGAGCCACAGGGC
This sequence comes from Rhinoptilus africanus, assembly GCA_013400135.1. NCBI lineage: Eukaryota > Metazoa > Chordata > Aves > Charadriiformes > Glareolidae > Rhinoptilus > Rhinoptilus africanus. The sequence continues at coordinate 600,587 of VXBO01008333.1, forward strand.
CAGGGAGAAGGTCAGATTGCTGAGATTCACCAAGCTTTGAGGCTGCCCCCGTAGGCATGTAGCCCCCAAGACCAGAAAGGGCTGTTCTGAGTGATGGCTGCTGCAAGAGTAACCCCCAGGATTGCTCTCCCCAGTCGAGAGCACGGTGAATGCCCTGTTTTCTGCCTTGCTGACATGCAGGAAGGCAAAAGGCAGGCTAACTCACAGGTGGAACATTAGATAGCATTAGTCATTAGACAGCAAACTGGCAATCATAGAATCACAGATGTGTTGGGTTCGAAGGGACCTTTAAAGGTCATCTAATCCAATCCCCCTGCAGTAAGCAGGGACATTTCCAATTAGATCAAGTTGCTCAGAGCCTCATCAAGCCTGGCCTGAAATGTCTCCAGGGATGGGGTCTCCACCACCTCTCTGGGCAACCTGGGTTTTTTTGTGCCTCCTCTTTCCATTGCCAAGGATCAGAGCCTGATACGAACTGCACCAGGGCACGGTGCGGGCAGCATTGCTCACCCAAGTCTGCTCCAGCACTGAAACAGCAAAACTGCATCTGTATGGCTGGCCAGGCGCGATGCACAATAAGCAGACCTTGGTCAAGCACAGTCCAGCGGTCTGTGTCCAGTGCTGCAGCAGCGGAGCTGGCACCGAGTCACTGCCATGTCCAGGCACCCCTCATGGTGCTCTCAGCTCCTCGGTAAGGATCTAGAGACAGGAACGGCTGGAAGAACTAATTGTCAGGCGTGCCCAAATCCTAGTTTGGATTATAGAAAGTCAGAACAATGCTAAGAGGAATAAATAAACCTTAAAGGTCAAAAGTAACTCTGAACCCTAGAGGTATAAAGAGAATCTAATCTAAAAAGCATCGTAGAAACATAATCCAGTTCACACCCCCTCTTTGGAAGGTACCAGCAGCTCTGAGAAACACTGCTCTGTATGTCAAGAGCCATATTAAAATGTCTGTGGTGCACAAATGAATGATCCATGAAGTATCTGCACCTTTACAGCCCTGACCATCGTGGTGCTCCTCTACAAATCTTGAACAGGCACATGTTAAAATTTTAAGGACATGTATGTGTCCTGCCCCTATTTACGTTTTCTGTAGAGCTATGAGACCTTTTTACCTTCCTTGATGAATGGCTGCACCATGGAGGTAAGTCACATCCACAGCCATATTACGCTCCAGAAGAGCTGAATTTCATAGTTATTTTTTCCCAAACTTCACAGTGACTCTCATTCTCTGTTTACAAGTTTCTCCGCAGAGGTTTATGTAGATAGATCTGTTATTCTAGCTGTGTATAATTGTGCTCCGTTATGGACTATCTATATGCACAAAAAAATTACACATGCAGTTCTCGATAACAAACCCAGATACTTTAAATTCTCGGTGGCATTTCTCCTGGATTCTTTTTGTTTTTTGTTTGTTTTAATGAGGTGGGGTTTTTTTATTAAAGGAAATTCCTTCACTAAGGAAATTTTAGCCTTACAAACCTGCATATTTCATTTTTGCAAATGGGGTTGAATTCTGTTCTCATTAGAACTAGTGGGTGTTTTGTTTGGCTCTAAGATCCAAGAATGTGACACAATGCAGTTTTAGATACTATTCATTTGGCTAAAAACCTGCTTGATTTAGTGTTGAAAGTAGGCTTTTTTTTAAAAAAGTTCACTTGAAACATTTCATATAACTAGCAACACAATCTTTTTCACCTCTGTTTATTGTTCAAAACGGGGAGAAGCCAAATTCTGTTGTGTGAATGTGGACATCATGATATTCAGGAATGACCTGGTTGGTGTCTACCTATCAGCCGTATCACCCATGCCTGTAATGAGAAAATAAACGGGCCTGAATTGCTAAGGAATAAATAATCTGATGAAGGGATCAGATCAGGTCCATCTGCGTTCCCTTATCTTTTTAACATGGTCTTATGTAGTAGCATCGCCATAACTATGCTGCAAATGTTGACCCTGCTCACCCGGGATACACCGAAGCGTATGGGACGTCCCTAGTGATTTAAATGGTCTCCGGATCTCTCCTGCAATCTCCAGGCAATTTGCTCTAAAATCAATACAAGTATTGCTTTAACATGATCGGCATGAGAGAGGAAACTGGAGGCTGATGCCAGTGGCTAAGGCAGGGGGAGAAAGAGAGATCCTACGTCAGGTTGACACCATTTTCCTAGTGCCTGCTCTGCAAACGGAGGGCTGGGGCGCCCTGGGCCTGCCCATTAGGCGTTCTGATTACCGCGCGGAATCATTCCTGCCTACATCCAAAACTCCTGAAATGTTTGACAAACATTAATTAAGCCCTGTGAGGCGGCATCCTGTTTCTGTTGATGCAATAAAAAGAAAAAATAAATAAAATTACCAAAAAAAAAAACCCAAACACAAAGAAACACAAAACCCACTCGCCTAAGGTTAGAGAACAAGTTAATGGCACAGCTGGGAATAAAACTTAAGATTCCAGATCCTTGGCCCCCAGCTCTAACCTGCTGGCAGCACGTCACATACAGAAAAATGAAAACTAATTCAGCTAAAGTGCTATCTCCAAGCTGACAACCTTCCATGGCTTTGTAGAGAAAAAAAAATCAGGCGCAAGTTTGGGAGAAGAAAAACCTACCTGTCAAGGGTGATTTCTGTTCAAAATCTATCATTCAAAGAAAAACTCCTGCTTGTGCTTAAATATATACAGCTATTTGTTGAAAAAACTTTGCCAAAGTTGCAGTCTGCAGACTATGGACATTCAGCATCTGTGAATGGGACACATGAGGCCGGGTTTTTAGTGTTTCTCAGCATGTGGTCTGACCCGCCCTATAAACATGAGCAGAATATGGCTCCACCAGCTCTGTAAAGAGTTTGAGTGTAACTTTGGCATCATCTACAATTGCCCCAAATGCCCTCATAGACATGAATACACAGGTATAGGTGGTGCGTGTACCCCCAGGGGACAGCCAGCTGGGCATGGTCACCTGTGGCGCAGAGCTCGGTGCCACCTGAGGACAAGGGCAGCTCGTCTCTGGCCTCATCTGCAGCCCTGCTGCAGTCCCTCAAGTCTGTGGCTGCCTTGTTCTCCTCGCTAAGCTAATGTTTAACCAGGCTGGGTGTCCCTGCCTGAACTGTGGGATTCACACCTCTAATTCCTGCCCTATGGCTCATTCTACCTACCTCACTGAGAGCACAGTGGTGTGAAAACAGATCCTTACAAGCATGGGTCCTGTGCATGTCCCAGCCATGAGCAAAGCCCTGCAGGGGACACAGTACCACCTCAGGAGGAGAGCAAGAAGCTGCACTGTCCCCCTCTCCTAGTCCCACTTCCAGGGTTCAAGGCATACAAGGCTGGTGTCGGAGGCAGGCCACCAGCTCCAGCTTGCACTGCCCTGACAAAATTAATCCCCGCACACCACAGTCAGGTCTGAGCACTGCCACGCTCCAGGACGTGGTGGCAGGGGAACCTGTGCCCCCTCTCCCACACTGTCCCTGTCCACAAGCCACCTGAGTGCACCAGGATGGAGATGGCCCGGCAGCAAGGACAGCCTTGCCCCACTCCTAGCACCACCCAGCTGACCTTTCTCAAGCTTCGCTAAATATTTCCATTGTGCAAAACTGGCTATGATAGGACAAAATGTCTCCACACAGACACGATGGCAGGAATGATTTGTCCCAGTGACAGTGACTGGTCCTTCTGGTTTTGACTTTGAGGACTTTTGGGGGAGGAAAAAGTATTTGGTTGAGCTGAATGAAATATAAGGTGTTAGAAAAAAAGCAATACAACCGATCCAAAGAATTACATGATATTTTAAAGATTTTCCTTCTTTAAATAATCTAAAATGTCACCTAACATGGGAAAGGAAATTTGATTTTACAGATGCATAAATATATATGTAACTATCTATGTGAGCAGGGAGTGCTGTATAACTATATTTAACACAGTATGCCTTTAATAAAACTTTCCTGTGGAAAACTCTCAGGGATTTTTAATCTAAGCAGCTAACCATAAAGTTTTCCCCATAACACTAAATTACGGCAATTTTGCCCAAGGCTTTAACATCCCTGAGTTTTGCTCTCTGCTTTGAATTAGATTGTGATGATCAATATTAATAGTCCCTGATCAGATATGGTCATTGCAAAACCAAGATGAAATCCTCTTTTCCTCTGAATTTTACTGCAAATGTGAACATTTATCAACACTTATTCAAGACATAAATGAGAAATAGAACAGCTATGTCATGAAAGAGCCTAGTTAAAATTTAACCTCCATGCCACACATCTAGAATATTTTCCAGAAGTAAAATATAGACTTAGCATTATTGCAGGAAAGATGGTAAAATCTGCGAACATTTGTGATCAGAATAAACTCTGTCCACTCCTAGCTGTTCTGGAGAGTGCAAAAGTATAATTTTTTCCTTGTGTGATCATAGTTTTACACTCACTCTCAGATGTATTCGCATGACAGTCTTTCCATCTCCATAGAATATAAGAATTTCCTAAACATCTATTCACAAGTAACAACAATATGCCCCAAACCAGCCAGAATACCCAGCCCCTCTGGTGCCATGAGCTGTACTGTATCAGCACAGTTTTATTCGAGCTGGTCGGTTTTGCTGCCCACCCACCATGGAGAGGCAGCTGCCCCATTCGGGCTCACCCAGGACAGGTCATTCTCCGCACACACAGGCTTTTGCTCCCTGACCTGACTTGAGTGTTGAAGTGAAGTTTGCCTCCACCGTTTTGACAAGAATTATCTCAAAACATTTCACTTGTGCTCTTTGATAGGACACATAAACATATCTGCAAGGCAACGCAGAAAGGGTGTTTGCCCAAAAGAGCTGGCAAAGCCAGGGGGAATCATTCAACAAAGCAGTGGTTAAACGCAGTAGTTTAGCTGTTTGAATATAAAGTGGTCTCAGAGAGAGGCGAGTCATTTTTCAAACAGTACTACACAGAACTACTAGGGGAGAAAGAAAAAGGAAACATGAATTTTTAAAGCGGATTTTGTACAACTCAAGTTCATCATTGGCATCAGTACGAGGAGCTGGCTGTGGTAACCACTCTTCAGAGCTGGGGCACATCATGTTTCCCATCTTGTCCCCTCAGGGTTGATTTATTACAAGAAGATAATTTTGTCCAGTCACATACCCACCAAGCCAGTGGCTCTGTGGGGCATCTCAAGTGCCCCATCCCTGTTTCTCAGTGCACCTCACACTTGCTCCTTTGTACCATCTTTGTAGGCCACCACATTGATGCATGTAGCCAGTGACACAACAGAAGAAAGACCTCCTGCGGTAGGAAACAGCTCCAAGTCCAGTAGGTATTTCCTCCAGTCCTATGCCACGGCTATGATAAGAGCAAAAATCTCCTCCTCCCCCTGTTTCTCCAGCATACAGCCGCTGAAGACCAGACAGGAGATGGGCACCTGGGGCTGGATTGCCGCTGCTCCCCAGCAGCCCCACACCGGCTTCCTCCACTGGCTGCCCTAGCACGAACGTGTGTCCACAGCTCCTCACTGTCAGCAGGTAAAAAGAGAGCTTATAACCCAGAGATAACATCTCCCGTGCTCGCCACAGGTTTGCCCGAATGGTGTGTTCAATCCAATCATCATCGCCCCAGGAGGCAGAGATGCCGTTATGACAGCCAGTTTGACCAACTACTCCAGGAACGAGGGGGAAAAAAAGGGAAGAGAAAAGCGTGACACAGAAAGCTGTCAGTGTTTTCTCTCTAGGCCCTAAACCTTGCAATGTCCTCAATTTTTTCTGGGTGCTCTCTCAAACTGTAAGGGCTCACTTCTCAGTTCTAGCAACCGGAGCTTTAAGAAAACACGAAGTATCCTGAGGTTTAGGATGCTAGTCCTACAAGGTGGTGACAAGCCTGGTCTCCAGCTCAGAGGAGCTCAGTGGCCTTTGCTTTTTCATATTCCCTTCTCAGCCAGGAGAAGAGGGAGGGGTTTTGCCATGGACTGCCACGCTAAAGCATGCCCAGAAACCAAGAAGCCTGCAGGCCCTCTTATACCCATTTGTGCCTCTCATTGTTTTCATTTGAAAGCAATAATAATAGAAAAGAGACCTCAAGTGTGCACAACTGCCTGCACTATCTTACACCCTAAAATCAACAAGTTCCGTTTCAGAGTTTTTCTTCTGAGGTTAATTACTTCATCAGCTCCATTTCCAGAAGATTACCGTGATTTCTAGCAAAACCTTGGACTCTTTCACTGAACTTTTGGAGGTGAGCTTTTCTGGCATTATTTATTGTGAGTTCTCCCTTGTTGCTTCAACTCTAGCACCTCACATGTTTTCATCCCCCCCAACCAATCACCCTACACAGCCTACCTACTCTCACACAAAGTCTATTTATCTCCTGCACAGTCATTACCTAATGCCTCTTGGACCAGCTAGCCAAGACCCATTTCACAGGATCACAGGACAATTCAGGTTGGAAAGGACTTCAGGAAGGGATTATCCCTCTCTCCTTGGAAGCTGTTGGACCTCATCTAGAGAACTGTCTGTCCCAATCAGTGCAAGAAAGGTATCTATCAATCAACTGGAACACGTTGAGTGTAGGGCCATGGCCTACACTGGCTGTTGGGGGCTGAAGCACTTGCCCTGGGAGGGGAAACTGAGGCACGTGGGCTTGTCCAGCCTGGCTTCAGGCAGACTCAGCAGCAGCCCCCCTGCTACCTAACAGGAGGTCACCAGGGACACAGAGCCAGGCTCTTCGTGGTGGGGCATAGCAGGAGGACAACAGGCAACAGGCATGGGCCAACACCCATCTCGTGAACTCCCAGGATGAGCCGGTGGCCAGAAAAACATACATCTTTTTGTCTGAGTGGCACTCCCTGGCCTGCACTGTTTAGAAAAATTGAAAGATTTCTTTTTAAGTCTACATATCTATACATATTAATGTAAAAATATCTGTTAATAACATGTTACACCAGTCATCGGACATTCCCCCCCAACCTCGACAGCAACAGCATCAAAGGCTTTATTTCCACTATTATTAGGTATATTGTTTACAGTAGCACAGAAGACCACAGAGAGAGTTTAAAAGATATTTGCCATCTCTCATTAGCAATGTCAACACAGTCTCATGGGTAAAAGGATCTTTGGGTAAAACAGTAAAATCTTCCATCTGGAAGGTTTGAAAGTCACTCTGAGTTTTTGTTTCTAAATGTTTTTGGTGTCTGATTCCTATGTTGGGGGTGGGGGGTTGTCTGTACATCAGTTTCTCCTACTGGAGGCAGGATCTGTTTGGTGAGTTCTCTGTTTTCTTCTCTTTTGCAAAGGGGCAGTTACAAGTCATTCACTCTGTGTTGTTTATAATTTTCTGTTCTCTCAGAATAATTTTCAAAACACTTTGATTTTCTTTTCAGCTGTGAAAGAATAATCCAAGACCAAACATGTTATTCTTTGAAATTAACTCACTCACTAAAGCTGGTTTCTCTATAAATTTTACTGAAGTGGATGATTAAGAACTCTTCTCTACAAATAATGTTTCATGCAATACAGCTGTAATGAGACTACAGTCTGATTATTTAAATGGATGAACATTTTTATTAAATGCAAAATCACTTCTGGCTTGCTCTATATTTATACTTAATGAGACTTTGAAATCACAATAGTGGTTTCACACATGGTTAGGGAGGTTAAGTCCAAAGGCTGGTTACTTCAGAGTTGACTCTGGCCTTCATGTTCCTCTGTGGCACCAATTAAATTCAAAGGACAAGCTTTACCAAGAACATGAACTTGGATTTACATTCCATATCCTCCCTATCTTCACGTCCCACACAGAGCAGATGCAGGGTTATTTGGCCCTACTGGATTTCTGATGTTCTTTAAAGAGCAAAAATCCCACCTTGAATGGCAGTCACCCACACACAGCTGCAAGTGGATGAGAGAAAAAAAGGAATATAACAAATAATGAAATAATAAAGAATACATAAAGCAAAACACTTCACTTTTGTTATGTGTTCTGTATACCAAAGTCAATGAAAATGAGGTTCAAAAGCATTCATAAGAACCTCCTAACCCACAAAGTTACGCTCCAGCACTAGGCAAAGCTTCAGTCTCATGGCAAGGCAGGAGAAACAGGTTAAAGGGATCCAGAATGACACCCCCAGGGAACCCCATGAAGAACAGCCTGCTTGGGAGATACACAGTGCAGCTGTGGGATTCAAATTCCCCCGGGGCTTTTGAAGCTCAGGAGGTTTTAGACATAGCCAGTGGTACGTTCCACTAAGAGACACTTTGCTTCAGCAGAAATCTGAATTGAAGACACGTGGTAGATGCTGGGTCTTCTCCAACAAACTGTTTTAAGTTATGCTGCAACTATTTGTGATATCTTCTTTTTCTGAGGCCTGGTAAAACAGTTCTTCAATTATCTACTACTCTGAATTGTTACGAAGGACCCCTGGGATACGCACCTATGTGGTCTAGGATGTGAAAACAGGCTACTCATTTGAGTACAGTCAGACGTCCCTAGAGAGGTGGATCATTAGGGGCACTGGTTTGAACCTGCATAGAGGGTGGCACCATGCCCAACCTGCCTTGTCCTACTTCTCAGCACTATTTACTCTCTCTCATTACTACTCTGAGCTAGTTATGCCTCTTTCAGTGCTGGGCTTGCTATGGCAATAGACTGTGAAATACAGTCTAGCCAAAGCCATGTGTGCTATTGTACAAAGTGGATATGCCCAGAAGCACTTTCATTGTTTGTCTCCAGACTGTGGTACCTTAGAGGCTGGCAGGCAATTGTGGTTTGAATGTTTTACATTAGAGAATAGTCAAAGAGAAAGAAAATTGCCTGACAGTACAAGAGGGCTGGATTGAGAATCAGTTTTTTGTTGTGTGTTCATGTAACGATACCAGTGACCACAATGATATCCATGAAGGAGCTGCGTGATGATCCCTATTGATCCCAATGGGTGGTTCTTAGAGTGCTGGTGTCTGCTGTCCTCCTTTAGAGAGGGATGCAACCAGACTGGAGTGGAGATCCTAGTAGATTGTTTTAAGCCTTGCTGATTGATTGGAGGAGGAGTGTGAACTCTTTAGACTGGCACTTTTTGCATGACTTTCACCTTACACAGAACCAAGGGCCCATCAGAAATACCCCATTCATAAAGGAACTTTCACATTTCCATGCTTTTATACTTTGTTTTGTACAGATGTCTTTTTCTCATCCCAAATTCTCCAGCTTAGTACACGTGTGAAGGAAAAGATGGTCTGGCCCTGAGAGAGCTGCACACCACAATAGTTAGCTGAAGGGCTAACTGTGGTATTTTGAAGGCCAAAAAGTCCTGCATGACAAAGGTCTGTTGTGAAGGAGAAGAGAACTTACTAAACTTCTGAACAAAACTAATTTTTTACAATAAGCATCTGAGACACTGGAACAGGTTGCCCAGAGACATTGCAGATGCCCCATCACTGGAAGTGTTCAGAGTCAGGTTGGATGGGGCTTTGGGCAACCCGGACTAGGGAAAGATGTCCCTGCCTGTGGCAGGGGTGTTGGATGAGGTGATCCTTGCAAGTTCCTTCCAACCCAAACCATTCCATGATTCTGTGACTGATGAAAAAGTCTCTCAGCCTCCCAGGTAACAAGCCAGAGGGCTTTCAATAAAAATAAGCCACGTTCATTTCCTGAGTATTAATAGGTCCAGAGTATAAATGTGCTGTATAGAGACAAACAAATAGATGATGCTTGAGGTTTGTAGTGCAGAGATTCATGAGGACTTTTTCCTATGGCAGAATAGCACCATTAAAACTTTTAAACTAAGGATTAAAAAAAAAAAGAAAAAAACCTAACCACCCAGTTGACCACTCAAAAGCATACGTAGAGGCTTTTGAGAATTACCCCCTTTTTATCCTTACTTTTAACTTCAGATAAACTATATAAAGAACCAACTCTTTCTCCATTTTGCAACACTTGAGATGGTGCTAAAGAGCCACTGTCAGGAGATGAGGTAGACAGCACAGAAGGGGAAAGGGAAGGGGAAAAGGAAGGGGAAAGAGAAAGGGGAGAAAAACTTAAAGATGAGCTGAGAGGCATTTCACTTTTTTTTTTCTGCTGGAGTCTGATCTGGCTTTCCTGAACACAAGTTAAAGAAAGTCACATAACACAAGAGATAACAAATGCAGCCTGTGTTTCTGGTGTGACTCTGCTGAAGAATGACAGATGCGTGCATAGGCTTATCGGTCCCAGATGTATACAAACATCAGGTTGTTTAAAGTTTTTCTTTTAGTTGCCTTTTTGGACATAGGCTTAGAATAACATTGCAGAGGATTCAAACTGAGTCAGCTGAACCAGACTTCCATTAAAAAAAAAGCATAAACAACCAGATAAGAAAAAAGAAGAAAGAAGACATGGAAGTTGAAAAAAGGTGATATTCAGGAAATCTGTAGTGGATGTGATCTAGCCAGGTTCTGGCTGGCTGAGCAGGTGACACCTCTGGGCTTCTGAAAGCACAGAGTTGTCACCATGGGTTCCACAACCCTAAAGGTGGGTGTATGGCAGTCACCACAGCAAAGCTTGCTCCTTTTAGTCCATCTGCTCTTCTGTCATTGATATTTACAGCCCCACAAATGTGGATAGGCCCAGCTGCCCATGCTTTCATTATTAGACCCAGCATGAAGCACATAAAATTTTGTTCATTAATTCCCAATTTGACATTTGTCTTATTTATCAAACACAGCCTTTGGGAGATAGCAATGAGAATCTTGGGTTTTGCTAATCTCATCTTTTTCTCTTTAAACCTTTCTTTACTAGTGTGAACAATTTTAGATAATGGCTTGACTGCATTTATTTATTTATTTATTTTGGAGACTTGAAACAGAAACCTCTCATCACTATGCTCTCACCTTCTTTAAGTGATCTGGAGACTTAAGTCCTTCTTGCAGGTAGGAAAAAGAACCAGAACTGGGGTTGCTAACCAAGTATTGCTATGTTTCCCTATGCTAAACCGCCAGTGCCATCTTGCCCTCATTCCTGTACCATGAGCTTCCACTTACCTTCTTTTGTGAACTTCTTTCTTGTACCTTCCTTCTGGAATCAGTAAAAACCATTTTCCATTGGTTCAACTTTAAAAAGATTTAGAGGATAGGAATGCAATAAACCCTCATCAACATGGTTTTAGGGAAATAGCTCTAGTCAAATAAACCTGAATTACTTCTAAAACGATATTACGTCTTCGATTAAGTGTGTTATAGCTCCACAGTTACCTTTAACTTGTATAGATCTGCTGAATTAATACAACACTACACTGATCTAAAAATTGGTGCCATATAACGTAAATGCAATAAGGTAGAAAGTGAAGTCTATTTGTGGAAAACATCATTGCCAATACAGTACCAACAGTGACTGTGGGACAATTTCACTAATCAGGGCTTCCACTGTTTTCACAAGTGATCAAGGTTGTAAATTTAAATTCTAGGGGCAAAGACTGAAAAAGTGGTAGACAGTAATGGAGAACAGAGCAGACAAAATGCCCTGATTGCATAGTATTATGAGCCCATTCAAAGAAACTGGGATAGCCAAAGGATGTTCTTCTTCCTTTTCAGAAAGATGAAGGGAAGGCTAGACTTATTGAAAAGGAAAGGGAGAAGGATGCAAGAAAAGACTGAGGGTACAGTAGAACAAAACTATCAACAAAAGACAGGTTCCATTAGCTAAAGGAATGATGAAGAGCATTAGTAAACTGATTAAGTGCTATAGATATTGGTGAGTGAAGACTGAAATACTGTGTGTGCTTTGGGGCCCATTTTTCAAAAGAATGTTGACAAATTGGAGAAGATAAATAAATTTTTGGAGAGCTGGAATGACAAAGATAACAAGCCTGGTCTTCTTCAGCTTACCAAAATGAAGACCAAAGAGTGGTTAGGTAAGTACTTTCAAAGGAAGAAACTACTGAGTAGTAACACAGTTTTTAATTCCACTGGTGAAAAACCTATCAAGAACTAGTGGTGAAAGAAAGAAAAGGAAGGAAGGGAAAGAGAGAGGCAAAGGGGAGGAAGAAAAGGAGGGATGAAGGGAGGGAGGCAGGCAGGGAGATAGATCAACTGCAACATGAAGGTTTACTCTTCATTATTTAGGGTTTCCAAATTAAGTCTACATGCTTTCTTAAACACGACTTTTAGTAGAAAACAAAATATATGTTCATAAAGAAACTATTATCACTTCAATATAGGGTGTCCTTAATTATCTGTGACACATAGGAAACGACATCAAATGACCTAAGAACCTCTCTTGTCCATAAGTGTTGGTAGTTTTGAGATCAATGGTTTAATTAAATTTGCTCAAAACATTTTATCAGGCACTATTTCCTCCTAGATAAAATTTCACCAGACTAAAGTTAAAAAAAAAATAAATAAATGAACTGAGTATGTGTTTCATGGTTCCTTTCTTTACAGTCACTTCATGCTTGGCAAAAATGGTGTGGTGCATGCTGAGGAAGCCTGTTGCCTTTACGGTCTAGAGCAGGAGCTTGAAATATGGCACAGGAAAACTGTCTTCTTGCAGGCCACAAAACATCTATGTTTGACCAAATTGTATACTTTTGAGAATCACTGTTTGCATACTGTTAAGACGGCAGACAAGAAAAGGAATTTCCAACAGAAAAGGCAAATTTAATCCTGCTAACGATCCCTTTGTTTTCTTAGTTTGATTTCATGGACTGTTGAGCACAACCTTACCAGGCACGTTCAGAGCTTGGACAATATGCTCCAGACTAGGCTTTTCTGCCCTTGCCCTTCCAGGACACTGTGTTGGGTGTTCTTGGCAACTTTTTGGCAGAGGGGTACGCTGCCGGGACAGCCTCTGTGAGGAGAGGCCAGGGACTGCCCAGTTCCAGTCAGTTCAAACAGTCCCAGCACAGCTGAGCCCCTCCACCAACCTGCTGGCCCCGCTGCGATAATGTATGTAAGAAAGGGAGGAAATGCCAGACAGGCAAAGGAGGAGGAGGGAACAAAAAGCATGAGAAATAGCTGAGGGGACACCAAATATCTTTATCTTGACCCATGAGCTTGCTCGCTCCTGTTACTCCTATTTTTCCCGTGGCCTGTCCTGCTGAGCGTGGGGGGCCGAGCAGCTGGGTGGGAATTTGCCTGCTAGACAGAACCAACTCACCCACTATGGTGTCAAGTGTCAGACGGAAGCCTGAGGAGCGACTCTGCACTACATTCTCAGACCAGCACTGCCATGCTGCTGGCCAGGGCAAATAAATACTCCTCCACATAATTTTTGGCCATAATTCAGGCATTGGCATACCACTCCCAAGAGGCAAACTCTGTGAGTTGACCCAGTTTTTGCAGATAAGAGAGTTTAATGGCATGGACATAGCCTGTTTCATACCGGTTGATCTCAGTGTCAGAGACCAACCCTGGGCACACGGAGTTTGCAGTCAACGACACACCCACATTTTCCTCAGGAATTAGTCCAGCTGAACAAACATGTATTTGCATTTATAGGGTTAATAAAGTGAGCTACACCCTCACCTGGCATTAACCAACATATTCAGCTGAAAGCAATGAAGCAAAATGGATTAACTGATCTAGTTAAAGATGTCCCTGCTTACTGGAGGGGGGGTTGGACTAGATGACCTTTAAAGGTTCCTTCCAACCCAACACATTCTATGATTCTAATAACAGTTTATTTTGGGCTCTTGTGGAAATACTGTACCCCTTTCTAAGCACCAGCCCACAAATCAGTGCCAATGGTAAAGCACCAAAATTCAGAAGTTGAATAAAAGGAAAATCCTCATGTTTTATTTTTGGATACATATCATAACTTCAGCCTGTTTCCTAATATTTTCTTTTGTCTTGACCAACTTCTTGAAGTGCTCACCTGGAAGGCCCTGGGAATCTGTCTTTCAGTGCTGTGCTTCAGAGGTTTTCATCACTCTCTAAAAGCTTTCAGAAGGTTTTCATCCTGACATAAGGTAGCATTGAAAGGACAATCATTAAACCCCAGCCAGATAAGGCACAGCTATTCCTTGGAACTAACCCTGTCTCTTAAATTTTAATATTCTCAGGAAAAAGCATTTTCCATTTTTCTAAGCACTGCATACTGTTCTTGTTGATCTCAATGAGTCATTTAATTATCAATTTAAGATCTGCTTCTTTATTTTCAGTGTAAAAATTTGATTTATTATTATTACGTTAAGTGAGAATTAATGTGTGTGTTTGTGGTATATAATTTGAAATGTTGCAATGCCTTGAGACCTTGAGAAAGACCACATGTGCCTGCTTAAAAAGGCACTTCTGGCGTGGATACAATTTAAACAAACAGTGTATGCAAATAAGCAGTTGCAAGTAATCAAAAGAGAGTTCTACACTAATAAGAGCTAATATTTATTATTGCTCCTATCACCATTCCTGGAGCCAGAAGTTACAAAACTAGACTTCCTAATTTGACTTATTCAGGAAAAAATAAAAAGAACCCAACCCCCTTTTTTATTTCTTTTCCTTTTTTTTTTTTTTCAAAATTCACAAAGTCAAGTTTGTTCCTATCTTCCATATTTCTTCTCCCAACTGAGCAGCTTATTGTACTATCAATGGAATGCAACAGATTGTGAAGGAGTCAAGGAGACGTTCGAAAATAGAATTGTTCAGCCATACACTGCAAACACCACATCTGTTATTGACAGAGGGAAAATAGAGCCTGCAAGGAGTTAGCGCTAAATATAATTCAGACTCAGGAACAGCATTCTTGCCTAGATTTTACTTTCTTATTTTGCTTAGGTAAAATTGTCTCCACTTCAATACAACTGCCATAAGTGGACACAGAGAGCCTGTTTCAAAGGTCCTTAGGCAAGGAAAGACACCATTCAAAATCATATATTACAAGTTCATTCCACATCATGCTTGTGACACCTTCACAAATGTGAAAAATCTTTGTTAAAAGAACAGAGAGATTGCAGTGAGAACAGCTCAAACTGTTGGGTTACTGAGGTTATCAAGTCTCGGTGGACATGCCTTATTTTTTCACCTGGAAATGTTACATTACAAGAAATTGAGCATTTTAGCACTTCCCTGATCTCTTGACAGTTCAGCTTTCTGTGCAGCCTGTGTGTAAATTATTTTGATGCAAGCTGGGAATTGATAGACCCCTTCCATATGCATTCAAGAAATCTCTTGAAAGAGCTACAGCAATCTTGGGAAATATCAGAATTCAAGCTATCCATAACAGCATTAATTTGACTCCTGGGGTGTAGTTCTAATTCGTATCAGCTAACTTGGGCTATCTAAGTTCCTCTCCAGCCTTACCTATTCTTCTATGGTCCCTCTACAATTAGGGGGGAGGAGGGGTATGTCCAGACGAGGTGACAGAGATGCACAGGGGGACTGTAAGGAATTAGATCAGGCTAGACACCAGTTTCTGTATGGCTCAAGTCAGGTACAAAGATTTGCAGCTTTTGTATACAGTCATTTTATACTCTTGACATTCACATTCCACATATTTTATATTTGCATTTTTTCCACAGACACTCCCGCTTCCAGAATGGACAGCCTTTGCTGAACAGGCACCTGCTCAACATATTTCCCTAATCTGCTCAGAAAACACATTTCTTGCCCAGGCCTTCTTGGCTGCACACCATCCAAACCCACACCAAGTTGTGTCGTTCATGTCCTCATTACTGGGACTGTTGGCATTTTTTAGGGCAGAATCCAATAACTTGTGCGTCAGGCGTTCGGCAACCTGCTGATGGAAGGCAGAGCTCTGGTCTCCAACCTACAGCAGCCGCTGCAGTTTATTACCAGCTGATGGCAGGACGCTGTTCCCCACCACCCATTTCCAAGT
This sequence comes from Rhinoptilus africanus, assembly GCA_013400135.1. Lineage (NCBI taxonomy): Eukaryota > Metazoa > Chordata > Aves > Charadriiformes > Glareolidae > Rhinoptilus > Rhinoptilus africanus. The sequence goes on from VXBO01008333.1 coordinate 616,358, forward strand.
GTCCAGCCAAAACCAGCACTACAGCAAACACCCCTGAGAGAAGGCGGAATACAGGCTAGCAGCTGGGAATGTTTTGTCCTCCCACAAAACCCTGTCTGACTGTGTGGGTGTCTGCAGAGCCGCCTCTAGCAGGTTGCTCTGATTCTGTGGATCAGACACAGGACTTAAACTGCCTGTTCGGCTCTTTTTAGGAGTATCATATTTGTCCACAATTCTCAGGCCAGCACTGGCCTAGCAGAGATCTCCAGACCTGCTAAGGCCTGGAGAAAGCTTTTATTATTACTAAAAAATTAGATTTCTTCAGAATGTAAATTAATTGAAACCACAGCCAGCCTTCAAAGAGAAGGCAGGGCAATTACATCGCTACAAGGCAGTAGTTGAATTACTGGTGTAAAGGAGTACTCATACAGGTAACTATCCCGAAGGTAACGTTATTATCAGGCTATATGTGATACAGATGCTATTGCTTCCCAGGCTTACTGCATTCTCCTTTAATATAGTCTTCTTGTGTTCCTTTTTTCACTGACTTATTTACATCAAGATTTTTAGTCACTTCAGAAATTAATCACCTGCAAGGCTAAATACAAGTCCTAGGGTGAAGGGATGAAGAAAGAGCCTTTCTGGAGCGCAGCTGCCCCTGATCTTGTGATCCAAAGCACTTCTCTCCAGAGCTAAATTTTATTTTAAACTGGCAGTTAAACTGATATTGTGAGGTCTTTCCCAACCTTAAGCATCATTTGCTTTAGTGCACAAACTGAAAGTTTCACAGTAACAACATTCCTGCCATCTCTCTGGCGTAGCATTTGCAACCTTGGATGCACTACTGTCGAGTAAACAAATATCACCTACTTTGTTCTGTAATGTGTTCACAGTAGCTGATAATTCTTTCTTCTACTACTTACCGTTTGTATATTTTTATAGGATTGTAGCTATAAGAAAATACTCTTGGTAAAAGCAAAATAACATAGACCAGGAAATATTAGGGAAAAAAAGGACAGGATATAAATATTTCTCTATCCAGCAAGCTTTGTCCATGCATTGCAATCTCCTGAGTTTCTACAAACTGCTGTATTTTATTTTCTGAATGGCAAAAATTCACAAAAAAATATCAGAAAAGAGCTATCATATCTGCCCAGATGAAACAAAATGCAGAGTAAGATACTCTCAATGGAGATTTAAAACTTTTTCTACTAGGGTTTTTAATGTCCACTGTAGTTTGACTTTCTGGATCAATAAAAATCATTCTGCTCTCTATTCTGTTTCTCTGGGGGAAAAAAAAATCTCATGTTAAGTGTTTATCATGAGCTCAAACAGACAAAAAGTAAAGACATCTCAGGTAGAGCCCTTGTGGGGATGGTTTTGTCATATGAACAACGCAAATCAAAGGCTCACCGCTGTTGAAAGGTAGGAAGCTTTTTTTTTGCCCTGCACTTGTCGTGTTCCTTCTCTTCTGCTTTGTTCCTTACCCCTCTTCCATCCCTCCCTCCCTCCCTTGCTCCAGGTCTGGGGTTCACCTGAGTGCCAGGTTTTCATGGCTTGTTTCCATGTCACTGTATCAACTGGGAGATAAGCTTATATCACAAGAGTAATTTCATTCCACATTGGGCAATACTGTATCGCTTACTTTATCTGTTACACAGCGCTTAATGCTGGCATGATAGGTAGACAAATCAATCTATCAATCTGTCATCTTAAAATGGTTACTGCTTTATTTCCATTTCTTTCTGTTTAAAGGTCATGTTGCTCTGGCTGCTTTCAGTGCATACCTCAGTGCTTGCTTCAGCGCAGGTCTTGCTGCAACAGCAGGACCATGACCACTTCACCCGGGCAACTAAATCAGGAACGTGGCTTCCTTTGCTAAAAATATGATCAACAGCGGGAAAACCAGGCATATTGAAAGAGTGATTCAACCCATGTACCATCTGACTTGTCCTGCAAATATGGCTCTTCCCCTTTTTCACAGCAAGAAGCCACACCAGCTGTACTCCTATGAGACATCTACATCAAGCTCCAAAGTTCACCAGCGCGAATCGAAGCATGTACCTGCAATGAGAAGAAATACTTTTGGAGACTGAAACAACAGCACACAGTAGCTGGCAACCTGATTTTGCCTGGGCTATCAGTCTTATCGCTGAATGGCTCTTGTTTCAGACTCTCAACAACTTTTTGAAACAGATTGGGTGGGAAGGAATAGGTTTTAAATGTCTGGATCAGCAGTGCCTGGACTTCTATTAATAATGGAAGAGGATAGAGGAAGCAATTGCCATAAGCTCAGCATTCTGCCTTGCAGGTGTTTCTATAGAGTACTGATTTCAGACCAGCTCAGACTGCTCCCCTATACACCAACTTGCTCCTTCTACTTTGCCAAGGATTTTCGTAGGAGGGGAAAAGAGTAACATGGACCTTGCAACACTGTTCAGACTCATCTGCCAAGTATGGGATGATAGAGCAGATGCAGAGAGATGAATCACTATGTCCAGAGGGTGCATGCGGAGGTGGCGTGCAAACCTCAGCTAGCTCCTCTCGCACTGCAGATGAACCCTGAGTCATGCATGGGTCAAATGTTGTGTCCCCAAACAACCTGTGACAATGCGTTGGGTGGCTGGCCTTGCAGGTGAGGTTATGCTTTTAAATGCAAATGCAAACCTTTTCCTGAAGCAGAAAGGCAACTGCCAACAAATTACTTTTTCTCCCATTTTTCATGCTGCAGACACTGATTTGTATGTGTTTGTTTTTAAAGACCATTGTGAGGACAAGTAGAACTGGAGAAAGAAGATCCAGCATCTCCTGTGCCGGCTAGAGTGACTGGAGATGATCCAGGCATGCTAGTACAGAAACAGCTCGCTGTTAGGGAGGTGAACTGCAATTAAGCATGTGCATTTTTGAAATCTCCAGGCCTAAAAGAGGCCAGAAAGCAGCACTGGGTGTTGCACCTGAATACTTCCAGGGCAGGAGGAGCCACGTGGAAGAATTGCTGGCCAGAGTGAGAACTGCCTACCAATCTAACACATCTAATCTACACACTTAATTAAACCTAATGGAAGCCAACAACACTGTCTCTAATTACTCCTACCTATAAGGCTTGTACAATCAAAATAGGCCACATGGCCTTTTTTAGTCTTGGCAATAGGTTAAAAGGTGTTTTTTCTTCTTTGTTGTAAGGGACCTCTGTGTCTGTATTTCCAAAAGCCCAGAGAGAGGGACCCAGGACAGGGAGAAGGATGGGGAGGGCTCGTCACTGAGGCCAGATTTATCACAGAAGCCATGTGTTGCTTGGACCAGAAGCTGCTGTATTCCACACACAGCAGAAATTATATCTTTATCTTTTTAAGCTGAAGAGAAATTTCCAAGCTGACAGGCTCTCTCCTGCCTAAGTGCTGCCTAAGAAACATCTGTCCTTTCTTTGATCAGTGAAAGCACCTTTGCTGGTAGGAGTGTGTGGGCAGCTGGGCTGAGCTCCACAGTGCCTCCTTCCCGACTTCCAAAGGACAACTTCTGAGTAGTCAGAGCAAGGCCAGTGCCACGACTGCTTAAACACAAAGACATGCTTTCCTGAACAGCCGCTTGTAGCACTGCTCAGGAGGATGCAGTACCAGCTCAGTAATTAGCAACTACACCTTCAGCCACTGCAGTTGTTTCCTGAAACAGCCCTGAGACGTTAGGATTCCAAACTCTTGTGTCCTGGAGGACATCATCCCAAACTTATTCAAGGAAAACAAACTGATAGCAGTTAAGGGTGTTGGATAGTTTGCTGTTCATAGCAAAGGCATGCAGAGAAGAGCATAAGCAAGGACCTATTTCCCTAACAAAGCGCTAAAGGCACACACCTGGAGAATGAAATGGTTGGGGTTCAGCCCCTACTCCAGTGGCTTTCAAAGAACTCTGCGCAAAACCAGAGGAGCTAAAAGAAAAGAGACTTTGTCCAGAGCAGCCTGTAGCTCAGTCACAAGTTCCATTTCCTTCTCAAAGGTAGGCAGGAAGGACGTGAACTCAGATGTCATTTTTTTCATGACTTATGCCATCGTGCTACAATGTCATGACAACTGAGATGTATCTATAAAGGACATCACTACCAGTTCTCCCACTTTGTGACTCAGACCCTTTTATTCTATCAATCAGACCTGTTCAGAAACAAATCAAAACAAGGTTATAATCTATTCTCATTTTTTATTTTGACAAAAACCTCTCCATGCTGCAAAAGTCTTTGCATGCAGTCTGGTCCTTTCACCTCAGGGGGTACAGCAGTTGAAAAGCAGGGATGAAGGTAGTGAGGATGATGCAAGGTAGTGAATAGTTTCTGTATAAGGGAATACCAAGCAGATGAGAAGCATTCAGGTTGGAAAAAGACAAATGAGGAAGGCTACAAACAATGAATGGTGCCTAAGAGGTGACGAGGTAATGATTATTCACTGCATCGCACCACACAAAAACTACAGGGCACCCTCTGAAATTATCAGGTGTCAAGTTAGGAGAAGAGAGCAGGTATTTCTTTGCAGAGTGCATAATTATATTGTCATAGTCTGCCGTGCAGGCCAAAAGTGTAGGTAAAGTCAAAAAGTCATTAGAGAAATTCAGGGAGGGCTGGTCCACTGGTAAATAATCTAAAAAAAAACAAAAAAAGGTAGTCTTAATTCAACCTCTGACTTGGGAAAGCGGGGGAGGATAGATCACTGGTCACATATTCTCTCTTGTGCTTTCTCCAAGCATTACTGCTGAAGTGCCATGGTCACTGTGGCAGGCTACTGGGCTAACTTCTCTGCACAGTGATGTACAGGTTCTAATTCTCATGTTAATTTTGTTTTATATTATGGCTGAGAAAATCAAGTATTTACACAACTCACAGCACAGAAATAGGATGGACACAGACACACAGGAACCATCCCAGCTCCCCAGTGTCATTGCTGGGTAAACTCTAATTCCGATGTTTTGAATACACATGCCCTAAGCCTATACCTATACATGCAAAAACTCTCCTTGTTTGAGAGTTCAGACTCACAAAAGATAAAACAGCTGTTTCTGACACATTAAGGAGCAAATTGAAAGGCTTGTTTATTCAAGGATAAACACTGCCATACCCTTCCATAACATCCTTGTCTATGTTGGGATGAAATTTGGTCCATTGCCTAGCACTATACAATACCTTACAGCCCAGCCTGGGCTTCCGCCAGGAAGCTAATGTTTAAAACCACCCTAAGGGAACATCTCAAACTTGTTTGACATTTCTACTAATGGAGAAATCATAAGCTGGGGTAGGTAAGGTGGGGACCTGAACTACTTCCTGTAGGAATTCTTTTTCCTGTTCATGAAGGACCACTCACTAATTAGTGCTCAAAATGTCTCATTTTACCCTCCTGGACGCTCTGCTCTCTCAGGCTATCTGCTGTAGAACTCGTTGCTGAATGTCCATGCTCTAATGTAACAACCCCTGCTCCACCGAGCCATCAGCGATGCTGAGGCAGCACTGAAATTTTAACAGAAGGGAGACCCAGTACAGTGACCTATACCAAAAAAAAAAAATGCTTTCCAGTTCTAAGAAAGTTTGGCATCTGATAGCACAAGTTAGGAGGAAATAAAGTACATTTCAATTAACTTTGGAGTTTCTTGTACAGTTCTCCATAACCTAATGACCTGTGGGAGGTTTTGTGCTCTGCCTACACCAAGCCCAGGCTACCTCCTATGGCAAACACACTGAATTTTGCTTCCAAAACAAAGACTTCTCAAAGGGGCCTCTTTTTCCCTGAGGATTGAGACTCTTGGGTCTCTCAAAATCCGGCCCGTTCAGCACATCTCAATCAGATACCTAAAACAGAGGTAAAAAGACACTTCAGGACAATTAAGCCAGCTGGAGTTTTAAAGAAAATCATTTCTCAGAGGTAAAAAAGTCAAAGTAGACTGGGGATGTACATCACATGCTTGAGTTATTTCTGTCCAGCTACGCTGAGGAAAGAGTAACAAAGGAAAGAAAAAAATTACACATATCAGTTTAATTAGAACGACTAATTGTCTCAGTTTGAAATAACCATTGAGTATGGGACATATAAAATATATCCAATTTCCTTTGAAAGATACTGAGAAAACAGATACTAACTTGTCATCACTGTCTGCTGGAAAAGAAGCTGGAGAGTCATGGGAAAGCTTGTTTGATGCTCTTGCGAACATTAGGTCTGAGGGAAGTGGCGAAGCCCAGCTTTTCTACAGGTTTTCATTCTATCATTTTTTTGTTTTTGCTAAGCTGTTCACATGATGTCTCTCAGTGGCCTAATATAAAAATGGTCTGAACTATGGGAGAATAAACAAAAGGACAAGCGGGAAGCGCACGCTCTCTGCAGGGAAACTGTGGCAGGAGGCAGCGTACATCTGGCTGCTTTCCCCAGGAGCGGGGGGTTCCTGGAGGACTCCCTCATCTGATGATTGCAGTGTGACCCACATGAGGAGTGAGGTGGTAACTTGTTGCTGAGTCGAGCTTCAAACCACAGCACAAATTAAGATCTTGTGAGCACACATGCCCCAGGGGGTAGCAGTTTCCCACCTCCCACATCCAAGTGGATGACTTTTCTCTGGGTGACCTTTAATCTGGCAGGAAGCTATTTCCCTGCCTGTCCCCAAAACACATCTGATTATGTGGGGAATGTGACAGCACCTCTGCATTGGATTAATTCAGAGGACGGCATGAATTTATTCACGTACTAGTCCTGACCAATTCTGGATTTAAAATCAGAAAATAAGGTCGGCCGCAACACAGTGTTACATTTCACATCTGGAATGTGTGTTGCAGCTGCACTTCAGTCTCAAGGCAATTATTTTGATCCCAAACCCAGTTGCTGTAAATAAATCTAATTAATTAGAATGTTTTTCCTTTGCCTTTACAGAAAAAACTCAGTGTTTCAGCAGAACCATAACCACCAGAAGTAGGTCCTTGCTGCCGTTCTGCTCAGTTGTCCTAATTTATAAGAAATGTTCTTCCGTTAAACCTCCATCTATTTCCCTCCCACACAAACTCAGTTTTATCTCAGACTTCTGACACTAAATCATTTCTATCAGAAAGGCTGCATCAATACCCTGAAGCCTTAGCTTAATGCTAAGAAAATTAAAACTACTACATTCTGGAACATTTCTACACTGTTTTTTTGCTTCTGTTTCTCCTTTTTGACCTTGCTCACAAAAGCAAGCTAGTGCTGTGCTCTCTCTTACTGCATTCATTCCAACTGCTTTAGGGTTCATTTTGGTTTTGCCATTTTCTCTAATAAGTAGCACACAGCTTGCAGAAATATTACAAACATGAAAATAAAGTGAGGACACTTCCCAAACTCCCTGGCTAGAATTCCCCTTCAGACATGACAGCAAAAATGCTGCAAGTTGATAAATATTACCAGTGGACATGATCATAAACCAGTAGATTGAACAGCTTCTTGCATTCCTAGGAAATTCTTCTCTCTCTCCTGGCAAACTGAAAACTAGACACTAGTAAGACTGTATTGCTTGAGCGAAAAAAAATCACAAATTATTTAAACATTTCTGTGGTGTGAAATGTTATGGAATCATAGGACCGTCTAGGTTGGAAGGGACGTTTCAGATCATTGAGTCCAACCATCAACCTAACACTGACAAACCCACCACTAATCCATGTCGCTAAGCACTACATCTACCCATCTTTAAATACCTCCAGGGCTGGTGACTCAACTACTTCCTTGGGTAGCCTCTTCCAATATTCAACAACCCTTTCGGTGAAAATTTTTTCCTAATATACATCCTACCCCCACCCCCCACCCCCCGCCAAGTGCAACTTGAGGCCATTTCGTCTTGTCTTATTGCTTATTGCTTGGTAGAAGAGATCGACCCCCACCTCACTACCGCCTCCTCTCAGGTAGTTGTAGAGAGCAATAAGGTCTCCCCTCAGCTTCCTTTTCTCCAGGCTAAACAACCCCAGTTCCCTCAGCTGCTCCTCATAAGACTTGTGCTCCAGACCCTTCACCAGCTTTGTTGCTCTTCTCTGGAGATGCTCCAGCACCTCAATGCCCTTCTTGTAGTGAGGGGCCCAAAACTGGACATAATACTGAAGGTGATGCCTCACCAGTGCTGAGTACAGGGGGACAATCACTTCCCTAGTCTTGCTGGTCACAGTATTCCTGACAAACCAGGATGCTATTGGCCTTCTTGGCCACCTGGGCACACTGTGGGCTCATATTCAGCTGGCTGTTGATCAACACCCCCAGGTCTTTTTCTGCCAGGCATCTTTCCAGCCACTTTTCCCCAAGCCTGTAGCGCTGCTTGGGGTTGCTGTGACCCAATGTGATATTACACTTATGCAACTAAAATTTGTTTAAAGTAGGTTAAAATATGCTTTTATATTACTGTTATTTGCCACCTTTTGTATTGTAATCACATTGAAAATTGTAATTTGGTGCCCAGGAGAGATTTCCAGTAAATCGTATGGTGTGTTTTCCTTTTAGTTGCGTAATTACTTAAACATATCTTGTGAGGAAATATTTGTGCTGGTATTTCACTCAGTGAAAAAGGCCAGACAGGCAAAGAGGGCGTGAGTTCAGATCCAAGTGGGTTTGTTCAAAACGGGGCTCAGGGCAGCAGGAAACCCTTCCTGCCTCTTGCCCACCGCTACCGGCGGCGGAGCCTTCACCGAGGGGCTGAGGGAGGCAGCGGGAACATCCCCAATGGGTGCCAACACCTTGCAGCTCGCCCTGCCTGCAAATCTCCGGGCACTCACCTGCATTTCCCAAAATGGATGGTCACACTCAAAGAGTTACGGTCAACAGCTCGATGGCCAAGTGGCAAAAGTGGTGCTCCTCCACGGTCAGTACTGGGACTGTTTGCTGGGGATGTATTGTTGGCAATATGGATGTTGGGATTGAGTGCACCCTCAGCAAGTTTGCTGATGACACCAAGCTGTGTGGAGTGGTTGACACACTGGAGGGAAGGGATGCCATCCAGAAGGAACCCTGACAGGCTTGAGAAGTGGGCCTGTGTGAACCTCAAGAAGTTCAACCAGGCCAAGTGCAAGGTCCTGCACCTGGGTCATGGCAATCCCACGCACAAACACAGGCTGGGCAGAGAATGGCCTGAGAACAGCCCTGAGGAGAAGGATTTGGGAGTGTGNTGGATGGGGCTTTGAGCAGCCTGGTCTGGTGGGAGGTGTCCCTGCCTATAGCAGGGGGGTGGGAACTGGATGATCCTTTCCAACCCGAACCATTCTATGACTCTAAAATGCTAAACGCTTCCTTTAAAAATAAATGAAGAGAGGCCCCTTGGGCAAGTTTAAAGCGGAGGCAAAGGGGCGCCCGGGCTCCCTCCCGCCGGCGGCGGCGGCGGCGGCTCCGGTTGGCGGCGGGCTCCATCTAGCGGCGGGCGGGCGCCGCCCGCCGGCGGCGGGGGGGGGG
>VXBO01008333.1:625823-639873 GCA_013400135.1 Rhinoptilus africanus
CCGTCGGGGCAGCGGTGGGGATCGGCCGCTGGCGGCGGCGGCGGCGGCGACACAGGAAGGGAAGGGAAACCAGGGTTTCCTGGGGTTGGCCCTCGGGCCGAGCGGCCTGAGTGGCACGATCCAACCCCAAAACCAGGCGGCTGGGTAGCGAAGCTAAAACGCGTATTTTTTAACGCATTTTGAAAAGGCCAAGGTTTCCCCTTCCCACAAAGCCTCTAACTAGCCGGAGCCTCTCGGAAAAGGCCGCTTTGGCTTTTCACTTTCCCTGTTTCTCCTAAAACACACCTGCGTGCCCGTCAGCGTGCCAGGGGAAAGGCAGCCCTCATGGAGAGGCCGTTAGGAAGCTCCCGGCGGCATTTCCGGAGGCCCCCAGCGTTAGCCATGTTTCTCTGGAGACCCTTTGCCCAGGCCCTCTCTTCAGCAATGGTGGGACATTTCCCCGCGTGGCCGTTCAGCGCCCAAACGCTGCCCAGCGGGCAGTGCCAGCCCTGGGATTATAAAAGAAAAAAAAAAAAGACCTTGAAGACATTAATGCGTGTGGTTTGTGGGGAAAAAAAAAAAATAACTAGGCGATTTCTGCTGCGATTATTTCATGTAACAGCATATATGCCCCAGCATCATCCATACTGTCAGTAACCTCCAGCCTGACCATCGCCACTGAGCTGAGACCGCGAGGCCACGTTATCTGTTTCTCCATGTGACAGGTTAATTCTATAATCCGTTATTTTCATGGGCAATAAATTTCACAAGGAAGCTCGTTTCTTGGTAACACGCTGAAATATTTCTGCTTGCTTTTGCCGTCACCTAAATGATATGGCTGTTGTGCGTCAAGTGCTAATAAACCCCCCACCCTCACCCAGGGCTGTACCAGGTCTTATAAACATTCCGGACAAAATTTTTCAAACACAATTGCAACCTCATTGTTGTGGCCCTATTTTTAGAAGGCAAGGCCTCCCTAGAAGCTATTTTACGATTCTATTAAGAGCTACACTCTGAATAACAGACCTGAGTAGTTGTGAACATTTTCCTGAAATGGCATTATGTATCCTAGCACTGTAGGGCGGGGGAGCAATTAGGATGGATAAAACCTGCATGGCAAAGGAGTGAAAAAACAAAGATGATGTTAATGTCTTGGCAATCCCACCTCATACAGCAACCCATGTGTTAAGAGCATTTTGTTCATGAGATTTTTAAGGTGAGAACATGTGTTTGGCAAAACCATTTTTTCTTCAACTTATTCAGGTAGAACATACGTCATCTAGAGGTTGATTATGATCTTAAAGTTACTCTGTGTAGAGGCATTCAATTCACAGTTTAAATTTCAATTGACTTGCAAGACATTTATTTAAAAGTTACAAAAGAAAGAATTTTCCTAGGTTAAAATGCAGCTTGGTGTGCTGAAGACATGAGCTGTCAAGACCTTACTTTCGAAGTCCAATATCTTTGCATTATTTATTAACCAATTGTTTCCCAAGTCATTCAGTAAAACAAACCGGCTTGGGCACTTTTTTTAGTGTGCAGCTTTGAGAAAGATCAGCAAACGTTGTAAACTAAAGATCTCAAATCAGGTCTCCTTCATGTTCTTGAACACAATGTGTCCAAGTACAACATGATGTCCTTTCTTGGGCATTTTTCAAGTGAAACAAATGCCTATGGTAATCAGCTAAACCATTTGCTCAAACTTAAAAAAAAAAAAAGGAGAAAAAAAAAGGCAAGGTTCATGTAGGGTGATCCAAACTAATAATTAGGTAACAGAAATACTACTGTTGACGTAATAACAGTATTTCTGAAACAAACATAATTACTGTCTCTTGCAGTATTAACTGAAAATCACAAAGAGCTGTGCAAACAGCAATCCAGCATGTGAACAACAGGAGAAAAGAGCATTTCTTACAGAAACATGCAAGATGGAGAATGAAGTGATTTGTCTAATTACTTCGTCCACCTCTCCAGTAGTACAGACTGATCCTTTTGTACTCTGTGTATTTGATTTCTAATTCTATACCATGCCCAGTCCTATTTCACTTCAAAACTGAGCACTTAAAGGGATTAGTGTTTGTTGATTGCTTTCATGAGATAATATAGCCTTGTTCTCCTCTATGCTGTTTACCCGTAATCTTTTATTTCCAAGGAGAAAATTCTGATTAGCCTTATGCTTTGAATAGCAGAATTATTTCCTAGAGTGTGACAATTGTGTAATCATTCAAATAAGCCAGTAAACAAGCCAGGACAAATTTATCTCCAGCATAACAATTCTGATTCAATTGAAATAAAAACAGTCGTAAATTCAATCCACAATAACAGAGTAAAATGCCCTTGGGGGTTCAACGAGTGAAACCTCTCAGGCCGGAAATACCTGTTCTGGTTTCCTAACCAGATTAATGCATCAGCCTTGCCGAATATGCTGTGTGTTAAAATACAGCGACATGGACAGAGACCAATGAAACCAGTTCCCAAACAAGCTGAAATTGCTTTAGTGACTACAAAGCAGAATTAATATTGTAGCTAATACAGGCATCTGGGCTTGAAAGTAAATTATGAAAGGTAGATTTCTGATAACTCTTTTTCTCAGAGACAAACTGAACCTTTAAGGCTTTTTAATTAAAATGGAAGAGATGCATGGGGCCTTTCAGTGAGACATGGGGAGGCTTGTAGAGCGCTGATGTCTGAAGAAACAGCGATGATACAATTTCTGTTGCTCGGTGGTTTATGCAACCACAAACTCATGGCCAGCACAGCTTTAATTTATTGCATGGTTAGAAGACCAAGGATGCACGACATGCCCCAGAGCACTCCTGCACCACCACTGAGATGAAGACTCTCTGGCCATACCTGGAATACTGCCCAGCATTAACTGCTACTTTCTTTGAAGAAGTCTGAAAAACATGAAAGAACATCCAAAAGGTCTTAGAAGATTTACTTGAAGCCCAGGGAACCTAATAACAGAAGAACCTCAAACTATATAGTTTGTTGAAGAGAAAGCCCAGAGTTGGTTCGATTGAAGTGTCTGTTTCGGAGAAGATTTCTAATAGTCAAAGCTGAAGGAAAATGAAGGTTCTTTAGCTGGAAGCTAAGCCAAATAAAACCAAAACAGAAATACAGACCACATTTTTCACAGTGAGCATAATTAACTCCTGGAATGATCTACTCAGAGAGCAGGTGTTTTCTCTATCATTCTAAGTCTATCTGGGGCAGGTATGAGCTTTGCACATTAATATTTGGAAAGAGAGATACTGAGACCTGCCGAAAAACATTACTGCAGCTTGCCCAAACACTGAAACTGCCAGCTTGCCCAGATACAGCGAGAAAAGCTTGTGATTGAGTGGCAACTGCCTGCTGCTGCCTACCAACACTCACACCAGGAGGACGTGTAGAAGCTGTTACGAATCTTCCCATGGCTGACACACCATCAGGGAGCTGAGAGGAGGAAGGAGACAAGAAGTCTCTTAGATCTAATGGTCCCAATGCTCTGCCACAGGACCAAGCAGGGTCCTGGCTGGTCTAACAGCCAACCTCAGCAGCCCCTTTTGACTCCTTTCCTCCCATTGCAGGGGTTCACTCTCCCAACCAGCACGTGACATGACCCTTCTTCAGGAACTTGCACTGCAGTTGCCTGTATACCTTACCTGGCCCAGGAGTCACTCTCTAACCAGCCCTCTCAGTGGGAGCCTGGAGTGAAAGTAACTCCCTCCATGTTCCTCAGACAAGGAGAGGACGTCCTGTGAACATCTAGTGGGACAAAAAAGCAATGTGTGGAAAGGGTGCATGGGGAAGAGGGGTGCTTTGTGTATGTGGTGGTCTGCTTGAGAGGTGTTGCTGTTGGGAGTTCTGTAATGAGCTGGAGAACATCTGTAACTGCAGTAGCAGTCAGATGCGTTAACGCTGCCTACCTGCACCTGAGTGACCGTCACTCGAAGCACTGGCTATGGGGTGCAAAGGCAAAAACCTGGAAAGAAAAGACCAGGAGACCAGAAGACCTTCTGAAGGAGTTTCCTGACGGGTATGAGACATGAAAGGCTGCTTAAATATCTTTTCTGAGCTCAGAAGTTATAGAGGGTGCTTAAAATGCTACAGTGAGGCTGTGAGTAGTTCTTGGCATTACACAGGTTGACCCAGAGCTGAACAACAGTGTCAGCGGAGCTGTGGGACTCGGCTGGACCGGCTCAAAGGCCCAGGACAGTGCCAGGGAAACTGGCACAGTTCCATGGTAGACCAAGGTGTAGCTGTAAGAAACAAGTCAGTTGTGTTGTATAAAATTTTCTAATTAAAGTTTCAGTGCAAAGCAGATATTCAACAAGAAAACTTCAACGAAACCATTAACATTTGGTGAGACTATAAATATGATTAAGTGTATGACACCATATAAATAATAGGCTGTACTGCCTGTATACTCTATGTAAAAAAATTTCATTTATGCGGAGACACAACACCACTTAAATTCTTGTTAAAAGAAGGCTACAGTGGAACCAAGTATTAGTGAAAATCTTCCAAAAAAGAGCACTGTGTTTACAGTCTTCCTGTGTAAATTCAATGACTGTTCAGCTCTCCTGCCCTGTCCTTTTGATCTGTGATAGATGTAGTGTTTGACATCGCTTGTTTTTGATACTTCAACTTTTAAGATCTTCTTGTCTTTTTGATATTGATAATAATTCACTGTAGCTAAAATCCCAGTGCCTGTGATAAAAAATGTTCTTCCATATTTTATACTGCCAAAAGTGTCCATTAGTAAGAGACTTGAATCATATTGCCCATTTCATTTTTCTGAGGAAAAAAAATATATGTTCTGAGCTCCTTTCTCATTATAATATTATGTTAATTGTTTCCATAGGAAAACAATTGGGAAACTCTTCTTAGGAAACTTCTTCCTCAGAAAACAGACTGGATTGATTACCCTTTCAGAATTCACAAGATGTACATACCAATGTCCCAAAACGGCAAAATAATTATGTCAGGCAGCGGTGGACTTTTGTAAAATCAATCAATCAATTTATCTATTCATCCAACTTCAGCAAAGACTTTCATATATTCTGTGCTCTGAGTCAAGCTTGCTCGACGCTAACAAATCATTAGGAAGGAGGGAGGCTCTCACCGTGCAGAATGCCTGGCAGGGATGCATGGGACATAGTCAAGAACAGACTGGGTGATCTTCAGATGGGTCCAGTGTCTCAAAAATAAAATATCTTAGCACAGATACCGCCAGCCTGGAGGAGATGCCATGGGCTGATTTGACCAGAAGTCAGCCCCCGTGTGAAGTCTACATCCACCTGCAAGGTAATGCATCTTAACTACTCGGCAGTGCTCAGGGTCAGGTTGGATGGGGCTTTAAGAAAGCTTATCTAATGAAAGGTGTCCCTGCCAGCTGCAGGGCGGTTGGACTGGATGATCTTCAACCCAAGCCATTCTATGATTCTGTGATACCATGGCTTATTATGGGAAAGGTCAGTTACACTCTGCCTGTTTTCTGTATATGCTGTTCTTTCATAATCCTTTGCGTGTGTGTGTTTACATACAATATAACTTTACCTCCGATTCCCCACTGTGATTTCAGTTTTTCCTTGGCATAAGCCTCTAAACTGGACTCAGCAAGGTAAGTTAAAATATATATTTATATTATATTTAATATCTTCACCTTAAAATCAAAGGCCTAAATATTGCCAACAGAAGCAGCTAAAGACACTCAAAAGGGCTCTGCAAATTCCAGTCTGACCAAGGTCAGTGGCAGTGGCCTTGGCCTGCGCCTGAGTTACTCCAGCTGCTGACTGTGTGCTCTGAGTTCTGCCTCAGGCACGCCGTGCTCTGGACAAGCTGCCTGTGCCCCCCACAGCCTCCCCGCCCCGCAGGACCCTCTGCAGTTAGAGCAGCCCCACATCTGTGGGTGGTTACCTGGAGTCACCAACCAGGATGGATACTGGGAGGGAAGGTACCATCTGCATCTCTGGAGGTGCGCTTGGGAGGCAGGCTGGAGGCTCACTGCCATCATGTAACCCAGATGTGCCTTCCCTCATCCCGTCTGCACCAGATGTGTGCCCTCCAATGAGAACAAGCAGGGTTTCACACCTCAGTACAAAGGGAAGGTCTATT
The DNA here is from genome assembly GCA_013400135.1 of Rhinoptilus africanus. Taxonomy (NCBI): domain Eukaryota; kingdom Metazoa; phylum Chordata; class Aves; order Charadriiformes; family Glareolidae; genus Rhinoptilus; species Rhinoptilus africanus. Next base: position 631,905 of record VXBO01008333.1, read on the forward strand.
AAACACCTGTTTTCATGTCTTACAAGATGTCTAATAAGCTTACTTAGGCAATTTAAACAAGTGGGTTTCCAAATTCCCAGCTAATCTGTCTGAGACAGGGACTGATAGCTATCGTGTTGAGGCCATGTTCTGTTTAACACAAACATTTGATATGTTGTTAATTCAAGCTTTAAAACCTGCGAGTTATTTCAGCCAGGTCATTGTGCAAATAATTACAAGGAAATTTCTTTGGAGGGCAGCTACTTTTTCTGGTAAGGGAATATTTGCCTGCGTTTTATTTTTCTGAATGTACAAAATTTCCCAGGCTGGGCAAATTGAGCCAAGAAGAGACAATCCAAGGACAGGCTGAGTCCATTGGGAACACCGGCACAAAAACATGCTACAGAAATGAACTCAGAGAAATCTCTTCTTACTGGAGAATATCAGTATTTCATGAAGTGCTTTTCAATCCAGTGTGCTTTTAGGACAACTTTTTAGTTTGTTGGAAACAAAAACCATTTCATTCTGCTGATGAGCACATAAATAAGTAAGCAAATAAATAAAAATTATTTGATAATTAAATCATCCTATCTTTGCAGTGTACATTATCCTGCTGTTATCAGATTAAGACTCTTTTTTCTCCTAACTAATCAGATGGAGGGATTAAAACCTGCATACGCCAGTGAAACACAAAACAGCCAGAGGGAGAAAAGCCAATTTGATAGGACAGATGGGCTGGGAGACGGTGACATGCAGTGCCTTATCGTGGCTGGGCAGAAGAGTGGCAACTTTCTCATGAAAATGGATTGGCAGAAATATATCAGCACGGCACTTTGACAGCCCGCAAGATCTGCTCTTCTTGCTTCCAGCTTTCCAGGACACAGGTATTCCAGGAGGTTTTGTTTGAGGGCGCACACAGGTGACACATGATGAACTGTCACAATTTGGAGTAGTTATGATATATTCTGTCTACAAGAGTGCTCCCAAACATGGCCATATGTGTTAGTGACTGCTGCACCACCTTAATGAATCCTTCCCCAGTTCTTAACAATTTAAAGCATTGCTGTGGTAGGCGTCTATTTAAATGCACTTGCTAAAACCACCGCTTCTGTTCAGTTCCCACATTGGAGTAATGCCTAGTGGTACCTTTTCTCTTCTGCATGGTTTGTGGTGCTTGGTGCAGTTCTGTGCCCCTGGAAAACCAACAGCAGCTGTGCAAGTGGCATATGTATTCAAAGAAGCTGCTACAGGCAGTTTCTGAATCACAGAGGATCAATATTAATTACATTTCATCACTTTGACACTGTACTGTGGGGGAAAAATGCTAAAAATAGCCTTATTTCCTCAGTTTATGTTCTTTCTCCTTCTCAGTCTTTTCATTTCTGTTCTGTTCTTTAAACTCCAGTTGTATACGTGTGACTCGCTGAGAGGTGTCCCAAACCACGTTAAAAAGAAAAATTAGCTTTATGCAGCTTTCAGAAGTCTTTGATCCACAACTAATCTGAGCGGGGTTCTGACCTCCCTGCATCCCTGGAGCAGGGCAAAGACACCCAGGAACCGCCTCATTACCAGCTGTGTATCTGAACTGCTGGTTTTTTCCATTGTGCTCTTCAGTTCCTTTCCCCTCTGACCAGCTTCTTTTTTATGCATCCTCTTTCTTACATTAATTTGCACCTCCCTTGACCTGCTGGCCACACTTCTTTTAATGCAGCCTAGGATACAGTTGGCTTTCTGGGCTGTGAGTGCACATTGCTGGTTTATATCTAATTTTTCATCCACCAGGCCTTCGTTTTTATCAAAGGTAAGTGAATTGGCACTGCTTAAGTAAGAGGAATTTTTGGGTCCATAATTGGTAAGACGGAATTTAACATTAATTCTTGATTTCAAGTGCCCATCCCTGTGAAAGTCAAGAAGAACTTACGAAGCTGAAGGCGTATCTCTTTTTTTCAATTATATCAACAGATCTAATCTAGGCTAATTCGTTTCCTCAACAAATCTAATATAGGCTAATTCCTCTCCCCACAAACCTCAACCCTTACAACCTTAAAGCGTCAGAGCTGCTGCAGTACTATTGCTTCAGCCCCATGGAGAAGAGAGAACATGGGCAGAAGCAGCAATGGTACAGAGAAGAGTTACACAGGTGTGTGTAATATCCAAATACAGGCTAATATTAATGGTGAATTGTCTTTGCCTGGGGCTGTGATGATATCTAGCTATGATTGTAAACTTATTTCTCCTACTCTTCAAATTCATGTGGTTTCTGAAAGAAACCTTGCTTTTGTTTCATTGATCTAAACTAGCTTGACTTTTAGGGGGGGAAAGAAGCACAGTAATGGAGACTTTATCCTTTTTTTTGATTCTGTTGCATGTGCTACACGTTCTTTTCACCCCTAGCAGCAGTGAAAGCAAGGCAAACTTGTGCAGATACCAGTTCAGCGCTGAGCAACAGGCTGAATCCTAGGTCCAGCCTCTCTCAGACCTCCAGCCATAGGGACTTGTGGCAGCTGCTAATGAATCTTTAATGGGGAGTGGAGAGAGAAAGGGAGAAAAAGACAAGCTGCTGGAAGGATGCTCATCGTCTCTCCTCCAGAGTTTGTTCTTGGGCACGGATTACCCTTTTCACAATGTGTGCACCATGCACTCTTCTAAGAAAGCTGTGGCCAAAGTGCAGCATAGTTGTGATGACGTTTGATAATGACACAGTGGAGCTGAGAAGGTGTGAGACCCTCAGCATGGATTTTGGCTACACAAGAACCTGGCAGGATGAAGCAGAAAATGCCGCAATGTAAGTGCTGCAAGAGAATTCTCTCTCTTCTGTGATCTTTTACCGTATGTCTGAATAACTGCTCATATTGCCCACGCAAACATCATAGGTTGCTCATGCTGAGTAAATATCTGTTTCAAAAAAGCAATATTGGTCTTAAATACTTATTTTTTATGCACCGCTTGAAGTCCCAAATTGTTATTCAAGGACGGCAAGTGTACTTCCAGCAATAAAAACAACTCAGTGGTAAGTTTAACTACTTTATCCTTGCCTTCGCTGTCTCACAAATGAGACAAGATTTCTTCTTTTCAAGACACTGCTCTTATTCGACATGCCTGCAAACTTTTTGATAAAGTGCCTGTCTTTTAAATGCTACCCAGATCTCAATGCATCAGGAGTTTACATTGACAGAAGCATTAAAACACAAATCATAATGTGGCACTCTTCAAAGATGCAAGGGAAAAGGTTGTTTTGAACATCTTCTTGGTAATAAAACCCCAAAGTAATAAAGGGCTACAGAAGATGATTAAAAAGAAGGTTAAAATAAATCCTATCTTGGCGAAGATATGGCAGGAATCACTTCAAAAAATACACACAAAGAGCAGGACGAACAGCAGAGGCTGCTCTCACCTGCAGTTAACTGCCTTGTAGTCCTGGTGCATGTTCCTTCTCGAAACTCCAGCTCCCTAGCTGCTGCTGGTGGGCTGCAGTGTGCGGAACGGCACAAGTGTCAGTTGTTGTCTGACAGCCACGACGTGAGTGATTATACAAACACGGCGACGGGCAGATGTTTTTACCAGTCCAGCCACACTAGAAGTTTCCTGCTTGCTTTGATCTTGCGCTCTCTGCCTTTCTCACAGTTTGATCAAGATATGCAGGCAATAGCACGTGACATAGTTTAAAGATGATTTATAAGCAGGTTGATTTTATCAATATTGTATCAACTATTAATGTACTTCAGGATGCAGATCCTAAAAAATTAAGAAAATTTAAAGCATATGAAAACATTGGTGACACAAGCCAATGAAAGACTTGATCCTTATTTATGCTGATCAGGCTTCACACCTCTCCTGGCAAGCTGAACTCATCAGCAGTTATTTCATGGTAGACTTCCTGTGACAGCTGTTTTTTTAGCTGATGATCATGTTCATAGGATCATGCTCACTTCAGCCAGTCATACATGGGACATCCTATCAAGACACACTGACTGACTTGCTACAATCAAAATCCATCTCTTCGGGCAGTTCTGCATCTAGAAGTTGCAGCATCTAGTTGCCCCATCCCTCCAAATGGCCACCGCCTACTATATTTTGTGTGCTAGATAATTGTGTTGGGTGAGCAAGAGGAGTTGATCATCTGGTCTGCTTCAGTGGTTATCAGCTTTCCTCTAGATGAGGCTTGTGTGAAAAAGACCAGTGGTGTTCTGCCCCTGTCGGAGCCAGCCCTTTCTTACTGCCTCCCTATCTATGCTCAGCCACCTCCTCCAGCAGTACCAGGACTGTCACTCCTGGCTCAGGGCTCACTCCTTACCCATGCTTATTCTGCTTCCTCCCGCTCACTCTGAACCTGCTTCCCTCAGAACAGGCGCTGAAGCCAGGCTACTGAGGTTACCTGTCCTGGCTAATCCAGTTCAGAGTCTTTCAGTCATTTCAGTGCTCTCTTCCCGTGCTCCAAGCACCTGAGACGCACTGCAGAAACATGCGCTCAGCTCTCCACTGAGCCACAGCACTCTCCTTGCACCTCTCCCCTGAGGTCTTGCATCCCCTTGCATGTTCAGTAAGACAGTGTGGACATGTATGTACATTCAGGTGTTACAATGATGGTGTGAGCTGCATCTTGCCAGAGAAACAAGGACATGAAAGGGGGAAAAAACGTGAACACTCAGCCTTGGAACAAATTAAAGTTTCCTGATTCAGATGCCTGGTTTGACACAATTGCTTTATGCAAAAGCCCATCAAATGTGAGTAGCAAAACATTTTGTTTAATCAAGCGTAACGTACTGTACCATAATATTAGTCTTGGCTGTGCATGTGTCAGGGGAGTTCATATCACCATGAATCACTTGTTACGTTTTGTTTAAAGACTTTTGGTGGGTGGCTCAGCGTGAGAGACATGTTCTTGTTAACTCAGGAATCTTCTCATTTGGATGATTTAGAAGGGAAAGTTCCTGCAACTGATACAGGAGTTGGATTCCATGCCTTGATGCACTCCCACCTCCCACGAGATCTTTGCTTGCTTGAAAATTTCCTGTATATCAAAAGTCAGTGTAAAGCTAAATGGATTATTGCAACAACAGTGACCTATGCCTGGACTGGGGTTTATCTCTTAGCCCATTCATATGACGTATGCCAAGGTTACTGAAAATCAAACACTGACAATGGAGAGGCATTTCTGTCCACAGATTCTTGTGGTTTCTCCTGCTATACAACTTTCTTTTCTTACCAAAGAAAAAAAAAGTAAACAAAGCCTAGGGACCAAAAGCAGCAAGTCAAAGCAGCCAATTAATAAAGGAGAGAAGTACTCTAGGTCAAGGCAGATGAACTGGCCTGCCTCCTCCAACAGACTGTTGAGCTGCCAGAATAACTGCTATCGCAAAACTTATGCATGACCCAGTCACTTTTTGTTCTGAAAACATTTCCTGCTGGAATAGACTGTTTGGCCCTGGAGCCTCTGTTTTCCTGTGTTTTTCACTGTCAGAAAGTGCGTGGATTTGCATTGCTTGTATCAACACAGCAGCAGTCAGCAATATTTTAAACATCATCAAGGCGCAGGGAGTCAACGGCATCAGTTCTGACTGACTAGAAAATTTATTACTTTGCTAGCAGTTTTTGCCAAGCATATTTACTTGAAAATATTAGCCATTCCTGTACCTATATGTCTGCTCAGCACAGCTCTCTGTTACCTGTGAATACCTGGTGGTATTTCTTCTGCTGTGGCCTTCTAAACAAGCCACAGTAACATGGAGTTCCACATCTGATAACTGGCCCCACCTTTTCAGCAATGTTGGCTCATCCGCCTTTACTCCACATGGTGTGCATCACAGATACGCCCCTCAGGATAAGTTCACACAGCAAACCGAAGCTGTGATTGTATCGTGGGTTAGTAACAACAGCTGCGATGCCTTAAGATCACAGTCCTCAGCACATGCTAGCAACCAAAGCAGGCACAACCAGATATACCAAGGCAATAAAAACTTGTTTAGTTTTACGCTCTTAATTGTTTGGTCCCTCCCTTACCAGCCTATCTGATTCTTCCCTTCCATGACAGCAAGAGCTTGCATCTTCCCAGGCTGCGAGGAACTGAAGCCAGGCTGCATCATTGTGCGGGAGCCAGGGAGTGACTCAACACCAGGAGGACATATGTGGCACGGGGTGAAGGTTGTACCCCTTTACATGGTGAAAGGTGGGGGGAAATGCCCCTAGGCATGGGCTGAGGCAGGAGTGGGGTTCATTTCTCACACTTACCTGCTCACATTAGTGGGGTGCATATCCCCCGCTTGCATGTTCCCTGCACTGGATACGCAACCTTTTAGATATTCATATAGAAACTCATTCCCATGCAAGCTGATCATTTAGCATTTTTTAGGGCTTATAGCCTCATAAAAAGCCTTGGGAAAATGTAAAAACAATTATTGGTGTATGAGAAGAGGAGGAAATCCAGAAGGTCATCTTTTTTGTCCACCTCAGTTTGCCGATAGCAATTAGATGCAGAAGTCTAATACCGTGAACTTCAAAACTCTGGCTTGTACTCCTAGTGCCTAAGTCCATAGTTATCAGGGGTTTAATAATGAAGGTCCCTTGCCTAAAGTTCTATTTTTGTGAATAAACAGAACTGTCTTGATCTCTTCAGTCCTAGCAACTCATACCTCTCATACTTGAGCTGATTAGGATTGAAAAAATTAAGTATTCCTGAAGCGTATCCATTGAGCTCCTTCTCTGGAAGACATGCTCCAGGTGGTAATGGAAATGAGTGGCTGGATTCTGTGCTTCCCTTTGCGTATGTAGAATCAAAGTTCTCTTTTCCTCCCTTTGCCCTGTCCTTCCCTCATCCACTGACTTGGGTTGGGTGGGCGTAGCAATGCTTTTACTTACTTTGTTTGAAGCAGCTCCTTTTTGCAAACAAGAATCTAATATTCACTAAGAAAAAGAGATACAATTATTTTAAATTAAAAAAAAAAATAATTGCCCTTGATGACTCAAGCAACACCTTGAATTTGGGTATGCTACACAAATGAGGAGCAGCTTACTCGCCCTCCAATTTGTTTGGTCTTTAAATTCTGTCTGTACAAATTACTACACATTCTGTAGGAGGAATAGTTTCTCCTTCCCACCCCATATTGATCCATTTGTACTTCCCATCTTCCTCCTCCATGCCTTGGAACTTGGGAACTGAGACACCCTTAGGCAGTGGGCAGAAATCTAGGGTTCAAGACAGTAAGTTTGAAGGAAGAATTGCAGTCATACTTGTCACTCCTAGATGAGTTCTCCAAACACTGAAGCCTGGTACAGAAAAGTGTCTGATTCTCCTAGTGTTAGAAGAAAGGAGTGACTCTGTTTATAACTCTTGCCAGATGTGTAATCCCTGTGCAGCTTTGGTACCTACCTCTTCATAGTATATTCTTCTTCAGAGGATAAACATGCAAAGGTTTTTGGCATTAGAAAAAAAGCAAGTCTTTTTAAGTATCTGGACCAGGCAAACTAAATAATTTGTATAAAATCCCACAGAACGTCTGTGAGAGCACAAGAACTGAACCCACATTTCTTAAGGTCTGGGCAACTGCCCACTTCAGTGAACACCCTTCCTCTTTCTGGCTGATAATGGATGAGTCCACTTGCTGTGTGTAACGCCTGGGGCAGTGTGTGGATTCTGGCAAACAGGAGCAAAAGAGCCAGGATTCAAGTTGTGCTGAAGCCTGTCTGCTTACCTATAGACATAGCTGAGGCTGTAATAATTGCCTTCTCCTTATGGCTGAGAGTGGGACAGCTGCTGTTTTACCAGATCACCAAGCACTTGCAGCGGTATGGAGTATTTCACTTCCTGAAGCCACCTGTCCCATACTTTACCAAGTTACCTGCCAAAAAGAGAAACAGCAGTGCTCTTGCTTGCTGTGTTTTTGTCCAAGATTTATTTATAGTAAAAATCTATTTCTATTTCATAAAAACAGATTTATCTTTAATTTCCTTTCCTGCTTTGATGGGAAAAAAAAGGGGGGGTGTGGCCGGGGGG
>VXBO01008333.1:639963-651920 GCA_013400135.1 Rhinoptilus africanus
GTGTGGCCGGGGGGTGGCGCGGAGGGGTGTCCAGCAATAAGGTATCATTTGGCTTCAGTGACTAGTTACTCTTTCTGAGAACCTAGCAGCCCCTGGGTAAAGGCTTTAAAATCGTGGAAAGCTATTCCCTGTGTGCCTTTACATTACTTCAGAGAATTCACCATAATGACTTCTGATCACGGCATTTCCTAATTGCAGGATTGCAGCTTACTCCTCCTGTAAAAGGCAGTGCAAAATTACAGTGTTTATGGTTGGATTGACCAGGAAAACTGCACCTGCAGGGAGAAGCATGGGGCATGTGATTGCTTTCCGGAACACTAGAGCTATTAGCTTTGTGGCAAAGGCCTAGAGCTGGAAAGATTGTGATCATTGTGTTGGGGGAATTATTTGATTGACTGCTGAAGCTTGCCATATGTGTGGAACATTTGTCTGCTTTCTTCCCTATGATTACAGTTATTTCATTAAATAAAGAGGGAAAGCTAAGCATTTACAGTCTAAGCATCCTCATCTGCTGCCATTTCCTCTCAAAGCATCACCTGTCATATTCCTTACGCTGAGGGCCAGCACCTTAACCAAAAGATCTAATGAAACTGATATTTATTTCTAAGCTAGACTTCTATCAGTTTGTACCTCAAAAAGCAAGCGTGAACCTTGGTTAAGCTCTGGTTATTGTTGTTCTTTTGTTTGCTTGTTGAACAAATATTGCATAGCTATTATTAGTTCAGGTTGAATTGTGCTTACTGCAGAACCCATGAATGGAAAGCAGGAGGTCACTGAACCCAAGCTCAGTAATTTCATTCCTCGTGCCCTCTTAGCAATGATCCTCCCAGACTATTCACATATTCATATTATCCACAGCTTGCACTACAGCAGGGAAATTCCCAGCTAGGCAGATCCCTCCAGCCATATAGCCTGGACTTATCAGCAGAATGACAAAAAGTAGACATAAGGGAAGAAAAAGAGCAGACAGAATCCAGTAGCTCAAACCTCCTCATTTTAGGTAAGCTAATGAGAGAATGCACGATCAACACAGCATTGGGACTACTGCCAGCCAGCCCAGCTGCCCTGGGTTTCTTTTTCTCTTCTTCTGTGCCTTGTGCGACAGTGGGAAACGTCTTCAGGGCTTGTTTTGGTCTAAGACACATAGTAAAGAAAGAAAAAAAGGAAACGATGAAAGAAAATGTTCACACTACTGGAGTGTATGTCGAGGAAAGTCTAAGAATATTTAGGGAATGTTCTTCTCCCTATTAAAGCAGAACTGCTGATAAGTATATATGCATTACTACAGAACGAAATAACTGAAAATAGGGTACTCTTGAAAGAGAACCCAGCCTTCTCATCTTACTTTAAACAAAAAAGATGTTTTCTTGTCTATACAGCTTTTTATGTAGTTGGGAAGATTGTGAAGCTCTGTTGTAATTACATTTTGTCGTATAGTGTGGGTTTGAAGTACAATGAGTCACTGGACGGTGGGGTTGAGGTAGGGGACTGTGCCTTCCCGGTGCACGCCTTCTTATGCTGTTTCCTATCTATATGCTGTTGTTTAGCTTTTCCTTCTCTTTGCCATTTGGTCTTTCGCTTGTGTGATTTGTAATAGGAACATCACAGTACTGGTAAGGAATCTCACAGGTCAAGTAGAGGCTCCTGCTTGTCATCAAATGTTGTCACAAGGACCACAACTGATGCTAAACTGTGCAATATGAATGCCCTCATGGTGTCCAATCTTAACAAATGATTGCTATTTGCAGAGTGAGAGTCCTGCCAATTTGGAATGAGGCTGGAATGCTAAACTGAAAATGAGGAAAATGGAGAAGCCAGCTGAATGAACTAAAAAGACCTCCTCACCTTGCAGCTGTTGCGATGTGAGAAAACCACTTAATCTAGGAGATAAAAAAGTTTCAAAAGGCTGGATGGTTGCAAAAAAAGAAAAAGTCTACTGCTCCACCTTCATGGGGAGTGTGGGAGTTTCTAATAGTTAATGACATAATTTATTGATTTTCTGAGAATAAAAGAGCTACTCTACAGCTAGCAATTTCTGTAAGTCAGCACACAAAATAGTGCTGAGATTGAATGACTTTGCAGGATCACCTGTCCACAAAGCCACCGGTGATTGCAAAGCTCTTCTGCTGACGTAGCAGAGTCAAATAGAAAGCACCGTATTTTCCCAGTACATGGCTGGATTAAGAGTTTGGTAGAACACTATGATTTTAGCAATTGATCACACCAAAGCAAGGGGCAGGAAACTGCAGGAGGAGTAAGGTGGCCTCTTTTGAGTGGCACACAGTAAACTGGTACAGAACCAGGTCCTGGGCACCGTGGCTTATCTCAGGAGAGATATCAACAGTGTTCACAGGTGCTTGGATCTCACCGGGTTCAAAAGCCAGCAGGGTCTATCTGTATAAAGACAAAACACCACCACTCCACTGAGCTCCTGATAACATGCTTGTTGTCTACATTGGAGGGAAAAACAGTTTAGCACAGAGCCCTTGAAATGTTGCTAACCCTTTTTCCAAAATATGTGTTAGTGTAGGATACACAAACTGAGGCAACTCCAGACATTGCAACAGCATCACACAGAAGAACAAGATACAGATCAGGCAGAAGGAGTAAATGGGCACTCTGCAAGGGCATCCGTTAAATTCAGGAGACAGTAAAGAACTTGAAATTTACAATACATAACAAAAAGCACTTTCAAATGAAGCTTGAGTCAAGGTTTGCTGCTTCTGTATTTCAAAACAGGAAAAGTTGCGAAAACCAGTAAAAGAAGAAAAGTTACAGAAAACCTGGTGCCTCTAAAACCCCTACTGGGAAAAGCTTTCTGTGGAGCTTTCTAGAAGGAGAATTAGCTAAACCTGATACAATATTTGCTAAACCTCTGTGTTATGAAATGGATGGATAAAGACTGGCAGAGAGAATTTGTTTCAATGGCCATGCTTACAATCAATCCGAGGCCTTAAAGAAAATAATGGGCTCTATTTCAAAATGAAAATTGTTGAAACTGCTGGGCAAGGCAGTTGGCTGATGTCTTTCAGGAAGAAACTGGAACAGATTGGAACAGATAAAAACGAAAATTATGCTTGAATAAGAGGCTGCTTAAAAGCTCATCCGCTGTTTCACACTACTGCAAAAGAGAGGCAAACTGCTAGGTGTGTAACGATGGCTAACTGGGGTAAGATGGAGTGTGTTACTGTGGCAGTAATAAAAGATGGGCTGACACCCATCCCTGTGGTGATTTCAAGAACACCAGTAGCATGGCATAAAAATTGCTATCTGTTATCTGCAATTTGCCTTATTAGCTGGTGATAAGAATTTCCTTAAGGTATACTCAGGCTAATCCTACACAGAATGGAGATTGAAGATGGTAAGAAGCGGTGTTAAAAAACATTAGCTTACAAGGTATTTGCTGTAAAACGGGCTAGTGTTTAGAACAAACATGCTGCCTTTGCCATAAAGACATCTTGCATTGGTTCCCCTTTGCGTGACAGAAACAGTAACTTTGCATGCGTTGAAAAATTTTATTGAAGTGCCTCTTGCCTCTGCTTGTAGGTCTCTTACCTCTGCCAAGCTTAATTATGCTCACATTGAGAGAGAAGCCCACAAATGCACTCTGGGGATGTAAAAGGTTTTGCCACAGGTCACTGTCCTGTCATTTAAATGTTTACACAAAGAAGGCAATGGGCATGACTGTTACTTTCGAAAGCCCACTGCTATGCCATTCACGTCCGAGAGTCTCCCTCAATAAGAAAATGCAGCCTGTTTGTTATTTTACCTCTAGAAGCAGGAGATAACAATAAGCAAGCAGCAAAAGAGAATAGTCTGTGCATTTTGCTACAGGCTGAGTAAAACCTCAAAGAAATTCGGAATAATTAATTCTGGTTTAAACAATAGACTAGAGGACAAAAAAAGGACTACTTCATAACTCCCCAGTGGCCACAGAGAACCATCACACAGTATTTTTCATAAAATAATCAACTCCATAGGAAAAGCTGTTACAGTTGTTGCTTGTCCTTCTCCTCAGAAACATACATGGAAGGGTGAGCCTGTCTTCAAGCAGGAGATAGAAAGAGCTCAGCATATTTAATCTGAATGCTGCCACAGACAGGCTTGATGTCTAGAAATACACTGGAGGAAACAGAAACACCGAGGAGAGGCCACAGAGCAGCACTGGCACAAGCGCAAATATATATTGGTAGTTTACAAACTAGTATAAATTTTCTGGTAAGGCCAGCAAAAATGAATTACTTTTCAATTGGCACATAGTAAGTTTGTGATGGTGAATGTAGCACCTGTATCTCAGTGACCTATCCTGGGAAGTTGCCTCCAGTCTTATATTCCTTATCGACACAGCAGCCTTCCCTTGAAAGCTCTTTCCAGCACAGTTCCCTTCACCTTTTTGTGTGACCGTATACTTGCTGCAGTCAGGTCTGCCTCACTTGTTTCTTGCATCTGCTGATAACCCCATTCCCTTTCAGGGCCTCTGGTCTTACAGTGATTTAGTATTCCCTTTGTTAAGTTCCAGTTTATAAAAGGGACATTAAAGGGCTTTAATCCTCAGGTTCAGGGCCCTCAATTAATTGTTTCTCAAAAGAGCCTTATCTCTGCCACTGCTTTTATTCATCAATTTAACTGTCTGCAGTCAAGTACAATAATATAAAACAGGTAAACTGAGGTCCCACCTGGTATTTATTTCTGGAAAATTAGTAGACATATATCATATGTCTACACAACTCTATATACAAAGGTTTGTAGCTTTATTTCTTTTAAGAGGCCAATACAAATATAAGAAGGTTGCTTAATCTTTGCTACAGCTTATGCAGCTCAGTTCATAAGAGCTCCCATAAGTACAAGAAAAACTGATCAGTAATAAACTGCCCTTTCACAGCAGTTTCATACAGACTATGTAGGTTCATTAATAGAAATTTGATTAGATTTCAGTAGATGCATGGTCTAAATAGCCTGAAAGATCCAGTGTGTATCAAACACATCCTGAATTATGATGAAACTGTGAAAAATTGTCCCCCTTTATGGATGGCAGCTCTTGAACAGAATGTTGATCATGCAGATTTTTTTTTTTATCCAAATGGCTGTTTGGAATGATTTGAAACACATCACATTATTGTCTTACCTTCCTGCCATAATAATAATAGCAGAAAATTTGATCCAGATATTTAGCAAGCAAAGTATGTTGTGGGTCCAAATGTGCCCAATAAATGATCAGCGTGCCAAGCCACACAACAACCATTTCACGGGGTTTATCAAGACCCTGTGAAGCCTCCATCCGGCCCATTACTGTCCATGCTGCTCAACATCTGAAGTATAATTTGGTCCTCCATCTGGGTTGGGGCAATCCCAAGCACCAATATAGGCTGGGCAGTGACTGGCTTGAGAGCAGCCCCGAAGAAAAGGACTTGGGGGGGCTGGTGGATGAGAGGCTCAACATGAACCATCAGTGTGCAGGAAGCCAATCGTATCCTGGGCTGCATCAAGAGAAGCGTGGCCAGCAGGTTGAGGGAGGTGATTCTCCCCCTCTACTCCACTCTCGTGAGACTCCACCTGGGGTACTGCGTCCAGTTCTGGAGCCCCTACTACAAAAAAGATATGGACGTGCTGGAATGTGTCCAGAGAAGGGCCACGAGGATGATCAGAGGGCTGGAGCACCTCTCCTAGGAAGGCAGACTGGGAGAGCTGGGGTTGTTCAGTCTGGAGAAATGAAGGCTCTGAGGCAACCTTATGGTGGCCTACCAGTACCTTAAGTGGACCTACAAGAAAGCTGGTGAGAGACTTTTTAGGATGTCGGGTAATGGTAGGAGTAGGGGGAATAGATTAAAACTAGAGATGGGTCATTTCAGAATGGACATTAGGAAGAAGTTCTTCACCATGAGGATGGTGAGACACTGGCACAGGTTGCCCAGAGAGGTGGTGGGAGCCCCGTCCCTGGAAGTGTTCAAGGCCAGGCTGGATGGGGCTCTGAGCAACCTGGTCTAGTGGGAGATGTCCCTCCCCAGGGAAGGGTGATTGGAACTAGATGATCTTTAATGTCCTTTCCAACCCTGACAGTTCTATGATTCTATAATTTTTGCCATTACCTTCACATTACAAGCGTTATTTGGAGCCTTGCTGACATACTTACTTGAAGGAACCAGAAGTCTGTTCAGCAGAGTCCAAAGACAGAATATTAAGTCAAAACCAAGAAGGTGACATTATAACATTAGTGAGGAGGAAACTGTTATTGAAGTAGAAATTCCACTTTTCACTTTTGTGGAACAGCCCACTGTGCATTGGAGTCATGCTGGGGGAGAAAACCTGCAGATAAGTTGGAGAGGTTCATATGCAATAGAACAACTGAATTGTACCATTTTTCTCAAATAGCCTGAGTTACATCCTCACAATATATCAAATAATGACTGAAAAACACAGCGATGGAGAAGGATGCAGTGTTTTCAGGATGATAAGGTTGAGTGTAACTGCTTTTTGGGAAATGAGCAGCACCAGATTGAAGTACAAAATTCTGTAGATGAGTAGCAGATGGCAAATGAAAGCATGTGAATACATGCATCCCATACTAAGCCAGGCTGATCATTTACTAGAGATTTGTGTTCTGCTTTTACAAGTTTTAGCATTGGTAACTGTTTCCTCTAGGTGTTCATAAGGAGTTAAAGCTGAATCAGAACTCACATATTGTTCTACCTTAACTGCAAATATTTGCATATTTTTAAAGCACTCTATTAGTGCTTACCATGTTTTGAAGCTCATAGGAATCAGGCAGAGCAGCCCTACAGGTGTAGGTGCGAGTTCGTACACATCTACAACCGTGGCTATTTAGAAGCCCTGTAACACGTTCTCTTCATAGTGACTTAGTGAGTAGAAGCAGCACAATTTTAGCCAAATTAACAACTTGTTAATATAATTGCCCAAACACATAAATATTTTTGGATTGTGATTAGAGGAATTCATGATTAGGAATGCACAGTCATTTTAAAGATCCCATGGTGTTTTCTTTGGAGCCAAAAGAAACAACACAATAGTCAATTAAACAGCCTTCCTTGAGTGGGATTTCTTATATGCATCAGAAAAGCACAGAGCTTGGTGTGTGTCAGCTCTTACATCCACATCTGCTTTTATCTTTGGAGTGTCTTCAGAGTCAACCAGGAGAAATTTACAACTAATGTTTATTCAGGACATAAACCCAAATTAATGCATTTGGAACAATGTGTTCTTGCTCCCATTCACATAATGAAATTTGCCTTTGATTTGAATGGGAGCAGTGCTGGGCTCTCCGCAGCTACTGATTATACATGTCAATATTAGGCTGTGTTTGAATGATGCTGTATTATGCATAAGAATAAAGTATCATGGAGATGTTGTGAGACACCAGGCAACATAATTACATGGATTGCAAGAGAAACACAAAGCAAAATATAGTACTATGTATTAATAGCCCATCTCAGCCTCCCCTCATTATATCTGGACCTTTGTTTACTTAATTAGGAATGATTTTGAAGTTAAATCTGTATTTTTTTTTCTGATGATGGCCTTGTTCTGAATGTACATACCCTGAGAAGCAGCTGTTGACATGACTGAGCAGGATATTGTATTTTATTAAATTTACTTGGGAGAGTTCTGACGCCAATTGCTAGCACGTTTGCAGTCCCAATAGCATTGAAAATCTAATAGCAAGATGAGCTTAGAATAGTACCCATACAGTGTTCCTGGATGAAGAAAACACTGCCACCCTGTACTGGTAGACTACAGGAGACCAAGATACACTTCACTATAACTTCAGGTAAAGGAGACTGATTGTTCTTCAGACTTACATTCATTTAACAGGATAGTAGAAAATATTTCCCACCCTGCATCCACAGCAATATGGAATATTTGAAAAATGTTGTTATCAATGTCTGCAAACAATAATTATAGCTAATACAAATGCTATTGCTATCTGAGGTAATATCAACCGTATGTATTAATCCTTAAAATACGTAAACAGTCCTACTCTCAGTTCATAAATGTGGAAAGGTGGCACAGAGGTATCTAGTGACCATCCACATATAAAGAATGAGGGAGAGAAGGACACAAAGCCCCAGCTCTGAACTGAAACCATATTAGAATCTGTCTTTTCAGAAAGAATAAAAACCCTATTCTTGCCATGTAGTTATGTTATAAGCCAGATTTTAAAAGTCAATAGCAGGATTCTTCAGTGGATTTCATACCTAATCATAGCTATGAAATACCTTGGTTTTTTCGTGGTCAAGTTAGAGGTTCAAAATGAGTAGCTAGATTTTAACAGTTTTCTCCAAATCAAGACCCTTCACGTTCTCACAACATCAAAAAAGTTTCTCCAGTTTAAATATCTAAGCTGTAACAGGACATAATAATCTCAGGCTGGAGCAGGTCACCTGCATCAACTTGGGTGCTATATAAGGCTTCCAAATAGGTGTTCAGCCGCAGAGAGCGTTAGCAGCAGAAATAAGGGTGAGACCACTTGCAGGCATACGCAACAAGTGTCTCGTAATTCAGTAACAAAGAAATACAATCTCTGGCAAAGCAATCTCATGGAAACTGATGTATTAACACTAGCTAATGATTGACTCGCTATTTACAGAAGGCTTCATTAAGCCTTGCCTGCTGCCTGTACTTCATCTTTTCTGTCATTACAGTGACAGTTTTCCTGTGTTATAATTACATATTCGTAGATGTGGTTTCAGAAATTGGAAAGAACCTGCAAATAAAACCAGCACTATAGCTAATTGCCCTAAGGCTTTATTATTAATAGTAAGGTATATAAGATTCCAATATAATTTTTCCTTTTATAAAGATGTTAATTATTCCTTACAACATTTTCAAAAGAAGGCAGCACAGGAAACATCGTCATGGCATTCTCAGGTTTATTTTACTCTAATTCATTTCAGGGGGACATGGTGAAATTTATTAATGGGCATCTCCATGCTCAAAATTAGATCTGTAACAGACCTAGTAACAGAAGAAAGGTGGTTCATCCTAAAACCTCACCAATACTTGGTAATTACAGCTACCCTACGTTTACAGCAATCGTACTGAGAACAGTCTGAACTCTGATCGGCTGACAGTCTGTCCTGTGTTTTCCAAAGCCTGTTTTAAATCAGTGCTGGGTTTACAAGAGTATGATTATGTTTCCAACCAGGACATTTTCAGTACTAAGGTGGCATTTTCTTACCATGTTTATTATTAGTATGAAAGTTGCAATCTTTAAACTGTGTTATCTATTAAATTTGCGATTCCTAAATGGAAAATCGAAATGGAGCGAGACAGAGAGAATAAATGAGAATTGAAAGGAGCCAGAAGGAGGTTAGCAAAGACATGCAAGCTTTCCGCAATGTATTTAACCAAAAAAAAAGGAAGTAAAAGAGGAATGAGGAATAACTGAAAATTAGTAACTCAGAACTGGCTAAAATAATGAATTCCTTTGCTTTCACTTGGATTTGTTCTAGTGAGAATAACGTAGGATTTGACTGTGCAGTGCAAGAACAGCCACAATAGGGCTGATGTCCACCTCCCTCATGGGGACACAGCCTCCTCACGCCTGCAGCCAGGGCTGATGTCCACCTCCCTCATGGGCACTCAGCCTCCAGTCCCACACCTGACACCCTGCTGGCCAGGCGTGAGGCTCACATGGCTGGGATGCCCTGTGTTAAAGGCAGTGAGTCTTGTTGACCTGTCACCTTCCGGCCACCAGCTCCTGACTGTGGCCAGGAACCGTCACAAAGAGTTACGCAGCCATCAGGGCAGGAGGGGAAGGGGTGTGCAGCACCCACATTAGTTTTGTGGCCTCCCCCAGTCCATGGGCAGCCCTAAGACAGCCTCAGGCACAGTTTAATGTGGCAGTCTTTCATGTATAGGAAATGAAAGTTCCTAAGAAGAAAACATATGTAAAGAGGAAGCCATGACCTTATCTTGTCCTTATACTCTCACACCTCTTCAGAGCACACTCACTCTCCTCTCCCTTGTACACGCACAGACCTGGCCAGCCTGTAAAACAGGAACAAAAAGACAAGAGTGCTTCTGAGGAGGGAGCTGCCTCTGCCTCTTCCTCTTCCTCATGCACCTCCACAGCGCTGGCAAAGATGGATGAGCTGCTTCTGCCATGGAAGGAGCAGCTGTAAGGACTTGCTCTATGGGAGCCCTCTGCAGACCTGTAACCTACCCAGCTCTGAGACAACTCAAATGCACCGTCCTCCAACCTCTCTGTTTTCTAATATCTCCCTCATTACATGGAGCAGAACATCATATATGTAATATCCCATAGAACAAGGTAATCAAGCACAATCTCAGAGTCACGATTGCAATACAAATAACTGACAGAAGCACATAGAAGATGAGAAATTGAGAGTGACTGTAAATGTCAACAAGAGAGAAAATTAACTCCTGGGGAAATTGCACGGTTAGAAGCTTGGGCAGATATGGATAGACTCAACTTCCAAAAACCATGGCTGTAGTTAGCGAGAGATGTCCAATACTTGGTGAGTGGGTGAGGGCCAGAGGACAAAACACCTCCAGAGACCAAGTAGAATAAAAGCCAGCAAGTAGGATAATCTGCTTCATTTTGGCACTGTAAAACATTTGGGGCTGCTTACTTCAGGGTGGAGGCAGAAATATTTCTTCTTGTCTTGGTGTAGAATGACTGCACTGTTACTCTGATTTTTAAGCTCAAAATGGTGGCACTGAGAAAAATAAGATATATGAATGCGTTGTTGGATTTTTCACACTTACCACCTCCTTCAAGTACTATACCCTCTGCACGGAAATTCACGTGGGACCAAGGATTTGTGTGGAGAGGAGTGGAGAGGTCTGTTGTGCTAGAGCAGGATAGAAGTGAGAACTAGGCTACGGCTTTCCCTTGAGTGAATGGCTGCAGATAAATGGCTCTAGTAGCATCATTCATATATTTTTTATTTTGTGATGCACCGAGCAAGTGCCAAGTTGCTAGCACATTTCACTCTGGTAGTCCCGCTATGGAAGTCCTGACACACAACATGGGCTGAGCTTTCAGGGCTGGAACTTGAACTATCCAATGTTTGGAGCATCCATAAATCTTGCCTTCTGGCTCATTGAGCTCACAACTATTCAAGCATACGTGTTGTGCGCACAGACAGTGATGTCCTGTCATGAGCTGAGCATCTGTCTGCCAAAGTGAACTGCAATTTATGGTGTAGGAACACGGCGAACTTACATGAGGGTTCTGAAAAGAGGGGATTTACATTCCACGCTGACTCAAAGGCAGGTGTGGAGCGATCTCCATACACCGAATCTACGCAAGCAGGCTGCGTACAGGTTATTGAGAGGTGCTCAAGGAAGCAGAAGAAGTTATGGAAGTAAATAACGCATAGCAAAATATACAGGTAACATTGCGGTACTGCTGCGATGATTCCACGAGTCATTGAGGTATTGTATAAAGCACAGCTTGGATAAAAGGAAAAAAACCCACACAGTAAACAAATCAGAGAGTCTTTTACTGTAATTGGTGCGTGAGTTTTGGAGCTTTGAAGTTTTCAGGATTTTTTTCCCTCTGTTATCTTGAGGGCTCGAGTCTTCCTTGATGAATTGAGGCGATGGTGTGTGGGAGTCAATGCTTTAAGGGGAAATGCTGGGGGGCTCCCGGTACATCCGAAAGACCTGGCCAAAGCCCCCGCCCGCGGGAGGACCATGCCCCGACCCAGCCCCCGGTACGGCCGTAACCCGGGCGAGGGGGACACGGCGAGCCGAGGGGGAGCTTCAGGTGCCCGTGGCAAAAGACGAAAGGTGTCGGCAAGGCCCGAAGGACGCCAGGCAGAGGGGCGGGGGGCCGGGCCCCCTCCCGCACGTTCGTCCCGGCAGGGGCGGCCGAGGCGGGAGGACACCGGGGCCTGCCCGGGGGCTCCCGGGCCTGTCCGCCGGGCGCCCCTCGCCCCCACCCGGGCTCCCCCCGGCCCCGGACGCTGCCC
>VXBO01008333.1:652073-692342 GCA_013400135.1 Rhinoptilus africanus
GCAGGGCTGCGGGGAGCCCTCCCCGCGGCCGACCCCGCTCCGTGATGGGGGTACGGTGCACCCCCCCCACCCCTCCCCCGGCGGAGAGGGCGGGGGGCCGCCCCCGCGGGCCCGCGACAGCCAGCGTGGGGCGAATCCTGCCCTCGGGAGCGGTGGGAGAAGCCCCTGGGCCGCGGGGGTTCGGGGGGGCCGGCTGAGGGAGGGGGGACCGGGGTTCACCCGGGCACTGCGGGGGGAATCCCGAATCAGGGCGGGTCAGCCCAAGGGCTACGGCGCCTTAGTGTCGCGTAAAGGTTTATCACATCTCCGCAGAAGCTGTTTCCCGGCTTTGGGGTAATTATTCTATCAGGTTTGCACTTTTGGGAACTCCCAGTGCAGGTTGGGCTATTGTTTTCGTCTTCGGTGCATGCTTCGCTATGCTTATAAAAGCTTTGAATCAATTTTTGGAAATAATAGTGATGTTTAAGGGGTTTCTGATAAAGAATCGTGCTTCTTTTGTAAGCTGGGTAAGTGCAGTTGTGTAAAAACAATCCATAATGGGCCTTAAATAAATGTACTGTACAAAAAAGATGTCTTTAGAACTTAACTTTTCTGCCATGGACTAAACTTGTACAATAGTCACTCGCTTTCTTCTCTTCGCTGTCAGATACCAGAGAACATTTATGGAGTATCTCATTTGTTGCTCCCTTCTCCCTTACCAATTATAGGTAAACTCAGAATATGCATTTGAATAACCTCCAACAATCATCAGAAACACTCAAGACTCTTGTGAAGGATCTCTGAATTCTTCTCCTTTTTATTATTTCAGGCTTATGCTTGCACCCACCAGGGAAATCTAAGCAAATATTGTGTGGCTGTTGGTACCTGACGTTGTAGTTACGGGTATAGTCCCGTGACTGTCTGATGTGAATAGCTTCATAAGGACCTAGCTTATTTAGACTATAAAATCTTAATTTATTTTCTCCTCTTTTATTTTACAGACTAGGAGCTGGATATACAGTAGGAGAGTAGCTATTGTGTTCCAATTGAACCTGCATTTCTGGTTATTTCCCCTATTATGCTGACATAGTTTGAAGGGGAAGACTTACTCTGCTGAATTTTGTAATGAGATGTCAAGACTTTTGAGAAATTGTGAAGGAAATGAAAACATGTGGTGGTTCACTTGCTGCACAGCTGGTGCTTTGTTTTTTTAAACTGTTAGTTTCGTTAATTCATTGTACATACTTCTTTTCTGCCTGCAAAGCCAAGGAAATCCTAGTATTTTAACAATGGAGAAGCCTAGGACAGGGATATAAAATGGAGACTGGAAGATGCTATGGGAAAGGTTTACTGTGAAATATACATTTAAGAACAGAATACAGCAATAAAATATTACTCTATTTAATAGCCTTGTTAACATCAATGAACTATAAACCCAAACAGAAGCTTAATTGTGAGGAAAAGGTTCACATCTCTCTCGGAAGAGCCGTCTATTTTTAGTGTCTATTGAAATTGATTTTTCTTCCCCCTCTATGTGCATGTGCTTTACCCAGGAGACCCAGGAGACACAATCATTCCCTTGAGTAATATGCTATATTGCCTTGTGAATAATTGTCCTCCTATTCAGTAAAATATCTAAAAACATATTTAAGTCTTACAGAAACCGCTGGAATTAAACGAATTTTTAAGTGCTTTGCTGAATAGAAGCCAAGGTCCTGAACTCCAAACACTGACTTTAAAACAGGAACAAAGTTGTTGTAACAAATCTTGTTCTACCACAGTGAAACTCTTCACTAGTCCTACTCTTTCCTTTTTACACATCCGATAGACTTGTGCAACTGGTAATTTAAACTAACTTCTGCTTGCCCCCTTTTTTTTTTTTTGCTTGCAGCTCGAAATCAATAGAAGATTTTGTATCACGAGGCTGTGTTTTGGCCCAATTTGTTGGCGTTTCATAAGTCAAATAGAATTTGTGTTTAGGTTACTTGTTACATGCAGATGCATCAAATGTGCTCCACAGCACACAGATGGATATTATTGTTTTAAAACAGATTAACTTTTAAAGAGGAATCTACATCAAGCACAGTGCTTTCCAGCATGTTGTTCTTGGTTTTTATTTAGATGTGGAATATGTATCAAAAGAAAACCTTACCTAGCATAAAGAGCTCTACGGCTTTTCTCACTTTTTTAATGACACATCATAACGAACAGTCCCTCTTGGCAGTCTTCAGGAGAACTCGGCCATGCTGCCAAGCAGAGCTGGACTTCAGCATCAACGTGAGCCACAGGGAGATCTGTGAGGTCTTTCCCTCAAGTTCCTCACCCTTGCAGTACGTTTTGTGTTACTCCTGAATTTAAACTCTTTTACCTGGGCTCTTTCCTACAGCCATTCAAGCTGGTGGATATTCTGTCATTTGCTGCTGTCAATCTGATTATTTTTTTTTAATTTAGAGGAAAAAAAGATTAAAGCCCCGTGGAAGTGTGGTGTGTGTGTATGGTAGTTTAATTGCATTTGAAATGGTCAGTGGAGTCGTCAACAGTACCTTTTGGCTAATTTTTCTTTTTTTCCAGGGGTTGTTTGCATATTGGCAAATATCAAATTTACACGTTCAACTGTTTCTTTTGGATTTGTTTTCTTTGCTTACCAAGTTGAGGGTTTTTTTGTATTAGACAATTATTTTAACTCCTCCTCAAGCCAAAACTCAGTTAAATGTAGTTTTCTTGAAAAATGCATTTTCACAGTGTCCACCCTCCAAGTTGGATTAATCTCTTGCAGGAGTCAAAGAGCTGGTTGCCTCTTACAGACCAGGCACAATCCCTGCTAATTGTGAGTTTTAAGAACATTTCTGAGACTTTAAGTGCAGCCTTTAAGCTAACATCCATTTGGATGGTAAGCCATCAAGCTTACTTTCACCTTCATCTACAACCATTTTGTTTCAGTTCTAGAGAAAAGAGGCAACTCATGTCTAGGCTCAAACTGCACTTTTAAATTCTTGTCCCTTGTGACTCAGCCTTTTAAATAATAATTCTGTCTGGGTTTGTGTCTTTTGACTCTACTGGTGATACTGCTTATAAACTGGACCTCTGGCCTGGAGCATCTCTACCTCCCTGCAGTATTACCCTGGTAGGTCCACTGTGGTTTGGTACCTGTCTGCCTCTTCCTCTGGGAGCCAGCGTTACCACCTGCTTGAGAAAGAGCTTCTTCATCTCTTCTGTTTTTTTAAAAGGCTTTTTATCATACCACAAATTACGTAACAGGGATACATTTCTGGTTTATGGGTTTGAGAATTTTTTTTTTTTTTTAAAGCCTGTATGCCTTTTTTCATGCCAGCTTTTGTAAACTGTCTTCCAACCTACTTAGTCCTATTTTTGCCTGGGAGGTATAGACGGCCTTCTGCGGCGTGCCGTCTCTGATCTCTCCAGCAGGTTGTTTCCCATTAGCATATTGCAAGCTCTGTGTTCTGCCTTCTTTGGAAAGAACAGACCTTGCAAGATGAACCAAAGTGAGCCCAGAGCTTCTTCCCAACCAGAAACTCTTGCGCTGTTTCCTCAGAGGCCGTTGGCATCAATAGTACTTACATCATGCAGTCAGTCTTGCTTAAATTTAAGAGTATGCAATGCCTAACACCAACTCGGGTGACATAACTCATTTTAAAAAAAGGGGCCTGCTCAGTCAGACTGTAATGGCACAGGCTGCAGCTGAAGAGAGGCGGGAAAGCAAAGCTTGCCTTAAGTCATTTACACAGTGCAGCCCTGCAGCAGGTCCCTCTGTCCTGTTAACTGTAAGTGCATGCTTAAGATCCATTAAGTTTTCGTCCTGGCAATTTTGAGTAAAAATAGGGGAAGGTGGGGTGGTGTTTTGGCTTCTATTTTGCTTTGAGGAAGTACAAGTGGAAAAATAAAAGCAGAAGGCTTTAATCCTGAAGTTTAACCCCTTCTTTTCCCCCGCCCACCCTGTCCTGTGCTTCTGGTTCTCACTCACAAGTGTTCTGAGGGCAGTAGCTTGCAAGACCGGAGCACAACATCGCTGATACTGTCCTTTTCACATTGAGGACCTCTAAGGAGATGCTGAGACAACTCCGTAGCGTGTGAGGTTTTTTTAAAAGCTGATAAATAGTGTCTTTGACTGACAAAGAAAAAAATTCCTTCATCCATCCAAGATTGTACTTGTTGACTTTTCAATGTTTTTTTAAAGGGGTCTTTTATTTAGCTGTAGTGATACTAAGTATATGTTTTCAACTATGAGATCAGGTTACTGAGTTATGATATGTTACTGTAATATTACATGATAGTTTAAATAGCAAATGCTGAGATAAGCTTTTAGAGTGGTAGTAATGCACACCTGCTGTATGTAAATACAGCTGGGAGCTGGAGACCATATAGATCTCTATAGGCTAAAGGCAGAACCCCAAGCACGCGTAGG
Organism: Rhinoptilus africanus; assembly: GCA_013400135.1. Classification (NCBI taxonomy): domain Eukaryota; kingdom Metazoa; phylum Chordata; class Aves; order Charadriiformes; family Glareolidae; genus Rhinoptilus; species Rhinoptilus africanus. The sequence goes on from VXBO01008333.1 coordinate 656,476, forward strand.
GCCAGTTGATTTCAGTGGACTCCCTTTGGGCTGTTCCTCTTTCGGGTTAAGTCTTTTGTTTCCAATGCAAATACAGGGGTTGAACTTCATCCTACATATGTTTATGGTTATATTTTATTGAAAACATTTCAAACAATATTGCTAAAATACTGCTCTCCAAGATCCCTTAGCAGTTGTCTATTTTTGGTATGCATCATTCGGAAGGAAAGTTTTGAAGCCTTTCACTAGTTTTGCAGATACTTACCATAAGCCCTTCTAAGCTTATTCAAGCACTTGCTTGAAAGCTGAGTAAAAGATGAAGGCTGATATGAAAGTCCAGTCGGCAGCAGGTCACCTCTTAAGAGCATACATAATAATGATACTTAAAAACAAGGCCTTGAAAGTGAGGATGCAACAGGGAGAGAACTAAATAAAAGGAGTTGCACGATCAGTGTTACAGGTTAGGAGGAGGATCTTTGCAGCAGCATTGCTAGAATGAATGGATGAAAATAAGAGAAGCAACAAAAAATGTCACATGGTGAGAAAGATCCCCAGGGAACCATCATGAAATAGCTCCTAGAAAGGAAGGCACAAAGGGCTTCGCTCCTAGAAAGGAAGAGACAAAGGGGTTTGTAGCTACAAAGCCAAAGGAGGTCAGGAATTCAGGAATTTTTGTGACACATACACGAAGTAAGATGGAAGAGCATTTCTGAGTACTGTCCAGGGAGACATCACTAGAGAGTTTGTGGAAAGTGGTTTTGTTGGAGCACTAGGATGGAATGCAGGTTGCTTGCCTATCTTCCAGTTGTTGGAACAGCGTAGTTACAGACTTTCGAAAGGGTAGTGGGATGGTAATTGGTGGAGTCAAGGTTCCTATTTTAAATGAGACTGTCTAAGAATGCTTTTAATGAAGGAGAGGAATCAGGAAGGAGGTGTTTGTGGAGAAGGATGAGAAGGGCTGTGATGGAGATATCTATGTAGGATGCTGTCACTAAGCCTGTGGAGTGGTTCAAGAGCAGATAAGAAACCTCTGTATATGTGCAAGGAGGGTGGTAGAGGGAGTTGTAGGAAGGGTGAAGAAAAAGCAAGCTCAAGAAGTGGGGAAGACCACTTTGTATTGTGCAAGTTTTAATTCAGAAGGAATTCATGAGATTATTTTGGGGGTGGGGGGGACATGGGACGGAAGAGAAATGAGAGGCATGAGATGAGCCAGTTGTGGCCAGAAAGGCTGTGGAGAGTGTTGCTGATACCGTGGAAGAGTGGCTTAGAGATAAGGGGCACCGGGACAATATCAGGCTCATTAGGCTTGAGCCCTGAGCATTGGGCACAGGCCCAAGGACAAAGTAACTTTGAGCCTGAGTCTTATACAATTACAGGATGCGAAGGAGGAACCAGGAGCCTGAGAAAAGAGGGAGTAGAAACTTTCACAAACTACAGAGGGCAAGGGGAGACGCGGGAGTTGGGGCCAATGATGAGCTTGCTTTTTGCACTATGTATGAGGCTAATTAAGCAGAGTATAATTGTACCCGCGCAACGGGGAATAAACTGAGACTTGCTGATCATCATCGGATGGTAGTGATCTCCCGCCGTCTCCCACAAAAGGCAACAAGGATCATGGAATTACAGCCTTCTGTGTGGCTGTAGGCATACATTAGCAGAATAAAAATTCTCTGCAAAGGGTCTCCTCCATCCCTACTTCACTATAATTGTTTATAATGCACACCGTCCTGACCACAGGGCGCAGCAGTGGCATAGCTAACTGCTTTTCTCTCCTGCCGTCGCTTGTCATTGCAGTTGGCCAAGGGACACAGTCCCTATCTCAGAGCCCTTAAAGTCTTAGGGCCTGGTTGCTTCAGCACAGCTTCCCAAGGAACTCTTTGCAATTTCAGAACCTATCAGCTAGTTGGTACAAAAAATCCAGTATCTCAGTTCTGCATAAGCAGTCAGGAAGGGAGAGGGCGTTTCAAACCCTCTACGTGACCTGGAGATGAATTGGTGTTATTTAATATTTTCGCTGTCATAGAGAGAGAAAACAGGAAATGTGAAGGAGAAGTGGGGGAGGAATAGGAAAAAGAGGGACAAGAATGTAAGTGAGATTCTGTCTGTTTAGGTTTATGTAATGTATTTGAAAGCACCAATACTTTTCATGTTAAACTTTATATCCAGATTAACCGCTGGTCTTTCTAGCTTCTAAGCCCACAATTTATAACTACTTGGCAGTCTTTTTTTAATGAAATGCTGAATAGAGTAGGTTTGTCATTAGCAGTGTACTGGCTTAGTGGCAGCTGGCAGATTTTCCTGTTTAAATACTGACATTGGGCTAGTAGGGCTGTCTAAAATGCATGATTATTTTAGTATCCATGAGGTGGTTACACATGCCGAGGAAGCTAACAGCTTATGGCCCCAACCTTCTGTATGTTTTTCTCACAAGCACAATTTTAAATGCATCACTCCCACCGATGTAAGCTGTACTGTCTATAACTTCACCTAGAAAAGTGTGGTTGCTCCTTTAGAAAGTTATTTGAGTATTTAAGTCACTGTGGAGACATAACAGACAGATCAGACAACAAAAAAAATAGCTTGTCGAATCAGAGGCTTATACAGTGTTATTATGATCATGTTGTTACATTGAAAGAAGACTGGTGTATTCATGTAAATGTATGGAGAGCAATTATTCTTTAGTATTTTTCAGTGTCTGCTTAAAGGTATGTACATATTGTTATGTTGGTTATGGAACAATTATGTTACATATGTAAGAGATATTTTGTACTTTCATATTTAGATCTAGTGGTAAATTCATCTGAGATAATTGGCAGTGATTGTGCTAAAGCCAAAACAATTGATGCCAGTGCTCAGCATGGTATGTTGGAATAATATCCAAGTGATGGGATGTAATTTTACAATACAGTAACCTGTCATCATCAAGCAAGGGGTTTTTTTTTTCTCTAATGAGGAGATTACCATGGCTTTTCAGAGCTGCCCATTACTCATCCTCCCACCTTTTTTCTTACTACCATCTCATTTTTCTTTATGGTTTCCTTCTGATGCACATACATGTCGTGATTTGTGTGGTTTAGTAAACAAATACACACTCTGTACCTTAAATCTAGCTCTTAGAGGGTGGAAATCACCAGCTTGAACATGCATGTAGTAACTATACATTTACAAAGAGGAAACAAATGAGACATTTCCTGGTGTACTTTGCTGCTTAACTTAAGCTTACTGTGAGTGGCCTTTTTCTGTTGCTCTATTGCTCCATTGACAAAGATGTTATGGTCCATTTTATGGTATTGGATAGAGACTACTCTATATCTCAATAAAAAGTAACTCTATTTATTTAAAAACAACAACAACAAAATATATAATAAAAAAGAACAGCAAGATCCCTGAGAAAACCCAGGAGAAAAAGCTCACAAACTAAACCTTGCAAACAAAACCCAAAGTCCATGTAACTCATGTGATGACTTTCGTTCACTTATATGACATTTATGAGAAATGTAAAAAGGGTTGTCATTCACTGCAGTTGTGAAGAACCCAGATTATATGAGTGAGCTCTAGAAAATGTCCCAGGGGGGGACATACAGGACAGAGTTCCTGTATGTCCCCCTTTTCTATCTCCCTTGCCCATGAGCAGTGCAAGTAAAGGCTGCCTTCCTCAATGATTAGGTTCTTTGTGTGTTGACCCCTCTTCTGTTCTTTCCCCTCATTGCTTGCTCACGTACACCCTTCTGCTGCTGTTACTTGTTTTTCTCAGGAATTCAGGATCTTACAAATTAAGGTGATGTTTGTGCACAAGGAGGTTTGTGTCTCCTGTAATGGAAGGAATCAGTGGGTACATGAAAGGATGCTGAGGTCTGTGGATAAGAGATCAAAGTTATGGCTGTACTGAATATGTGGCAGAAATTCTGTGTACTTTCCATTTTGTTTTCTGGATGTTACCTTCTTTCTTACCAAAATCAATAATGTTCTACCAATGTGAATCGATGTTTTCAGCATGAACTGCATTTTTTCTTTGTTTTTTCTCTTAACACTTATGTGTAATGTGGAGTCTTCACGTGTTCTGGAGGAACATGACCCAGTGAAGGAAAGAAACTTGCCTTGTGCCACAGTGAAAGAAATAAAAATAGAAGCCTAGAACAATATCGGGAAAATCCAGACCCAGTATCATTGTCATGTGGAGCAAATTTAAGGATCTGCTTGTGTACAGCATTCTCTCTGAGTTTGGTATAGTGCGTCCAGCCAGTTGTCAAACTTTTGATGATGTAGGGGTAACAGCCTCGCAAGCTGGGACACTGAATTATATAAAATTAATTGGAAAAGTTAGTATCTTTTTTTGCACTTAACTCCAAGCAAATCGCTTAGAATAAATATACCTAACTATTTGTACAGATATAATGCTTCCACAAGCATAAAATCACTTTGTAGACAACCAAGATCTCATGGTTAGCTGGAATATGGGGATGGAATATCAGCTGGCACAGGTAACCTACAGAAAATGAGAAGTTCGCAGCGGACACAAGGCTGGCCCCATGTACAACCAGCTTTGGTCATGCCTCCGTTTTGCATCAGTTAGACCTGAGCTGGCTCTGGGAATGAAGAGAACTTGCTAGACCAAACACTGTACTCAAGCTGAACTCTTTCCAGGCATTTTGGCTAGTACCGTGCCCAGCTAATAGGCCCTCTCTGAGCCCAAATCATTGGGAAGTTCAGGGACTGGCTGTAGTCCAAGGGGACCGGTTGATCCCAGGAAGAGTTCTTCCTGCATTGGATACTGGAGTTTAGTAAACAGGGCACGAGTTGGCTCCAAGCGTGGTTTGTTAGACTGGGCTCCCCCAAGCAGCCCTCCAGCTGCTGGAGCAAATTCCATGCTGAAGGCTAAGTAGCTGTAGCTGAACTGTGTGCCCCTAACCCCAAAAGCCCTGCAGGGTCTGAGCAGGCTGCACACATGAATGGCTGGTCTGTCGGGTACTACTGCTCTGCAATCACAGAGGATAAACCGTCCGTGGATACTAGGGACATGACTGTATGTATGGCCATGTTTATAAACATCAGCTGCTAAAAATCCATGCCCCATCGAAGTCATGAAGTTAGCAGGAAGCTGTTAAAGTCCTATGCTTTTTGCCTCCTGGAGTTTTTGGACTGCTCCCTGTGTTCAAACTTTTCTCTGAAACCTTAAGAACTGGGAAAATGTGCATATAAATAGAGATTTGTGTTGCATCTAGCGGAACTTCAATAGAATTATTAAATATAGGAGTTGACAACACTGAAAAGGTAGATCTAATTTAAGCAATGATTGAAAATCACACTAAGAAAAAGTCTCTAATCTGTGTAAAAACGATGCCATCCCTGTAAGCAGAATAAGGGCTGTTTTATCCTTGATCTTGGAAAGGGCAGATAGCAAAAAATGTGTCATAACTGCGAAGGGTTCTGGGTCAAGGACGATCATATCTGAAAAAGCTATTGCTAAGGTAGTTACAAAGTTGTTTCTTGTAAATTAAAAAAAATAATTGTGTTTCTTTTTAAATTCTGATAGAAAGTGTCTCTAAAGTGGTGTTCCTATATTATAATGAGGCATGTGAGCATACTGTTTAATGATGATGTCAGAAATATTCACTGATGATATGCAATTAAAAAGTCACTTATTTTCACTGCCTATAACAAATGAAATGCTAACAGTAAAGAATAGATTAGAGATGGGGGATGATATCCCTTTGCAAGTATCAAAGTTTACCTCTGTCGTACTGTTCTGTCCAGCTAAGTAAGGTAACATCATAGTCAGAGGTAAGACTTCAGAATAAGTAGTTTCAAAGAAACTCAGGAAACAGTAGCTGAACCATTGGAAGGATGATTTGTTTCCAGGTGTGTGTATGAACACAAGTGGTTGGCCAAAGCTGAAGGACGTAGAAAATGACTTTGCAAAAGAAAAAGGCGCTGTAAGTGGCTGGCAGTTGTTTGTGAGGTGACGCAAACACCAAGAGACTGGCAGAGAAGCCCTCCCCAGTCTCAACGCAGAGGTGGGGAGGATGTGAGTTGGGTGTCATGCAGGGTAAGGGAAGGTGGGGGCCTCTAACCCTTTTCATAGTATCATAGAAGGGTTTGTGTTGGAAGGGACCTTAAAGATCATCTAGTTCCACCCCCCTGCCATGGGCAGGGACACCTCCCACTAGACCAGGCTGCTCAAAGCCCCATCCAGCCTGGCCTTGGACACTTCCAGGGATGGGGCATCCTATTCCAGTGCCTCACCACCCTCACAGTAAAGAATTTCTTCCTATTCTCTTCCCCATAAAATCAAACTAGTTAACAGCATGGGTTGTTGTTGTTTTTTTAAGAAGCTGTTTTGAATCATTTTAGTTGGGCTGGTTACAGGCCCCCAAGGAAGGGCTTGCAGGTGCCAGGCACGGGTGGGCCCATGTGTTCACCGTGACTAGGACCAGAGATGTCCTATCCGGGGGCTAGTCTGAAAGCTGAATGTTCTTGGGGAAATCATGCAGAGAAGGAAGCAGCTCATCCTGCCACCTAACAGTTCACTTAGGAGTTGATGAAGGATTCCGGGGACAACCCAGATTGCAGCTATGGTGATATAATAGCAAGAGGGGGAGACTAAGTCTAAAATGAAAGGCCTAAGCGTACACGGGGAGGAATGCAGACAGTGGCCAGCCACTTGTGAAATGTGATCACAGAGGCAGTAGCAGAGATCGCAGATGCAAGTCATCCTTGAATCTGAAAAACAAGAGAGTTCAACAGTGCAAAATCTGTATTTTTGAATGCTTCACTGTTAATAGCTTGAGTTACAATGGTGATAAACCAGGCAAGGAGAAAGCCTGAAGGCATTAGCTCTGATTATCATTTGGTACAGTGTCTTGACTGTGGAAGAACTCATTTAAACCAACTCAGTTCCTGGCTTGTGCAGCTTCAGTTCATGATTTCCCATTGGAAGTCCTAGGACTCAAGTTGCTGTTTGTTTTCTCTTTTCTTTTTATTCCCCCCTCCTCCCCCCCACTTCTTTCTCCTTATGTGCTTCCACCCCGGGTCTAAAAGCTGCTGTCATAAGAATTACTGAAGCTAAAAAAATTAGTGCTTTGTACCATCTGAAAGCTTTACTGCCTTGAGTCATATGGAGGGTAAAAAGCAATCCATCTTAAAGATCAGCGGTTTTTAAACCACCGGAACCCACATTTGACCTTAGAATTGTGAGGAGAGGGATGTTTATCATGGTAACAGGATTAAAAACCTAATTCCTCCTAGCCTTGTGTAATGTACACAGTATTTCACAAACCGGTACAAGCATGAGTGGGAAGGCTTGTGAATTACCAGAAGAGCTGAGATGTTACGCACAGGCTGCTGTTTTGGGCAATGTTATTTATTTATCTGGATAAACATTTCCTTTTCCACTGAAAAAAGTTGGAAAGGCTATAAAGAGTACGTATTTCTGAGACTTGGAGGTACTCTCCAGTGGCTTCGTTGGCCAAGATTACACACAAGGCAATTATATCTAATCTTCGTAACATTAACAGCTAAACATTGGCTTCCTTTTTATTTCTTCAGATTTTCTTGTGCAACCTCCATGTTGTCCCTGTGGCCAGTGATGTGGAATTTAAGATATCTCTGTTGTCAGTTCTTCTCACACTGTTCATCCCTTGAGCTGCTCCACGTATTTGAGCAACACAGCGACTTCATATCCTGAATAACTGTGTTGCTACCCTACTGTCGGATCAAATATCTCTGTCTTATCCCTTGCACCCACTGCTCGGAGTGATACCAGTCTTCTCCTTCTTCCTATGCTTGCTTTCTCCTGCTCAGGGAATGCCCTTCCAGAGGTGCTCAGCAAAGCCACAACCCTGTACACCTTTAAAACTTCCCTGAAGATCCACTTCTATGGAAACTAGCTAAGTAATCTGCTTATCTATTTCATTTATCTCATGAGTGACTCACTTCTTCCATGGTGCCTGCAAGAAACTTGTTGATTAAATCTATTTCCTCTTATTCTGTTTTTAACAACCAAAACCATTCCTGGATTGTGTCCTGCCTTGGCCTTTGGGTGAATTCTAGGGTAACTGATCACAATCACCTTTCGGATGTCACTGTGTTCTTCCTGCCCACTTGTTGCTTGTATCCTTTGTTGCTTCTCATTAGAAACACCACCTCGTCTCCCAGCTGCCTGCAAATAAAGAGGCTTTGGTCTTCACTTGGCTCTTCATGACTTTAGCACAGCCCCAAAGAGGTGTAGTAGTCTACCTACTTGGAGCTGATTATAGGCTCGGTGCATTAATTTGGGAGCTAATCCAGGCATGATCGAAGGTGTTTTTTCTCTCTAGCAGGTGTCTCCTATCACAATTTGCAGGAGTGTCTAAACCAGTGTTCATAAGAAGCTAATAGCATTTGATGTGACTGTTGTCATCCTACTCTGTGCATTTTTCATGTTATCTAATTTTCAAATTTTTGTGTTTGTAGCTCAAAAAAAGTTCTGTACAATAAATGTGTATGAAGGTTCTCAGTTTGCTAATGCTCTCTAGCAAGCGCAGGTAGTGTTATCCACACTTTACATGGGGAAAGTCAAGGTACTTTAATTGAACACAATTTTAACTTAATAGATAAAACAACAATTTAAGACCTTTTTTTCTTCGTAAGAGAAGGTAGCAAACTGAATATTTTAATAATTGTACTACGTAGTGTCATGGAATAATACAAATGGATCAATTTTATTCCTGTGCTACGTAACAGGCACCATTTATTTGTGGCTTGTTGTGCCTGTCATGTCAATCTAGTGCACAAAAACCAGTGGGACTCCCTCTTGTGCAACTGGTGACGTATGTATTTAGTGTCCTCTTCAGCGGGGCATCTCCAGCTGTATGAAGTTAAGCACATGCTGTGTGTCAGCAGGGTCTCTGGGCTGAAGCGTAAGATACGTACCTGTTGTTCACTTATTACTGGCATCTCCCAAGGAAATGGTATGGCCTTGGCTATGTCAACATCCTAATTTGATAGCAGTTTTGTGGCATTATCGTCTAGCAAGCTAATGGTCACTTAGGTATATATTGCTAGACACAACGGCAGCATTCCTCTAATTAGTAAAGACTCCAGTTTGTTCAGTAAGACCCAGAGTTTGAATCCCCATATTCCCTATGAGCCTTGCCTTGGAGCTGGAGCTGCGCTAAGGGGACTAATCCTCAGGTTTCTTTCCCTGCCATGTGGGGAAGGGTTACCTGGGGATGAGTCCTGAACATTATCACAAGCGTTAGTAATTTGGTAGGTGGAAAACAAGGGAACTGTCTCTGAATACTGAAGAGTTACTGCTGCCTAGCTCCCCCGGTTGCAGTCCCTGAGCGGAAGGTAAAAGAGGGCAAGGGAAGGAGTAAGAGCCCCCAGGAGAGGACAGGTTTCTGCAGTGAACTAGTTAACAGCTTTGAAGTAGAACATGCCTTCAGCGTGGACTTTTTCTTTTCTAGTTCAGCTTATGATACCAAAACAAGACAGAAGGTGGCAGTGAAAAAGCTTTCAAGACCTTTTCAATCGCTTATTCATGCGAGGAGGACCTACCGAGAGCTTAGGCTGCTCAAGCACATGAAGCATGAGAACGTAAGTGGAGAGCGAGTTCTTTCTCTTTGGGTTTTTATGACAGAGGTTTGCAATATAGGCTTAATTTCACTTAGGTACAATCTTTTTTGAAAAGTATATGCAACTCTCTGGCTACCCAAGATACCTGAATCTAGTCATCTCGTGGGTAATGAAGTCATTGGACTTTAGAGACTTTCAGTAAAAGTTTGCCTTTGCATGGAAAAATAATCTATTTTTTTCTTGAAGATGCAGCTACTGAAATCCAAAACAAGTGGTCCTATTCTTCACAAACTAAAGTAATAAGAGTGATCTGCTCATTACCCTTAGATGCTCTTGAAACATCAGTATAGGAAAAAAATACCTCACACCTGCTTTTGCTGAATTTGGATTCTGTTGAGAAATTAAGGGCAGATACTGTCACTGAAATTAATGGCAGTGTAATATCTAGATGAAAGGTAGTAGAACTTCAGCCTCCAAATAATTCAATACTTGCCTGAATTTATATGACAAACAGATGATTTCAGTGGGAGCATCCACCAGCTTAAAAGTAACTTGATGAATTGAAGCATGAATAAAATATAATGGGTTGAAAGCTATCCTGGGGAAAGGATGCTAAAAAAGTTAATCAACAGCAGAACAAGATAACCCATGAAATTGTGCATAATCTTAAGTATAACAAGAGTATACGTCATGTGTCAGCTTTTCTGTAGTGAGACATTATATTTCCTGCTTTTATTTCTGATTGTTTAAAGTCTTGTAATTACTTTTTGTAATTAGTAGAATTTTCTATTGCTCATGGAGATAGCTGACGCTATACCTGTACAGACACCTAATGTGCCAGTTGTACTAAGTTTTCAGGAGGACGATATGTCATGTATTTGTAAGTTTCATGCCAAAAGTGCTAAGCACTGTCAATACTAATTACATGTTGCTTCACAGATTTCTAAAAATGAAATGTCAATTCCCTCATCTTTCAGGTTATAGGACTGCTAGACGTTTTTACACCTGCAACATCAATAGAAAATTTTAATGAAGTGTAAGTAAAATTTTAAAATCATTCTGACTAGTTATTAAGTAAATACCACTTTGACAACTGGGGCACAATTATTCAAATGAGAACTGGGAATGACAGATGTATACTTTTGTCCCGGCACTTTTCTTGGAAAAGAATCAATGTTTCAGCAAAATTTGTCAAAAAACAAAACTTCTGGTGGGATCAGGGAGGGAAGTTACGCAAAACACTCTTATTTCAACCAATCCAATGTTAATCTCCATCACTGGATTTTCTGGGGCCTTGCAAGTACTGTAGCTTTGGTGCCTCAGGCTCCCACTTTGATGCTGGGTGCGACTTCCTACTCCACTCAAAACACAGTGGGTGTGTTCTCCTCTCACGGAGCTGCTGTAGTGTGTCAGGGGAAAAACAGAGATAAAAGCTTTTAATGTACCGTAAGGACTTTTCTTTTTCGTGATATTGTCTCGTAACTGTGATTCCATTATTAGAGCTCAAAAGAAGCCAATTGGAAAGGAATAAACCATGCATTAGTAGAAAATGGAAAAGGAACTGACATGGGAGCGTGCAGTTAGTCTTTAGATGTGTTGCTTTTAGAAGGATTTACATCCTGCCATTCTTAAATGAGGTGTGTGTGTTTGTTTTCTTCTGTGTTTTATTTTCACAGGTATCTTGTGACAAATTTAATGGGCGCTGACCTGAATAACATTGTGAAGTGCCAGAAGTTAACGGATGACCATATACAGTTTCTCATCTATCAGTTACTTCGAGGTCTGAAGGTACTGGCTGAATGCAAGGGTTCTAGAGTCAGCAACTAAAACATTGGAGTAAGGACTGGTTCGTTGCAGTGACAGTACTTAAAGACTTTTGTTTATGCCTTAAGGAGTGCACAGATAGCAGAAATAATTTCAGAAATTATCTGGTAATTTTTCCCACCAAAATAAAACCCCAGACCTACAAATGTTTTCATGCACAATACATGTGGATAATCTGCTTGAACATTAGCTTTAGTTCAGTGTCTGTTTAAGTTCTTATTGATAGAGAATCACTTGCTATACGGTCTCTCAAGTGAACATGTTCTGTAGTGCACAGTGTGTGTTTTAGGCACTTCCCCTCTCATGAGAAGGTAGTGAAAAAACTTCTGAAGAATGTGAAATTGATAAAGAACGACATGACAAGAAACTCACGTTTGTGCTTTGAAAGACATGAGCCAGTTTGAAAAACTACAGCCCTGATTTTTGTACAGCACGTCATATGGGTGAAGAGATAACAGAGTTAGTTGGGTTCTGTGGGAAACATCTGGAAGTAAAAGCTTATCCTAGCAATGTACGGTGTTGCACACAATCATCTGGGATTTACTCTGCCTGTAAAGTCATTGTTTCCTTTAATCATATCAGTTAAATTTTATACAATTAGATAACAAAGGCTATTGGCAATGAAACTGTAGCAAAATTTTCTTCCAAAAGAATTAAAATATGTAACACTTTGCTGACATTAAACAGCGTCTATAAGCAGAATAAGATGTTCAAAATGCTTCCCATTACAAGTTGATAAGTGTTTTCTCAGAGCAGTGTTGATTTTCCCAGGTATAAGCAAAAAGAGAAGAGAGGGGTCAGCTGTTCTGGTAGATAACAGTAATTGCTATGTTAGACATGGAAAATAACTGTATGTGTTTGAAAGCAAGCTATGGTAAATACTGGCTCTGAAATATACTTATTACATGGTTTTCAGCAAGTCACCTGGTGCCAGAGAGAGTAATTCCTATTCATACATGCGAGTTCTGTCAATTTAAGTGCAGATTTTAGTGAACAAAAGTTGCGGAACTGAGCCCTTAGTTGCTTTGTCTCATTTACTTAAGCTAATAGCTTAATTACGAAGATGGATTCTGGAGTTAATTGTCCAGCTGGTGGTTTTGAATATAAGGCTACATTGTGTCAGAGCTAAATAACAGTAAGAGTGAGTGTTAATTTCAGAAATGCGTTCAGGTGCATTTCTGGCTCTGTTTCGAAGAGAGGGGGTTGATGATGGCTCGTCTCTTCTGGAACTGAAATCCTCACGTCTCATTAGTCGAAGAACGTTTGGTCCTAGCTAACTCCTCCCTTACATCTGTGTGGGAGTCGTTACCACGTGTGTGCTCGTACCTGAGGAAGCTTTGGGCTCGCCACTGGGTGTGTTGGGCAGTACGGAGCACAGGCTTCCTGCCCTGCAGAAGCTGCCTGAGCAGACGGAGCGTTAGCCTGGAGCTGCGTAGTTTGGCAGGCTCCTGAGCTGGCTGATAGGGGGCTTCTTGGTGGCACCAAGAGGAGCCCTGGTCTCAGCAGAGCAGGGACACAGCTCCTTCTGTTGCCAGCAGTGGTTTGGTTTCCTCTTCATCCAGCTGCTCTCAACTATTGTGAGGAGCGTTCAGGGGTGGCCCTGCCCTTCTGACAAACAGTGCGTAGGTCTGGAACAAGAAGAATGCCCTGGTGTTTTCTTTGGGTTTTCTCAGCTGATATACAGGTTTTGCCTGTAATCTGTGTTCCTAAAAAAGGAGGTGAATTCACCTCTAAAGAGTAGAAGAGGTTTTCAAGCTCTCGCTGTTCCCCATCAGTAAGATCATAGATAAATTGGCTGTTAGTCCTAACAAGTGAGCGGTAGGCAATTAGAGAGTAAGCTTTTCTCAGTCTTTGAGTTTTAATATTTTATGTAAAACAGCAGAGACACTAAATAGCCACTGAACTGCTGTTTTAGGTCCCTGCTTTGGAAGTGGACCTGAAGCAATGTTGTGGTTTAGGTGGTATTGTGGTCACTAACCTGTCCTGGGGTGCAAGTATCTCTCACATTCAGTGCTCACAGTACGGGAAGGTGACTTACCTCACCTAGGAGTCAACAATACTGCTCGCTAGGCCACTGACTTCACTGAGACACTTTCTGATCAACATGGGCATCCAGATAAGACTGGAACAAATTCCAAATTGGAAAGAAACTTTCAACAGAAGAATCACTGCAAGTGCTATCTTTTATGGTAGAATCTGGTCTTCGTAGTTAACCTTTCTTGAAATATCCAGCTCTGGGTAAGACAAAACAAGGTTTTGAAGTTTGTCATACCTCTGTTTGATCTGAAAATGTAGTGTGACATAAGTCTTTTATGTATATAAAACAATCAGTCTCAGAAGCAAAAAGACAAGTGACTTATACATTCCTTGACTAACTTCAAATCTTACCCTTTTTTTTTGTTCCCTGTTTGCTTCACAGTATATTCACTCAGCTGGAATCATCCACCGGGTAAGTTCACTCATTGTGATAATAAAAATGAATGGAGTGTTCCCTCTGTGCATCAAAAGTGTTTCTAAGACACAGTTATAATATATTTTGAAAGGTTAAAATCATACTTGACTAACTCTCTCTGTTCTGCTGCAGGACCTGAAGCCCAGTAACTTAGCTGTAAATGAAGACTGTGAATTGAGGGTAGGTATCACACTGTTGTCATGAAGAATGTTGTAAAAGCTCTCAAGATGACAGTTTTCTGAGAAAACATTAGCTACCTTTTTTATTTCCGATTCCCTTAATTTCAGTTGGTTTCTACTGTTGCTTCCCTGACATAGAAAACCCATTTCCATGAACATGCATTTTCTCCCAAATATTAATTTTGTATAAACACAAGTATCTTTGCAAAATATTCATCCCTAGTTCCTCGCAGACGGTACGTAGGCTATTGATTTGGCCCATGAGTGAGTACTTGAGTATATCTTGAAAGTTTGACCTGCAATATGTATCTGCATCTGCCATGTTTAGATGAAGCCTTGTAATAATTTTAATTTTTGTATCTATAGAATATACAAGCTAAATTAAATAATGATATGAAAAAAGGTACCAGTATTACCAATTATGTTAAGTTACAGGAAGTAAAAAAAACCCAAAAAACCCCAAACAAACACAAACAAAAAGAACCCTGTAATCCACACTTCGGCTCAAATGTTATTTTAGTGCACACATCTGTATAAATACATATCTTTGTGGTACAATATTACATATGAAGCATGAGACTCTGGAGAAGGAGAAGATGTCTCCCAGCTTTCTGAGCCTTTAAGCCTAAGGATGAGAAGTTTAGCATTTCTCCACGACAGCCAGAAACCTCTTTCTCCCTGTGACTGGGACTCTGATGTAATCACTTTATTCCAGCTGCGAGGGATTTAAGAAAAGAGTCCAAATACTACAAGATCAGCAAAAAATCACAATAGCGAATAAGAGCAGCACAGCTATGTTCTCCCACTAATCCGGATGTGTGGTGAGAAACTGTAGTTCCCGTTTGGTTTAGTGACACTTGCAGCTGCTCAGCAAGTTTCATGATTATCCCTTTAATGTCTTCATGCATGTATGTCTGGCATCTGTGAAATGTTACGGGTCATCTGGGTCTGATCACGCACTCTAAAATGTGTGCTGTATTTTTGTACTCTAAGTAAAAGAGACTTTTAATCTTTTTTTTTTTCTATTATTGTGGTATCTGTGCACTTCCCTGCCTAGCATTTCTTACGCTGCTCTTTGCTTTGTTTTTATTTATAGCTTTACATCCTCTGATACCAGATTATTTTCTAATAGAACTAACTAGTGGATATTTACAGGTACAAACAGAAAGAAAATAGAAACAGAAAGAAGGAAAACATGTGTGTACACATTTGATAGAAGGGATCAGCTATTAAAAAAATATATTGCCGAAACCCTTATAAAAATTGGGGCATTAGTGTTTGAATTTCATGGCATTTTTCATGCCTTGTTTGCCTCGTGCTTTTATTTTTCCTTTTTAAAGAAATAAATAATGCTTTTAAAATATAATAGAAGTAAAGATGTAAATGTGTTATTTATATTTTAATATTTTTCTTTAGGCTTTTTATATCTTTAAATTGGGTTATAACTGAGGAATTTTGACTGATACTCTTAAAATTTTCTGACTCCCAATGAAAAGGATTAGCATCAGCTTAATAAATAATCCTGGATTTAATCACGGGAGGTTGCCACTGATCTTAATTCACATTTCTGTTTGAAGAGATGCTAATTAGCTCAGATGACTGACTTAACGAACAACGCTGAGGGCCAGACAGTGCACTTCCACAGCAGTCACTCTTTAAGAGTTCGGGATACCTTTTAGCTCCGTAATTAGTGAGACATAGACTAATAAAAAAATAGTAAGCAAAGAAATGAGCAGGAAAAATTTAATTGAAATAACTTCCTGGCAATGTAAATTTAGGAAGGGAGAGCATATGGAGGGGAACATTTTTCCATCAAGCCTCTGAGTAATATGTGTACCTAAAGAGAGCTCCTTTGTTGTTTCAGTGGGGGAGTTCTACTAAGAACAGATGGTATGTGATTTAAACCTACCTTGTTACACAGGATATATGTTTTTCTCCTAGTGGCAGCGGAATGATGCATGATTTGGGTAAATGCTTGGATAGATATGAAAGGGAAACATCAGAAGCTCTGCAGATTTGTGTGTTCTTTAAATGTTTAAATGGCCAGTGGCACTTGCTGTTGGCATTTTACACAAACATTCCCATTTGTTAGCATTTCATTTCTTTTATAGCAACAGTGCTTATTTTTAGCAAAATGAACATCAGGGGAGAATTGAACTTGAGGCAGAATGGGAAGTTTGCCTTGGAGGACAGAGGGCCAGGCGCAGCACCGTGGATGCTGCAGGCATGCAAAGGGAGACCCCATCCGCTCCTCCGCCGGGTCTCGCTCTTTCACTTCACCGGTCGCAAGGGACTGTGGGCAAACTCAGAAACGGGTAATGGGGAAAATCAGTACCTATAACAAAGTGAAAAGGGATTTTTAAAAAATTGTTGTTTATTTTCTTTTTATTCTGCAGATTTTGGATTTTGGTTTAGCTCGCCAAACTGATGACGAAATGACCGGATATGTTGCAACAAGGTGGTACAGAGCTCCAGAAATTATGTTAAACTGGATGCACTACAATCAAACAGGTAAACTGTGAAGACATGCATTTTGCTACAGCTGGATATAGCACTGGTTTTAAACCAAGAGGCAAATCTGTTTAAGGATCTCTTCAATTCATCATACACATTTCTCTCTCTGTTTTTCGGCAGTTGACATCTGGTCAGTTGGATGTATCATGGCAGAGCTATTGAAAGGGAAGGCCTTATTTCCAGGAAACGACTGTATCCTTAACATAAAACATAAAATGCAGCTATAAAACCACTCCCTAATTCTTCCTTTTTTTTCTAGTGACTTGAGTGTTCCTATGGAAATGTTTTTGAAGTAACAAACTTCTAAAACAGGAAGGAATTTTTGCTAATCTTTCAATTTAATGTATATGACAGCTGGATATGAGAGCCACTGGGAGGAAAAAAGAACAGTAACAGATGTTCATAAACAACAATAAGTTACAATTATTCTTTGTTGTGTATCTGTATTTAAATAATAACCTAGTTACAACAGAGCAGATTTCTTCCATGTGTGTATCACTGAAATAATATGTTAAAGCTGAAGATGACTAAAAGCAGTAATTTTTAATTGGCTAATATCATTTTTGAAAATAGAACTGCTGGAAGTTTCTAAAATGCAAAGAAATTAACTTTTAAATAGTAAGTGAATAGGCATATTGTGGTTTTTATATATATATATTAAAAAAAAAAGCCAGCAGCAGTTCCAGAAATACCACAGGAGCAACAAAACCCTCTTTTTCTTCAGTGCTGTGTTGTGGTCCCTGGTGGAGCATCAGGGATTTCCACTGGCGTTTCCTGCACTGACAAGAGAAAAAAAAAGAGTAAAATAATACAAGAAAACTGAAGAAAAACAGATAATGAGGAATGGGGAAACAACGCATCAGAGGAGGAAACTTTTAATGTGAGAAACAAAGGCACATTCTTCTGTACTGAATATTGACATTTCTCATTACTCTGAAAGCCCTCAAAAAGCAAACGCTTCTGCTAAAGCTAAGCGGTTGCCAGGTGCAAAGCGACATGAGGTTAGAATTGCCTGCAAAACTGTGAAAAGAGCTGAGACCAAGTCTCCCCACTGACCTTTCTGTTGTGCCCAGCATCATTAGGCTTTGTTGTAACCACAGGCATTGTCCAGATGTTCATCATCTGGGTGATGACTGTGCTTCAGATGGTTTGATTACGTGATATGTGGTATTTGGAAAAATCAGTACATCTAGTTTTCAAGAAATAAGATATCTTTTGCCATTTTAAATTATTGTCTACAATTATATGATTACATCAATTTAAATAAAGCTGTAAAATAACATTGATTTCTCTAGGAAAAACCTAATATATTTTACAGGTCATATATGGCAATGCAAAATTAACATTTTTAAAGTTTTTATTCTTGAGACTGATATAAAACAGATTTTTAAAGCCACCAAATGCAAATTTTCCGCTTGCCAGCCTTTAGATTAATAATCTAGTCCTATCTGCTGTATCCTGTTAGACTGTACTTCAGAAATCCCTCAGATTACTGAAAAATGAATGTGCTATTAAAATTAAGCTTAAGAATATGTTAAATTGGGAACTAGAACAGGAAAGCAATATTTTTTCATGCACCTTTCTCAGGAACAAGCACACCTGACATTTACATAGTACAATAGAGTATTTGACGCTCCAGGGCTAGGCTTAAGAAGGTATGAATTGGTGTCCTTCCATGGACTACAATGGAATTGCCTTGCTGAATAGTTTTAAACATCTTAACTATCTGCTTGAAAGCTCACTAATTGTTTAAACCCAGGAGGACCCTATGCTGTTTATTTCCCTGAAATAATGCAGATATCGATCAACTAAAGAGAATAATGGAAGTTGTGGGCACACCCAGTTCTGAACTTCTGAAGAAGATATCATCAGAGCATGTGAGTTCTCAGCTGCATTCAGTTAAATGACTTTCTATCATTCTAACTGGCATTGTGTGTCACTGGTTGTGTGACGCAGATACTCTGATTTGGAAATGGGCAGAGACTTCAAAGCGATCTCTTTGTTTGCTGCTAGAATGCCACCATTCAAAAAACATTCTTTTTAGAGGGATCCAAATGCCTTGACTGTCATCTGGACTAATTTTGATACTTGTTCTCATGTACTCAGTTTTTGAAAGGAGTTTTGCAATTGGTCCCGATGATCTTCAATTTTGCTGCTAGACTTATAATAAAATATTCAAACTGATGCTCAGCTCAGAACATTATAGGGGTGTTATTAAATCTGATGTCTCTGTAATTTTCGTGCTTTCTGTTTTGTAGGGCATCTAAACAGAGATATCAGAATCAAATAACGTGTGTTCTGCATGAGTGTTCTTATTTGTATCTCTAACTTGAAATTTGTATTTATTGATATCTCTGGATGCTTATGTGAGGTCCACTTTCATGCTAATATCTGTAGTTAACAGTGTGATTTTTAAATCTCCATATGACTTCTTTAAAATAATAATCTGGTAAATGATCAATTTCTGCTTTGCTACACTTTAGAGAACTTAAAGGATTCACTTTAAGCAATAACCATGGATATCCAGCTGAGGGATGAGACGTGGTATTGACTGATAAAGGCAGCTGATGAGCATAGTGTAAAAATTCAGATAAACAACAGTACACAGATACCTCCTGAGCTGAGCTGTTTTCTTACACCTTTTCTGTATACCCTTCAGACTAAAACTGATGCCTGTTTTTGAGCTTCTGTGTATATTGATGGGTTTTCTTTGAACTTACTAATGAGTACACTAGTGGGTTGAGTAAGCAGGAGCAGTGGAAGAGCCAGAGCAACGCTGTATGTCTGGAAGGTCCAAGTGTTACCAAAGACAGGTCTCTTACTTATTTCAGGTAACACAAGCATAACGAAACCTCATCAGCGCAGGCCAACGCACAGCCCCAGAGTTTGTGGGTACCCAGCACCTGGGAATGGCTGGGGCAGGAGGAGGATCCATCCCTGTGCCAGGGACTGGATCCACCAGCAGATCTCAGACTGTGCTATCCAAAGTGTAGGTCCTTGTATAGCCTCGTAGGTCCTTGTATAGCCTTTACATACTATTAAGATCCCACAGTTTTTGCAGTAAGGCGTTCAGAGTAGTGTATACAAATGTATGATTTACCCACAAGTAGTCAGTTTGTGAGCTTTCTGATTATGAGATTAAGCACCTTAAATATTTACTGGAGATAGTATCTGCTTTTGTCTTTAATTTCTTGTGTTTCAGAGCATACCTCAGTGAGCTACAGGAATCCTGAAACTCTTTTACTGCAGCTAATTATACCTTTAGAGCATAGGGAGAACACAAAACCCAAGTGAATAACTGTGAATGCTACTAGGGCACCTCTGGGCTGCTGCTGCCTTCTTAGAGGAGCAATGTCAAAGGAGATACGTACCTTGCTTGGAGGTACTTGCCTCTTGTAAAGAGTGTCTATTCTATTCCTTTGTTACAGTTCTTCTTTACCTTGTAGTTTTGTCATATTTTTTAGAAGTTTCTTAATGCAGCTTGCAGTCCAGGACAATTTTTTCCATTCCTCTAACAGCAAGGTCAGAGGCTTTCTGAAATGCCAAGCCTATTTTCGGTTATAAGTAGAGGATTAAAGAATAGGAAACTAAAAGATCAACCTCTTGAGATGTTTCAGCACAAATTACTGAGCTGTTTTGTCAGTCTTTCATGTTGATATGGGTTTAAATGGTGATTGCATTTCATTATTTTCAGAATTATCTAAATTTCTGGGTTCTATTGGTTGGGTTTCTGTGGTGAATATATAAGCAGAGGGGACAGGTTGTATGCTTTAATAGGTCTGTGTTGTTTTCAAAGGACTTCTGGACAAGGGTTGGAGATAATTTTTACCATATCTTGTTCAGTCATGTGTGGATTAGTGATGTTAATTGATGTCCATACAGAAACAAATCATCCACAAATCCACAGATGTTTGTCATAAGATAAATTTACCTCTTGTTTCTACCCTAGTCCGTAGCTTCCATGCAAGAATGCGTGGCAGCTCTCTTTTGCTGTGCTGTTCGTATATATGTATAAATTAATGCCCTGGAAGACTCAACTCTGATAGGAGCTGCACACCCTGACCGCCTAGCAGGTGTTTGCTGCCTTTATGAACTTTAGGGGCATTAAATAGGTGAAGTGAAGCCTGTGTTTGACTGTTCTTTAGCCATTGTTCTCTGCATGACTGGCTACAGCTGCTAAGAAGAGATCATCCTTATAGAAAGCCTTGCTGTCAGCCCCCATAACAAAAAGGGAAAATGCTGGTAGAGTTTTAACAGGCTGGGGATGTAACACATGAAGGCTTGGTTCTCTGAAATGTGTCACTAATGCTAGTCTAGAGTTTTGATAGAATGTGGTTACATCTTACAAGAAGCAGAAAAAATAAATAGATCTGCCTCGTTAAATTAGAACACAGTTTGAAAAGCCACTGTGCCATGTAATGATTTAAAATATCTTTATATCAGTTCATTGTAGCTACAGAAATTAACATGATGGTAGAGAGAACAGTGTATAGAACAGGATCAAGTGTGGTTATAGGATTGCACAGATGATATGTCAGAGTATTTTAAAGTCATTTCATGATAGTCCAGAAGTCAGTTCCACAGTTCTCAGTCTGGTATCTTGCTCGAAGCCATGGAGCTGCTTTAAATGAACAACCTTATTTCCTTTGCTGTCTTCAGTAGGCCAGGGATGCTCAGTTCGCCTAGCACGGACGGCCTCCTTCCAACAGGATTGCTAAGTGTGCAGAGAGACCTCTCTGTTACACAAACATGTTTTGAAAGGATTAAGGTTTTTTCAGAGACCAGCTGTAATTTTTATAGATTAGAGCCATTTGCCTCTTCTTTAGCTGTTCCATTTCAGAATTCCCTGGTCTGTCTCATCCCAGCCCTTAGGACCAGCATTCCACCTCTTCTCATCTCGACCTGTCTATCTCAGGCCAGGAATTTGTAGCCCATGTAATGTCAGGCTCCGTGCGGACGTTTGTGGGTCCCCTATGCGGGTAGGTTTTCCTAGCTGAGTTTGGATGAGCATTTCACAGCCATGGTGACAAGTCAAGCTGAAAATTCTGTTAAACGCCTGAAGATCTGCACCCTGTGAGTGTCAGGATTTGTTCTTTGGTTAGTGAAAGCTACTGTTCAGCAGAGGAGGGAGAGGAAGGCAGGATGGAGGCTGCATTATACCACTTTGCTGAGGGTAACAGAAAGATGATTTAGGTTGCAATTTCTGGTTGAACGTTACATGATTGTGTTCCCTGGGGATATGCTGCAATGAACCACTAAGCATAGGTGAAAACAGAAGTGCTAACACATAATCCTTAGAGGAAAATATACGGGTTTAAAACTCTCTTGCTTATTGTGCAATATACAGGAGTGACTGTTCAAAACAAAATCATACATTACGGTTTTATGTGAAGAAGTTTGCCCATGTATAAGAAACATAAAAAATGCTACGTCTGTTTTTTTAGAGTTTATATGGTTGCTGTTGAACAAAATTTAATCTCTGTGCATGTGGTATATATATTTATTTATTCCTAGGCAAGAAAATACATTGAATCTCTTCCACATATGCCTCAACAGGATTTGAAAGCAGTATTTCGTGGTGCCAATCCATTAGGTAAGAAAGTCAAACTGATATAGATTGAATCTTTAACTAACACAGGAACTCAAGCCTTCCTTTGCTGTATGATCCCATATAATAACCATCAGACAGAAGAGCATTGCTTAACCTTTCATCCTGAGACTTTTCCATTCACGAAGCCTGTGTCTGTTGCTTCTGGTGGAGATTACGGGAACCTCCTAAAGGAAAACAGTCTGTGGATGAAAAGCAAAAGCCAGCTATGTATAGCAGGAATAAATAAATATGCCACAGGGTCTAGACGAGAGACATCACTTCTATCTCAGGAAGGCCGTGAGCGGTAAATTGCTGGCGAGCAGAAGAACATACCAGGAAGTACAGCTGTTTGAATGACCCTTTTGAGTATAATTTCCTAGGAATGTGTTAGCCATTGTTGGACACAGGATATCGTGCTAGACCTTTGGTCTGATTCTGCACAATTGGTTTTATGTCTAACCAATTGCTTCTGCCTGTGCAAAAGAGATGTTTCTGTGAACCATTTCTTGTGACATGGCAAAGGAGACGTTTGAGTCACTGGAGTCATCTTACTACAGTGCCCGGTCAGTTCCATCAAGTGCACATTAAAACATTATATACGGGGAAGTATAATGAGTTAAAATGTTTTGAATTTGCTCTGTGTATTAAAAGACAGCTTTGTTTTTACAAATACAAGTAGCCATGAACACTTTCTTATAAAAAATGGGATTTATTTGCAGGAGGTACATGAAAGCATGCTACATATTAATATCATAAAGGCAAATTAATAACAGTTCTTAATGAAAGCACTAACATCATTTTTATATAATATTTTAAATAGTTATGATAAACTTTCCCTATAAAAGCTATTTCAGCCTTACAGATCTGTCTCGTTTCTAATGTTCTGCAACTGCCGACTTCAAATGTATTTTCTTTATGCTGGGTCCTGTAAAGACGCTTTGGGGTTTTCATCTGATGATTTCATTGATGCAGCTAATTAAAAGTGTAATCTCACAGCTACAATATTAAGTTCCTCAAATTTGCACTGATCAGGACTAAATTCAGCACATGGTTCACAACACAGGATATTTAACTTTTAAGCACACAGGTCTTTTCAGAATGAAGGTCTTGGATGTCTGAAGAGGTCAATCAGATATCAAGTAGACTATAATGAACCTTTGTGCATACCACAAGCAAACCAGAAGCTTCCTTCAGCTCTGAAAATAGTACTCGCAGTACAAAATCTTCAAAACTTACTTGTTATATTGCCTAAACGTTGTGGGTTTGCCAATAATGTTAACTATGTATGAGGTGAGTGAGAATAGATTGTGTGTAAATAGTTGCCTTCTCTTTTATTTCTAGATGGTCTCTTCTGGCTTTGAACCATGTTTCTCTTTCTCCCTTAGCTGTAGACCTTCTTGAGAAGATGCTTATTTTAGACAGCGATAAAAGAATTACTGCCTCGGAAGCACTTGCACATCCCTACTTTGTACAGTATCATGATCCAGACGACGAGCCTGAGGCCGAGCTGTACGATGAGTCAATAGAGAATAAGGAGCGAACCATAGATGAATGGAAAGGTAACAGAATTGCACACAGTAGTTAATACGTGCAGCAGAACAAAACCTTACTTAAATAGCCGTTTTCCTCTGTCTCTAACCAGAGCAATTTGAACTCTTAAGCCTCAGGGAAGCAAGATAAGTCCATGTATGTGCTTGTGGGAGTGGAGATGTGGAGAGGGTTGTTCTTCCTCTCAGGATTTCGTTCCCTTCCCCCATTCTGTCGTTTCCTCACTAGATTCCCTGTAGCCAGTAACGATGCGTTCTGTCTTGCTTTTAGTTTTCTAGGTCAGATCCTCAGCTGAAGTAACTGTCCTAGGGGAAGCGGCATTACTTGGGATTCTGATCTAGCTTTCTTCAGAACCAGAAATTAGTATTTTCCACGTAGATGTGTGTTTGTTAATCATTCTTCAGTTAGCCAAGTAATTTGGATTAATAAGTAAATCATGCTATTGATCCTATTTGAGATGAGAGTTGATGATTTTACTTTGGATTGACGCCCAAAAGCTGTTCTTGAGAAATACTGCAGCAACCTTTTCCTATTAGTTAATTCCATGCTTGCATCATGATCATATTGCATGGTCACGGAAGTAACATGGCCAAACATTTAGGTTGTAAGTATACTGAAAAGTACAGTCCAATTTCATCAGTGTCTAATGAGGATATATTATGCTAAAAATTCCTTAGTAGACATTTTTAAGTTGAGAGTAATGTTTTAGAAAAGTAATTGTTCCTGTTTATTGATAAAGTCCTTTCCTTGGCTTAAGATGAAATATGTATTTTATACAATAAATGTTCTTCAGTTTCTAGTTGTATATTCTATAACTTTTACTCCAGAAAGGTTTGATAAAAATATATTAGCACAGTGGGTAGGTTTATGATGAAAAATACTGACCCCCCGTGTCTTACTCATGCCTTTGCACTCGTGCCATGTTTTATCCTGGGCATTGCAGGGGAGACAAGCAGACTGACTACAGCAAATACATCTTAAAGAAAGATAGGAGTGGGGTCATGGGTCTTTCTACAATAAAACAACCTCCTAGAGCCCTGAAAACGGTTTTCTAGAAGCCTGTTTTGTCTGTACAAACAAGGAGGATTGATTGGTATCACTTGTTCCTTACATACGCTCTCCTCTGCAGAACCTGGCAGCGTACAGCACCACCCATACATCATCTTTATTGGGAGGCATGTTCAATTTGCTGCTGTACTTACCAGTGGATGATTTGTTTTCTGCTCCTTTTTCAGTTGGCTGAGTCTTTAACAGGAAAGTTTAACAATTTCCGAGCCATGAAGCTGATTTCTGTTTGTGATGAAACTCTGTTGAAATGATTTCAGGAACAGTCTTAGCTTAACACTTTCTGAACTGAAATGAGGACATGGAGCTGAATTCTCTAGGAAGGACAGTGTCATGGTTTTCTACATCACTGTCCTGGCTGGAACTACAGGTCAAATTCCTTCTTTATACAGAGGGGGAAAAAAAATGGCTGAGACAAAACCCTCAAAACTGGCACAGGACATGCAGCTCTTCCTCCTGCCCATATTTTTATCTTGGGGAATAAACTTTTTCTTTTCAAGTACAGTATGTGCCACATTTAAGTAAGAGAACATGAAAGGTGACCATTTGCATAAAATGTTTGTAGCATTGATGGTATGTTGACCCACTTGACCCTCAAGATGTCAATGGCGTATTTCCCCTCGTGCCGCTCAAGTTAAAAATCAGTGGCACTTGATCCCAAGAGGGACAAAGCACCAAAGCAAAATGAGATTTCAGACACTTTATCTTACACATCATGCACCTCAGAGTTTCCTTGACCTCCATTGCACACTGCTGAGGCTTGCAGCCCAAGCTCATAGATTTTTCTTCTGACACGTTTAATCAGTTAGAAAATATTTAAAATTTTAGAGGCCAAGAGTATGCTATTCAGAGTTGGATGCCATGCACTGTCTCTCCTTAGCTGCTGCTTCAGTTGCACATTATCTCAGCTTAACATCTGTACTCTCAGCTGAGTAAGTGGCACAAGAACCGGGCAAGGAGCGTCGTAAACACATAATGCACAGCCAGCAGGAATAATTTCTAATACAGTCCCAGGCATGCGATTTGTGGGGATGCTGGCTTCCTCCGGGCTCAATCAGAACCGCTCTAGCTCCTACCTGCCTCTGGCCAGATGCTACTTAATAGCCCCAGATCAATCACTGAAAGAGTCACCCAATGAATTCTTCCACCTCGGCGACACACTCAGGGAAATTTTCAGAGAAATTTCAGAGAAATCCTTTGCAGAAACTGGCACAGTGGTCACCATATGCTATGCTGCAGCATAACACAAACATAACCCAGATTTTTACATACTTTTTAGAGGAGCGCTGGGTCCACTTGCAGGTGTAGCAGCTGTCTCAGGCAGATCTATTTAATAAGCAACTAATAGGCACAAGTTTGATATGATTTAAACATCACTGTTTGGAAAACAAATCCTGAAGTAACGCACTGTTAGCCATGTATTTTTGTGTGAAGAGGATTTGGTCCTTAAAATACAATATTTAACTTGAGAAAATACATAGGAGGTTGCCGCTGACGTACTCCATTGCTGTGGAAGGCACAAAACAGGACATGACAGTCAGCATGAAAAGACAAAGGGCTATTCCTAAAGCAGGGTAACATAGAGAGGAATCCATGTTTCTAGGTAAGCCTTTCTTGATGAAAATAGGACTGTTAGGTGCTTCTAAGACAAAAGAACATTTTCAGAGGACCTTAAAATAAGTTATTTACAATAAAATATATAAAATAAAAAAGAACAAACCCAAACCTTAGATTGCAAGGCATTAGCACAGAAATCATGAGTGATTTATGGTGAAGGCAATTGACTGGGAGATGATAAAGAACACTCTCGGCAGTTAAAAGTGTACATTTTAAAACCTGTTCGGGTGCTTTTAAAGATTCCATTTTTCATTACATTTTGCCTTTTATTACGTCATTTTGGCAGGTCACGTGACAGCATAATTGATGTTTCCATTTCAGGGCCTGTGTGTTTTAGTAATTAGCTGAAGGGGACAGACATGTTGCACAATAACAGTATTTGTGAGTCTTAACTCGTAATCTGAGGTTAACAGAAGGATTCCTGGTGAATTCAGCCTATTTTTGGATCTGGACTCTAAAAAGGCTGGAAATAGAAACTACAAGTCACGTGCATCCGTAGAACTCTTGTCTGGAATATTTTTCTTCTGAAGAGAATATCACCTAATTCTTCTCTCTCCCTTGTACCCTCTCTACAGATCTTACCTACGGAGAAGTGATTAGTTTTAAACCCCCTGACTTAAAAATGGATAGCCTGGAGATAGAACAGTGAATACAGGCAGCTCTGTCTTGCCTTGCTGCACTATGAAGACTGTTAAAATATAACCATACAATTTATCCTGTGGTCAGACGTAGATTTTACTATCCAAAGATGTTGGAGAAGATGCGGAAAAGCAGACGCATTATGCAGAAGCCAGATGTTGTCTGTTTGGGGTGGTGGGTTTTTTTCTTGCCTTGTAATATGAATGTATTCCCGACTCAAAGGGTGGTAAAGAACCGCTTCATTCTGACAAAATTATGCACTGAGTTCTGTCAAAGCTGTGTGTTCTGCATGTTTCATTTTATCAGTTATATTGCCAAAATAAAGGTGACTTTTAAAATTAATTTTAAAATCATGCATTTAAAGCATGAATGTATCCAAGCATAAACATAGAAATCCATGCAAGCAATCCATTTTTTTTTCCGGCGTTTTCTCTGTCCGTTTTCCCATTATTTATAGTTAGTGCCTTTATGAAGATGGGGCGTGGTAGTGAGATAGGCCGAGTGTGCATCTGTAGTCATTTCTGTGGTGGTCTTACAGATTTACTGGATGTCTCCCAAGTGATCTTAACACCAGTTGAAAGTCAGTAAAAATAAATCTTTTGTCTTCTGTTGCCATTCAAGTGTCTGTTCTCATTTTTTTCCCCATGTATATTTTTCTAATCTGCACAATACCCGTTTGTGAGACCGTTTTTCTCACCGATGGTGCTCCTAACCACGCCATCGGTGGAGCGCTGATGAAGTTGCCCAAGGTGATGGGAAGGTGCCCCGAAGGCTCTGCGGCAGATCTCTGCAGTCTGCTGCAAACCTCAGCAAAGGCTGTCACAGACACCACTGCAAGAGTACTCACTTCAGTTCCCAGCTTTGGATTCGGTGTTCCTCATTCTCTTAGTTTTCCTTCACATAATTCTTGGGAAAATAATCTAATAATTGCCATTGGAAGACAAGACCAAAACAAAATGATTTAAGAATTTGCTTGTGAAAAACTAAAGATCCATCTCGTCAGAGTTTCTTTTTAAGCAAAATTTTAAAGGCTTTCCAGCTCTGAAAAGCTGGGAAAATAAATAATAAAATGCAGGATACACTGGGTACCGAAATGTCTTACAGAATTAAATTTATCTGATTTCCCCTTCGAAGGCATAGTACTGAAACAGGAATATCCTTGGGCGTGAGGCCTCTAGCGGTGCACTGGCTGTGTCTTTCTGCCTTCTTGTGATTCACGGTTCTTCAGTGTTGCTCATTTTTGTGTCTCGTTCTCGCTCTGTCAGAGTCTTATTTGGGAGATGGCTTTTTATATTATTTAGGTTTTTTGCAACTTTTGTCATTAAGATTCAGTTGTACAGCTATTACATGAGGTAATGAACTCTACTGCATTTATTTACCTTCCTCTGTATCTTTTCTATGTAAAAAGAACAGCTTTTCTTAATAAACGGATTTAAAAAAAAAAAAAAGCAAGTCCAAGAACTTTGATTTTTCAGAGATACTTGATGCAGTATTGTTTGTCATCTTTGAGAAACAGAAATAAGCATTCCATGGAGAAAATGTGCTCCTAATTTGTGGGGTAAGTGGTGGACTCTTGTTGATAATGTTGGTGGGTTATCCGATACTTGCTTTCAGTGGAATACAGGCACTTGTATTCAGCTTTCTGCAAGGGATATTAATCTGGAAGTACACGGCTGCGGGGATTTCTCGTGAGCCCTCTGAAGCCATCATTACTTTGGCTTCCTACAAAGCTGGATGAGGCCTGTAGTGGTCACGCAACTATTGAATTTCATGCTGACTAAAATAAGTGAAAAGGTTGTAAATCATTGAATTATTTGTCTGACTATATAATGAAAATAATCACTTAGTCATCTCTTAAATATATTTTTTCTTTTTTGTTGGTTTGTTTTCCAATTAACAGAAAAGTAGCTCAGTGCTTTATTTTCTCTGAAATGTGATCATGAGCTTGCTAGCCTGTTCTGCGGCTCTATTCCAGCCGGAAGGGCAAGGAAAAAGTAGAGATTTCACAACAACCTCCTGCATCCAATGATAATCAATATGGTGTGGGATTGTCCTGTCATTTGTTTAAGCTGGTTTCCTGGCTATGAGGGCGGCCATCACCAAGTGTTTCAAAGGATGCGTAAAGCTCTGGAGGAGGCAAAGGCCAGACGGTCTGCGCTTGCCATAGCCCTGCTGCTGGGGGTAGAAAGAAAGTTTTATATCACTTGCAAAATTTGGTCTTCAGGCAGCTCTGAATCTTCCTCTGAATATTTCCCTCTACAATCAAAGATGTAACCTTTTCTAGGAGATAAATTATTTAGGAAGAATACGGTCATAGGCCACATTTAAACTAATCAAAGGTGACAGTAATGGGTAACAAGAGCTCAGCTATTTTTAATGACATACCATCAAAACCCATAAATCATCTCATTTTAATGTCAAGAAAAACAGTAGGGAGAGAGATGGTTTTTTTCTGAATTTGCAAAATGCAGGCGACTTCTTAGACCTCAAAAGCCACTAATTAAAGTATTTTTCCAGAGCAGGTAACCGACTCCCTTGTGCTAATGCAACGTGGGACTGCAATGTGGTAAGTTTATCGGTTTACAACAGCAGGACAAGCTAATTGGAAAGCGGGTACCCCACCGGGACAGCAAGGTGGAAGGCTGAGCGCCTGCAATGCTTATCGTTTGAGCACAGATGGAAAAAAAAACGATTGTCAACCAACACCAACAGGCAAATGGAAGTGAACACCTGGGAGTCAGGGCTTTTTCAGGCTTGGTGAACCGGCAAGGCACATCGCTTAAAAGCAAATTTTAAAGAGTAAATAAATATTTCTAAACATTTTATTTGCTAAAAATGCCTTTAATTAGGGCATTGTTTACATGGCCCAAATTTTATTTGCAAAACTTGTAGTGGAGCCAGCTTAAACCAGGGGGGTTTAATCTCCTGACACCACTCTCAACTCTCATGATTATCACTGTGCTTTTCTAGGTCCTGTACACATCACCTGTCTGAGGAGAGTGTCGCAGGTTTTAGCCCACACTAAACTGGGGTGCCCACCATCCCCGAGCACTGGCGGAGCGCAGAAGGCACTGGAAGGAGCAGGGCTGGGCGGCGCTGGCGGAGGAGGCAGCTCAGGCTTCCACTGGCGGGGAGAGGACACAACTCTCCAAGGGCTTTCTCTGGTTAATTACTGTCATTGTTAACAATCTGCTTCTAATCTGAATTTACCTAATTTCAGCTTTCAGTCACAACAGCTTGTTTTCCCTCCGCCTACTGAATTGAAATAACTTCTCGTTTATTATCTCACTCTAATCAGTGTTAAGTGCAATCCCAAGTCTAGAAATTTTATCATCAGTGGAAGCGAAAGGTCTTGCAAAAGGAAAAAAAAGTCTTTTGCATACATCTCAATCTTTTGACGTGCACGAGTATACGCTACATTTCTTTTGATATCTGTATCTTTATTTTTTTAACCTCCCTACCTCCTCAGCACCGAAGTCCAGCAGCAGGAAATTGATATGCCACAGCCAAAGCAGAAATAAAGTCAAGAATAAAAAACCCTCAAATTCACAATGTGCTATGGAAAGAAAAAGCGAGGATGGCTTAGAGGAAAAGCACAGCATTAGAGGTATCACTTGCCATGACACAGAGAACACACAAAGTGGCTACACAAGCATGAAACAGCAGGGTTATTAATAACTTTGGGAATTTATGGGGGAAAAATAATAAGAAATCAGGAAATCAGCGCTGATAAATGAAAAGATGCATCATGCACCAGTAGGTCAAGAGCCATCAATGAGGCAGCATTGTGGCAGAAGTCCCATTAGTGATCTTGGCGTGTTTTTGATGTGGTGCAAATGATGAAAGCAGGAGGGAAGGGGGTCCGTACGCTGCAGGACCCGACACGGTGGCTCACCCTGGGGACGGGAGGGGGACAGCCCTTTCAAGGACAGAGGTGGGGAGCTGACAATACAAAAGCCACTTCCTTCCTTTCTTCCCGTCACGTGCGCTCCTGGGTCATAACAAGCAAACATACCTCCACCTTCCCCACTCTCGGGACCTGGTCAATGGTGAATCTGTTAAAAAAGTACCGTATTTAGCTGCAGGCACAAACCACTCAAGTAGCCTTTGCTACATCTGCAAATTGCTGATTTGGCCCAAGAATCCCTGACAGATGAGCAGTGGTCAAGATTTAGCTCTCACTAAAAGAGAATTGCACTGCAAGTCGGGTAAATTATGTCCTTTGGTAGCAGCAGAAAGGAGTTCAGCCTTGGCAAGCTCAGACTCCGTAGGAAGGAACTAACAGAAACACCTCTGCTGGCTTTAAAAGCAGCCGCTTGTTTCTCTTACACGTGAACCGTGCTGCTACTGTTTGCAGATGCAACGCAACCCTCTAAAGCTGGTCCTTAGAAAATCAGCACACTCGCACGTGTGAGAGTACCAAGTGTCATTAATTTATGAGCCTAGGCAAAAAGCGTAAGGGTTTTTATGGGACTAGTGTCAAGAGACTCAGAAAGCTGCATTAGTGCAGCTGCCACTGACCTCCTTTCTGCTGAAAGATAAAATATTGAGCTGATTTGCCTAAAGGGGTCTAAGTTTTCACTATGAGCAGGGAATACATTGTGAGCTTCCAATGCAAACACTGATCTTCCAACCAATCCGACACTTCATCCATTAGATGGGAAATGTCTACATAATGAATGAAACTGTTCAGTTAGGCTTCAATCCTGCATGCATGCACGTGCCTCATTTTGCACTCGCACAGTCCCCCAGCTTCAATTACTGTCACAAATGAAGATGTGAACCGTAGTGCAGAGGTTTTACCTGGTCCTTTTAGGTTCCAATTTGATCACAAGTAATACCAAACGCAGTAGAAATACTGAATCACAGTGGCAGCCCTGAGACAAATATACCCTAAATCTGCCACAACTGGCAGCCTCCACTGAGCCACACTTTGCTCCTTATAGAATAACATCCTGTAGAATAGAACTAAGATAACATATTCCTATTTCATACTTATTTTATAATAGAGCCTGAAGGCTCAAATCAGGAATAAACTGTAGTTGCAGTGTATTCTGGGCAAAAATACCACAGCGTACTCTTGTCCTGTCCATCTCATTAGGTTGAGGCGGAAAGGCAACAAATGAATGCAATGTTAAGGAGGATGGGAAGGACAGGGTAAGAGTAACACTAGGTTTTTGGTGATTTAAACAGGTGATGTGCACAACTACATAATGAAAAATATGTAAAGCTATCAGTGACATCTTTTAATGCTCTTTTCATATGATTTTTGCATTGAAATGGGGAAACTCCTCAACACAAGAGTATTTTTTCCTCTGTGCGCAACAGCATCTCAGATTGTGATAATCTGTGTTAGTTTAAAAACTAATCCCCTACAGTTTATTGTAGAAACGAGGGTGAAGAGGACCTTTAGGCAGGCTCTGAGGAGAGAGAGTTCGTGGAGTGTTAGAAGCAGTTGGTTTATACACAGCTGCCTGCTACCCTCCACACCTGCCCTCCCTTCCTCCAGCCCCCTCCAGCAAGCAGGGGTAACGGGGTAGTAAACAGTTACTTGGGAAGGCCCCTTGAAGAAATTAAATGGCCAGTTTAAAAAATTAAAAACAATATTTTGGGGGGTAAAAAAGAAAGCATTTAGGTGGTCCTTATTTACTCTTTTCTGCTGAGGGCTGAGTGCTGTGTCCCCGTGGGGAGGACCCCAGGGGCGTCACAGAAACTGGAGCTGAAGGACCCTCCTCAGGGCTCAGGGAGACAAAACCAGAGAAGCTGCAAAATAGTTGGCAGCAGCTCCCCTGGGGAAGGGTGGAGACACAACAGCATGGGAGTATTTTCAGATGAAAACTGAGATTTATTTTTTTTATTTGAGCTTGACTTCTTGTTGTCATAAATAAAAAGGACTTGCTTCCTGCACGGCAATATATCTAAGTAGACAATAACAGAGTACTTTTTGAAGGTGGGGAGATAGAAAGCTGGTTAAAAAACAGTATTCTAGGAACCAGCAATTCAGCTGATTTTACAATTCAGCAAGATTTTACGTTTATCGACATTTAAGGTATGTTTTACAGAACTAAATTACTCACATGTGAATTAGTGTATCAAGAATCAAATGACCATGTGAAAGACATCTTATAAACAGAAAGGTGGGAAGATGCTTGATTTTTCCAAGGACTTTGTATGATCTCCTGCTTTTCCCTGGTTGAATCCACCTTGCCAGCTCCTGGCCTGGGGATGAAGGTCGCAGCCCCTCTCCCTGCTCACACACATGCATCTCCTTCGCCTGGGGCCTGGCAGTCAGCCCACAGGTCAGCTCCTGACGAAATAAGCTGCGCGCGTTTATTACTGCTAATTAACAGTTTGTTGTGAGCAGCCTTGCCATCAGACTCTCTCACCAGTCTCCATACATGCAGGATTGCTCAGGAAAACATGGTTAGCTTTCTCACTGCTCTCTTGCTCCGAAGCCTCCCGTCCAGGCGGGAATGTAAATGGAGTCCCCCGGAGGCATCAGAGACTACTGTGCGCATCCCAGCTACTTCATATGCTTTGCAGCTGATGGCAGCCTTCCAACACGTGGAAAGTTGGCTCTTGAAAAAAACCCAAAGGCACCAAAACGAATGTTTCTTCCTTGTAACAACCTTGCCAATCTTCCCTTTATGGGATGGGCATTAGAAAAGTGGGATTTCTGCATCATTAATGCATTTTTTATCTTTTATTCATGATGCTTGAAGAAGGTCCCTTTTTGTTCTATAAACTTTACAATAAACATCCGCCAAAACCAGAAACGTCTGATAGCATTCCTTTGTTAATTTAGCCCGTCGAACACACATTGCCTGGGATAATATGCGCCCGTAGTATCCTGTTAGTCTCGTTGCAAGAGACTGTCTTTGGTAAAACACATCACCATGTTTCCAGCCGAGCCTAGCAGGATGCTGAGGCTCATGGTTTTTGCGATGCTGCTGTAACATCTATCAGTTGTGGATGGATCTACGTTTCTTGTCTCACTCTTTTTATAGGCACTTTTAATGGTTTTATTAGGCAAAGCTTCCCTTGATACAACAGTGCTGATTTCCTCATCTTTTCAGTAAGTTTATCAGTTCATCTGCTATGTGTGTGACCCGATGGGGAAAGGTGGTCTTGCATCTGACCTTGCACTTACCTCTTCCATCTATAGCAAAGTATACCTAAACACTTATATGAAGGAAAAACATGGGAAAAATCAGCACTGGCCAACTTTGCCAATGAATTTAAAATATCTTACAAAAGTTGCTCTGTAATATTCTCAGCTTCTGCACCAGAGTGACGTTGTCTTGGTGCTGGGTTAGTATTTTCATCTACTGTATCAAAATCCTCTACTTTCTGCCCTGATAAAAAGCAAGCAGTAAGAAAGCATCATTTTGCCACAACTGCATGAAGGACAAGTAGGTGATCAAAAAAAAAAAAGTAGGGATCAAAAGCAGAACTAACCTTTACTGTATAAGAAACATATATATTTGTCATTAAAAGTAATTTAACTAACGGACTGGCTCAAAACTGAGCAGAAGCTGTGCTGTCCTTCACCTTGCCCTTACCACATCTCACTCCAGCCATCATCTGAGTGGCAAACACAGCACAAAAGGGATGTCAGAAATTAATTTTTTTTAAAAAGGAACAATCTGCTGGGACAGTGAATTTTAAAAGCGAATATGTATCATTAATCTAACATTTGAAATGAGCCTCAATCTAACACTTGAAATGAGCCAAGTGTCAGAAGGCTGGTTTCCATTCTTACTGAACCAGGGAGTGGAACAGGTCACCGTCAGCAGAGAGCAGCGCTGGAGCTCACGGCTGTTGGGATGAAGGATGTTTTCCCCCTCTGCCCGACAAATAACTACCCGCAGGAGGGAGGGCAGGGCTGCTCCACATTCATAGTCAGGCAGGAAAAGGTCTGGGCCCATGGCAGCTGCCAAAAAGACATCAGGAACAACAAAACTTGGCCAGATTGCACCTTTCGAGCTAAGCCACAAGTTGAACTTTAGTGGCAGCAAGTCTGAATTATCTAACCTCAGCAACATTGCTCAGGGGTGAAGTCAGACAAAAGAAAGGCTTTACCAGGCCCTGAAGGACAAGAATTTTAATTTTATTCACACAGAGAACGCGTAGCATGTTTTTTAAAGCAGGTCTTTTCCTTACATGTGCTAGTTCAGGCCTATAGAGATAAGAGAAGCGGCTGTTCTCCCTGCTCCAGCACCGCGACTGTTTCGAGCTGCTGCTTGAGCTGTTCCGTGTGGCGCCAGCCGGGCAGGGGACGGCTTGCTCTGGGCAACTGCATCCAGCATGGGCTCGTTTCTCTGCAACTGTGAAATAGCGCTGCCACCGGGAGTCTGGCCCCGAGGTGAGCCGGGAACCTTTGTGCAAAGCTCATCTGAGAGCTCGCTTTTGT
The DNA here is from genome assembly GCA_013400135.1 of Rhinoptilus africanus. NCBI lineage: Eukaryota > Metazoa > Chordata > Aves > Charadriiformes > Glareolidae > Rhinoptilus > Rhinoptilus africanus. The sequence goes on from VXBO01008333.1 coordinate 691,851, forward strand.
ACCCCCGTCCCTCGTCAGTTCACAGCCCCTCGTGTCCCTCGGCACCTTCATGGAAAAGCCGGCTGCACCTCAGCAGACCCAAACCAGGGCAGCACAGCCGGCCCCGAGCGCGGTGCCGTACGGCGGGGACATCGGCACAACCTGAGCCCCCCCGGGATGGGTTTGATTTCAGCTCCGTGGCCAGGACTCGACAGCTGGAGACAGGCTTTTTACAAGGGCATGTGGCGACAGGACGAGAGGCGATGGCTTCAAACTGGAAGAGGAGGGGTTTAGATGAAATATTAGGAAGAAATTCTTTACTGTGAGGGTGGTGAGACACTGGAACAGGTTGCCCATGGAAGTTGCCCCATCCCTGGAAGTGTTCAAGGCCAGGCTCGATGGGGCTTTGAGCAGCCTGGTCTGGTGGGAGGTGTCCCTGCCCAGGCAGGGGGGTGGGAATTGGATGGTGTTTAAGGCCCTTTCCAATCCGAACCATTCCATGACTCCATGGGC
>VXBO01008333.1:692448-762637 GCA_013400135.1 Rhinoptilus africanus
CGGGACCGCTACCGGGACCTGCAGCCGGTGGGGTCCGGCGCCTACGGAGCCGTCTGGTGAGCGGGGCGAGGCGGGGCGGCCGCGGGNTGCTGGTTTGGGGGAATTTTTTTTTGTTGTTTTTCCTTTTTTTTCTTTCTTCCTTTCCTTCCTCCCCAGATGTTCCTCTTTGAAGCTTTTGAAAATTGGCTGCTTTTCCTCACAGGGCCTTTTAAACGACTGGAGCTGCCGGCGAGGTGTTTTGGGGAGGTGGTCTCCGGCCTTAGCCCAGGGAGGCCACGCAGACACCCGGCAGCGGCCCCGCTTCGGTCCTCTCTCACCAGGCTCTTCTTCTTCCCTTAAAGCTCAGCCGTCGATGGAAGAAGCGGCACCAAGGTGGCCATTAAGAAGCTGTACCGCCCGTTCCAGTCCGAACTCTTTGCCAAGCGAGCCTACCGAGAGCTGCGCCTCCTGAAACACATGAAGCACGAAAACGTGAGTTGGGTCGTTAGCAGATTCCCCGCCCCGAGGCCCCAGTTTATGCACCTTAAAAACTGAAAGAGAATTATGCAGAGCTGGACAAGGCAGATGTGTGGCTGCATGGAGTTTGGGAGGCTTTGGGCAAGACCTGCGTGTCTGTCTTTTGTCTGTCAGTCCTTTATGTACAAACATCATTTCGCACGAGATAGAATATCCTGTGGGAAACACCACTTCATTTCCATGTAGGAAAGGTTGGGTGGGGAAGGTTAGGATGGTGGTGGAATTAGTGCTCAGAGCTAGTGAGAGAGATTGAGGACCAGAAATTACGAGCTCCATCACTGTGTTCCTGCGAGGTCTGTGCCTGCGTGTCTTGGGTGCCAGCATCTCGTCTCTTCTCAACTTGCACGAGGATGGCTGTGGTACATATGCATATCACTGGGGAGAAGGTGAGGTTTCCCTTTTTTTTGTCGTTCATAAAGCATTTGAAAGTTTTGGGTTAGTACTGATGTTAAACAGGAAAAGTTCGCGAATGACTAAATAAATTGCTTTACTGGGAAGCAGAGGATAGGATACAGGCTCTGCACAGATTCCCACGTAACATGGATGGACAGCCGTAGAAAGAAGTGTTGAAAGTGTCATTGAGGTAAAGATACTTAGTCCCAACAGCGCTTAGTGGTTTAAGAAAAAAAAAATAAAGGAGGGGAGATTTGTGTGAAAGCAGTTATTGTGGAATCAAAGCACGGACCCAGGTGAGAAGGGTCCCAAGGGTGGACTTGGAGGATCATGGTAGTGGCTTTAAATGCTGTTCATTGTGAATCTCTTTGGGAAAAAAGAGAGTTCGGAGGGAGTTCTGAACATGAGGCATGAGAGTCTGGTTTAAAATGTTAATAATGTGGGAGATTAGAGCATAGCTCCATTCAGATGGCCTTCAAGGTGAGCTAAGAGATCGAAAGTGAGGATAAGAGAAACCGGTAATAATAATAGCCAGTCATTGCCATTTAACGTTACGGTATGAACATCGTGAGTACCAACAATATCCAGGTTCATTTTGAAGAATAATCTGTGGGATGTCCTGACCGTCCAGGAAAAAACGGACGTTTTTGTAGGTTTAAGAACCTGTGTACCTGTTAACATTTTAGTCTGAGTCTTTTAATGCTTTTGATCACTTTTCTTGATTCCTTTGGAGTAACTGCTTCATAATCACTGTTGTATATGTTAAAGAGTTAATATTTGCAGGGAAACTTCTGTGTCATGCATGGGCTTTCGTACTCTCAGCATTTTCTTTACTGAACATTTTGGAGCAGAGCAGCTTGTGCAGTTGCCAAGCTCCTAACTGTGTCCAGAATTTTGAGATTGTTTTTCTTCCATTTCCCCGAATAACCTGTTGGGTAGCGTTTTCCACTCCTGGTATATGCCCTTCAGTATAATACTCTGGAACTCCTCCATGGACATTGATAATTAAAGAGTCTAGAAGATAATGCTCACTGGGGAACATGAGCACAATCTGTAAAAGTTAAAAATCAATATATATGAAGGAAAGGAATAATTTGCAGTCTTAGGAAACAGTTTGGGCCACAGAAAGAAGAATCTGGTCTATGTACTAAGGAGAAGTTTTACCATGAATTATGGCATCTGCTCATTAGAGAGTAAAGACTGAATAAATGATCCCGCAGGGATTTGCAGGCACTGTGGAGGCAGAAGGTGACTACTCCACCCATCTGCGATGAGACTGAGGTGGCAGTACAGCCCATCACGAGAATTCCCATCCACCTTCCCAGCCTCACACCCTCCTGTCAGTCATTTTGCCCATGGCGAATTAGGAATAGCAACTATGTCTTTTAGGATTTCTAGTCCCTGTGCTGATCTCGGGATACTCCTTTAGCCACTCCACCCATCCAAAATTAAACCAGCATCACTACTTGTCAGGATTTTCAGGACCCACCTTTGCCCCACCACCATTTTGACAAAGAGCTTCTTTTTTGCGTATTTCTGCCAAAGGATGGGTTTACAGGCAGACGGACAGGTCCTTTCCCATTCACACTGGCAGTCCCCAGTGTGCTGTGCACGCCTTTACTGGTACGTACAGCAGTGGCAGGACAGCTGCCCCTTCTCTGTCCTTACCATCGTGGCTTCCTTGAGTCTGGCTGTGGAGTTTTAAATGGGCCCCACTCACGTGGGTGCATATTTTCTTGTAACAGGAATTAGAACAGAACAATGATTAAAGTATCTTTCCCGATTTTTCTGTTAACTAATACGGTATAGTATACTTCCATAAAATGGCAGTTATCTATCTTTCTGGCTGTACTGTAAATACAACTGCTGTTAAAAAATCAATAAAACTTAAGTAATTGTTTCAAAGACCACAATGAAATACCAATGCCACTGTGCTCTCTGTCTTGGGTGTTGGTAATCTAAGTATGTAGAGGAGGTGGTGTAGAGGAGGCTGGTCTACCAGTACTGCCACTGAGGATTAAACTTGGGATATTGTTGACAAATTGCACTAATCTGCCAGAACTAATCTTCATTTTACCTTTTTCCTACTTCAGGATATAAACCGTTTCAAGGTTTTGTTTATTTAATAGTTAAAATTGCATACAGTTCGCTCTTCTGATTTGTTTTTCTTTTAAAATGACTTCTGTAATCACGATGCATTTGATGTTGGATTACATGCAGAGTGTGATGTTTTGTTTGTTTCACCGTGATTACCTCTCGATGGACCATCTCTCCCTGAAAGCTACGAACAGCAAGTGTTGTGTTAAGCATGTAGCAATACATTATCATAGTTTATTTAACCTTATGCTGTGTTCAGAATGATGGAAGAAATTGTAATGGTCTGACACATCGTGTTAAAAGTAGCATCTCTGATGCTCCATTAAGGTAACAGAAGATACCATTAAACCAGTGCCACAGTGATATAATTCATCAGCATGTCATGCTTCAGTGGAGAAAATGGAGGAAAACTTCTGCTTAATACCCTGGATGACCTCCATTATAGACCCTTTGAGGAATATGCTAATCTCCTTAATGTGGAAGGGTTGAAGGATGACCAGGAGTCCTGTAAAAACAAATGTAGGAGACATCCTACTGAATTTTACTGGAATTGTATTTTACCTTGTAAGGAAGCTAACTCATGGGTCAATTTGCTTGTATATTTAGATGTTTTCAGGAGGAGGCAACTCGGGTTGCTGGCATGACCATCTTTCATTCTATCTGCTAGACCTTTGCTCTCCCTGATGGCTCTCAAGCAGGACATTACTTAAATGGACTGAGGAATTTTTCTATATAAACCATGCAAACGTGGTAACGCAGGACTTCTCATCTACCCTTCACAAACAAATCCAGAGGACAAATTTCTGCTGAGGGCCACAAGGCAGAGGCTGTGCGTGAAGAGGACAAGAGCTGGCTGTTAGGAGATAAATCACTGTCTTTAATGGCACTCGTATCCTTTTCCTTTTTTTTTTTTTTTTGGTAGGCCTTTTAATGTGAGAGGATCTGGGGTGTTTCACAAACATCATAAGCTACTTCTACCGCCTAAGCAGCAGTCTAACCCAGATCAATTCCTCAGACATTGCCAAAAAGAAAAGTTAGTTTCCAGTGCGATAAGCAGCTGCATCACTCTGTAGCTGCATAAACAGTTATTCTGGCACTAAAGGGGGAATGGTGTGAAAATGAGGAATGGAAACAGCTACGGCAGAATGAAGAAAGCACTTGTTTTGGTGGGTGTTTGGTGGGTGGTTTTTTCTTTCTTCATTTATTCGTGCTAGCTTGAAGCATTCATCCCACCACAGCTTTAGCAGCTCTTGATTATTTCTTCAGCATCTGCTGCATCTTGTATAGAAGAACAGAGTGTTTACCTTTAGGAATTTTTTTTTCAGTAGTGCTGCTTTTGTTCCCTGTTTTTTTTTCCGTTTTTGAGTTCAGTTAAAGTGAGGACCCGTAAAACTATCTATTACGTCTCTGACTTAAAACCAAACCCAGTGAAAATATGGCCAGTGTGGCACATGCATGTGTGTGTACATGTGTGTACACCTATTTATACATACAAGCACACACGGGAATTCAGATGCAGTTCTAACAGCTTAAATTCTGAATGTGTTTCTGGCATAAAATTTTTGACAAATGCCCATTAAACGTTTCTTGGGTCACTTAATATTCTCCAGATGTTTTCTCTTCCTGGAAACCCTTGTATGTAAGAGGCAACTGCAGTATTTGTTTAAAGGTACTCTATGTTATGCTCTCATTCATTGCTCTGAGTGGAAATTATTCTCTGGTGTATTCCCACATCTGAAGACCAGTGTGTGTTCTGCATTATAAGAACCATGTAGCTTTTTTTTCCCCTTTTGGAAAGAACACCGGTGTCCAACAGACACCAAATTGTCTGTCTGTCTACAGTTACATTTCTCAGGATGATGCAGGCCTTCGCTTTTAGGTTGGCTAATACCAAATTCTGTCCACTTCTTCGTTTTGAAAAAACGTTGGGCTTTTTAGTTACACCTACACAGTATCAACCAAGGGAAGAGTTTGTTCCAGAGAAAATAGTGGGGCACTCTGTGTTCCTGCCTGAGACAATCTTAAAACCATCACCTTTTGCAGTTTTGACGTGAACACTGGAAGAGCAGCAGCCTCTGCAGTGGGTGAAATCAGACCCAGAAGGGAGCTGTAGATGAGTGATGCCCTTACAGATGAAAGCTTGCTCACTGTCTTAGAAGAGGTTTCCTGCAGTGAGTCCTGCAGGACTGCACCAGCTGAAAATTCACATCCTTTGGGTACACAAGTGCCAGTAAATTCTCATTCAGGAATCCTGGCTGGTGATGGCAAATCTCCTTATGGGTTCCTATGAAGGCAAAAATACGGTTATAACTGGATAGTTTATTGCTGTTAAAAGACTGTAGTGGAGAAACACTCCTGGCTGCTTTTCTGCAGTCTGAAAGCTTTAGCACAGCTAGGGAGCTAACAGGACACCACAGTCACTTATTTTTGTACTCAAAAGCCAATAAATCAGCATAGCAGTATCAGTTGTCATTTCTTCTTATTTTCACAAACCTGTCTAATAGGTAGGTGTTTTACCTAGGCTGGGCTTCAGCCGATTTATTCAGCCGTTTATTTATACCCCAGCCCTGGGTACTATTAAAGCAGACTGATTAGCCTGGTCCAGTAAATGAAGATAAGGAAGACAGCACTGAAAGCCAAACCTTCTCTTTGGATTGCCATCCAATCCAGAGATGAAGGTGTGTCTGCCTACAGGATTTCCAGAGTTACCTGTGGCTCCTTTGAAAGAAGAGTGGTGATGCTTGTATGTACAATTTGTGCTTGCCAATGTGCCAAGTGGCAGGAGAAAAGGAAGGGGTCTCCCTGTCTGTCAGCAGGCACCCCTCCTGTCACGCAGTGGTCATCGGTGAGGAAGAGAGGTGACTGTGGTGCAAGTCTTGTGTGTGGATAGTTACAATTTTAAAAATACTGAGACTTCCTAGTGTGGTGAAAGGATGCAGGTGCCTTGTGATGTGGAATAGCTCAGGAACGTGTCATCGAAGCTAACCCTGCAGAAAATCTAATGCAGCGTAATATGTAGTTCAGTGTACCCCAGCAGGGATGTCTGTTAAAAAAAATGTACTTCGTTTGTAGCCCAAGTGCCAAAGCTGCTCAACTTCACTGTGTTTTCATGCGTAACATCCGCAAGAGAAAGCAGCACTTACTGTATAAGAGACATAACCTACATTACTTATTAATTAATACAAGATCAGAGTCTTCCGTTGGTGTGCTGCTGCTTACATCAGAAACTTTCCTTTACAGAAATGCAGTGGAACGGCCCTTGAATAAAAGTAACCCAATACACGAAAGTGCAGGGGAGGACGGAGATGAGGAACTCCACTGCTGGAGTAATGTTTGGAAAAGGAGGCAGCTGAGAAGGGAAGGGCAGAAACCACCTCACCAATGCGAAGCTGTTAGTTAGTTCTTCACAGTAACTGAAGTTGTGGTCAGTATCAATGTCTTGAGGGGGGGGGACAATAGGGAAAAGAAGGGCTGGAGATGCTGCCACCCACCCCCCAGTGGCTTCATAGGGAAGAGGCACAATCAGCGAATTTAATACATTGAGGAAAAGCATACCCATGGAAAACAAGTTAGACCAGTAGACGGGTATGTTTGCTGTTACTGTGGTTTTGCTTTGGAGGAAGATGGGAGAGAGACACAGTACCACACTCGCTCCTTGAGCTCTGAGCAAGGAATGTGCCACAGTGGAGGCTGCAGAAATCCAGGTTGGTTTTCAGTCAGATGGATGGTAGGAAAAAAGGTGCATTCTTTATGGGATAATTGCCTTCTGGCAGAGCTAGTGGGGGAAAAAATGAGACACTGAAAGGGCAGTGCTGCTGCTGGTTTCCATAGATGGCTTTTTTCTTGCCATCAGAGAGTGTACTGGGTTCATTCCTTGGCTCTGCTTCCATCTCTGGTAGAATCAGTAAGTGTGCTGAATTAACACCAAAAAAAGAGCTACGGAAGGTTTCACAGATACCCTCATTGCATTTTGTGTAGGCCACACTGTGAAAAATAAATTATTCTTGTAACTCTTTTACAGTGGCTTACTTTTGTGTTGGCACATTATCTTTAGGTATCATAAGGTATTTTTTACAAATACTGTATTTAATTGAGAGCGTTTTAGACAGACACAGGATTTTCCATGATATTACAGAGCAGGGAGTTTCCTACACTTTGCCCAGTTCTTTTCCTGAAGAAATAGCAGGAGTTGTATCTTCCTTGGAGGATTTATTTTATCCTGTACCTCCTTGTGCTTAACGTATCTGCAGAGACATGTGACCTAAATGGAAATTCTAGTGCCTCCGTTCCAGTACAGGAAAATCATCCCAAAGCACAGCTGTTAAATAAAGATCACTGAGGAGAAAGAAATGGGCCCCTCGATTTTATTTTTGTATTGATTAACTATTAGTGTGCCTTACCACTTTGGGCACTCAAGTGGATTTCAGGATTTTTAGAAAGCTAAAGGAAGAAGAAAAAGAGAAGTATTGTGAAACCCTTGGTATGTTAAAAGGAGTTTTCTGGTTTATTATTTATGATTCCCTTCAATGGGAGCTAAGCATTGGTCTCAGTGGTATTCCTTACCCCAGAGGATTTGCAGCGATGATGTTTGTCCCCATCAGTTTGCAGCCTCACCTCAGAAGTCATGTATGTTGTATATCAGGCAGCATTAAGTAACCGATGAACTGGGAACCCTGTTTACTTGAATGGAGACGCAGTAAAATGTTAGTGAACTCCATTAAGTGTGTTTCTGGGCTGGCGTGCTCTTCATGGAAACGTGTTCTTCACGCTCCTGCGTATCACAGCGGGTGCCTGGTAATGCCTTGGCTCACAGAGGGATGCAGTACAGGGGCCACTGTTTCATCCTTCTTTTTGTGGTAGTGGCCTTGTGTCTACACTGCTACGTTCAGACATGATGGGGTTTATTTTCTCACATTTCTTGCTTAGGTAAATGAAGGCATGGAAACAGCTCCCTGAGGAGAACAAACAGGTCTTCTGAAGAAGTGGGGCTTCATAGCAAAAGAAGTGCATAGTGGATGAGATTTCTGTTAAAACATTAACTTCCTCCTTTTTAATACTGAAATCTTTGGAGAGCACACAACTTTTCTGGCTGTGTATGCTCTGTGTGTGTGTACACGCGCTGCCTTAGGAAATGCCCGCAGAGCTGCATTATCCTCCATTGTTGTCACAGACATCTTCCTAATTCCTCTCTCCTCCCTTTCTCTCCCTGCCTCCACATAGGAATGGAAAACCTTATGTAAAACTGTCATGCAAAAAAATAATAAAAAAAATTTTCTTGCTGTAAAGTTAGCACTGAAGGTATTACTTCAAATAATAACCACATCCTCTGTGGGTTTAATTACTGTTTTATGGTAGTTATATTATTGTTATTTAATTAGTTTCATATAAAAGTCTTCAGGAAAATATTATTAGTGATTTTTTTCCAAAGATACATGTGGCTACAAAGAAAAAGAGTTGTAATTTTCTGTATTCATCTTTATTAGTTTTTCTATCTTATTCATCTTTGTGATATTTTGATAATATCCAGGCTAACCGTAGTAGTTCCCCTGAACATGGAAGAGATAAAAATAAGTGCAGTAAGGATTTCATCACAGTTGGAGATTTTTATTTAAAGCTTTGAATTAAGGAAGTTGCCTTTCTTTTCTTGCATTTGTTTTCCTGCATTTCTGCTCTTGCTTCTCTTTCAAGTAATTTTTTTAAAGACCTCTGTTTTGTGGAGCAATTTAGACATAGCAGTAATGTCCAAAATCCATCTTGATTGCTGTCAAAGTGGATTTTCCAGTCCTTCTTTTAGTACTTCCATGGTAACGTCAGACAATGTAATATGCCGTTACCCCTGGTGACTTTCTTGCAGTTTCCAATTTTACACAGTTTTAGTTTGATATATAATCTTACCTCCTTAAATTGTATGGCCGGGGAGATAGGTCTGAACAAGGTTATAAAGGTTATTAGTCTTTTAACTTGCTTTCCAGCGAACCCCTGCACACCCCCATCGACGAGGCGGCCAGCACCTGGGAGACACCAAAGCAGTCCAGGGCTTCGGAAACTTCCTCTGGGCAGACAGAAATGGTTGTGAATTAGTAGTAGAAGTAGAAAAGAAGCAACTCTAAAAGCCTCTGCTGTTTAGGCACTACCTGGATTAAACAGCATCTAAGCTGAAATCTGGCTTTAGACAATTCCAGATACATCTTTTGGAGTACCAAGTTCCATGTATTTCATTTTCTGGTGAGACAAGCATTGTCAGTTACCATAATGCACCTCCTCTGTTGTATAATTCTGCTATAAACCATACCAGTAGGAAAAAAAATGTGGTGGGAAGTCTGTTTTATTAGATAGTTATTCCTCTGTTGAGTGATAGATGCTTTTGTTTGACAAAAGGTACTCTTAAGGAGAACCTAAGGTTTAAGCCATAGCAAGTCATATTATAGAATCATAGAATCATAGAATCCTAGGGTTGGAAGGGACCTTAGTAGATCATCTAGTCCAACCCCCCTGCCAGAGCAGGGCCACCTTAGAGCAGGTTACACAGGAACGCGTCCAGGCGGGTTTTGAATGTCTCCAGAGACGGAGACTCCACCACCTCCCTGGGCAGCTTGTTCCAGTGCTCTGCCACCCTCAAGGTAAAGAAGTTCCTCCTCATGTTTAGGTGGAACTTCCTATGCTCAAGTTTGTGCCCATTACCCCTTGCCCTATCACTGGGCACTACTGAAAAGAGCCTGGCCCCATCCTCCTGACACCCACCCTTCAAGTATTTATAAGTGTTAATTAGGTCCCCCCTCAGACGCCTCTTTTCCAGGCTAAAGAGACCTAATTCCCTTAATCTATCTTCATAGGAGAGGTTAACCTCTCCTATTAATCTCTCATATTAACCTCTTCATAATTTACTCTCTATAAAAACAGTTTAGTCCTAGTTTCTTCTCTGTACTCCCAGTTGGATATTGTAATCTATGTCCCTAAATTACCCTGTTACCGAAATTAGAAGACGTTTAAAGTGTTCTTCACTGTCAGGCAGCAGGCCCAGCTAGGTGACTAGCACTTACGACTGCTTCAGGTTATAAACCGATTTGTCTGGTTTATTTTTTGACACTTCGATGGTTCAAGTTAATAGATACTCTCTCCTCTTACATAAAAGTGTTAGCCTCTGAACTTTTTGTTCAAGTAAATACATTTTTTTACTTTTTATCACAGGGTCAAACAGCCCTCAGAGTTATAAAATCTAACACATAACAAATCCTGGTGTTGCTAGGCACTACTTTAGGTATTCTTTCTGCTGTCTTTATGCCTGTAGCTAATGTTTCACTGTGGAAATGGTTTTGATTAGATTTTTTCACTTATTACGCAGTTCAGGATTTTTTGTGTTAAATCAGTATTAATCCTTGGTTGGTTTTTTTTTCTCTCTCTTTTTTTAGGTCATTGGAATATTGGATGTGTTCACACCAGATGGAACACTGGAGAAATTTAATGACTTGTAAGTTCGGAGTTGTTTGTGTTTGGGAGCCGGGCATCGTTGCTTGTGTGGGAGAAAGGGCTGTTGTTTTTTTTAAATGGAGAATTCCAAAATTGTTGCTTCATGGATTTTTTCTGAGTTTCATCTTAATATAACTCTTAGCGTGCAACTTGAAAATTAGTAGGCTGAGGTTTTCAGATCATCCTTAGAACCAGTTACCTGTCTTACAAGGTGTGTACTTCTTTTGGCCCTTAGTAAATGGCAGTTTGGTGGATTCCCTAATCCGCCTTTCAAGCACTGATTCCTTATCCTAAGGCCAAAGTTGCCCAAATGATAGAACAATTCTTAACCTAAATAAGAAGGCTGAAAGTGATGCCTGCTACATGACAGATCTCCGGTGTGACCCATCATAATTCAAGGATTAATTCAAAACTGCTGATGTTGCTGAATTTTTTTAGATGGTTATCTGCGCTGTGGTTTGTTGTACTCCCTGACTGGTTTCCGAGTCCAGTGGTCTAAACAGCACAGATATAGATAGTTTCTAGCACCAGGCACGTACATCTCCCTGACCTTTTGGCAGCATCTCAGCCACAAGATATTTAGCAAGTCAGTTGTTTTGCTTGTGGATCCTGCTGCAATTCTTGTGAAATACAGTCACTAGAGAAACAGTGGTCAGAAATCCTGGTGGGCTTAATGTAGATTTCATGTTGCAGTCGTAGATCTGTCCTCAATTTCATCTAATGTAGCTATGTTTCAAAAACAAACTTGCATATTTATGTGTTAACAAAGGAAGCTATCTGATAGGAGAATGCAGAAAGTTAAGTACAGGAAACATGGACTGTGTGTTCGTTTTGATCATTTGGGCCAAAAAGGATGTTGTCCATGGATGTTGTCCATATTGCCTATTGTGCTAGCATTTTATATTGCACATATAATAAAATACACATGTATATGATTAGCATTCAAGCGCTGTCTATTAATTTGGACCCTAAAATCATCCTTCAAGTTTTGGAGGTGCAAGTCAAGGCGGGGGTAAATTTTTATAAGTGAAACTGCATCAGGTGGACCTATGGCAAAATTTACATTCAAGACTTTGGGAAAGCTGTTAGAGATGTGCAGAGGTAGATGTGTGTACATTTAAAACAAAAGTGGAGAAGTGGTTTTTGTGAACTAAAGGTCAGACGGGTCATTTGAGGGAGACTTTGCTGACTAGTCATGAGATGTTATCTGTGGCTTATTGTATAAAGATCAAATTCAAGCAGGTTTGTGGCTAGAAGCAGCATAAGCAAGGTGGATGGTTTCACCAGAGGCAGTCCCTAAAGAACCTGAGGTCTCGGCCAACTTCTAGACATAGCATGCTCCTGCTCTGCTTGCCACTCTGCTCTCCTGCTCCTCTGCTCTACCAGCCAAAGTAACAAAGGTTGAAGACAATGTCCCATTTCCTTTATGAAGGAATATTCAGTGTCCTTTCCCTGCTCATGCTTGTGTTGAACTTCCTTCAGTTTTAGAAGTTCAGATGATTGAAATGGTGTACAAAATCAGAAATGCATAAATCTTTACCAGTTTAAGTCGTACTCTACCAGCTGCTTTTCGTTTCCTTGATCTGTTTCTTGCATTGTCTGTGCTCACAATGTGCCAGAATGGGTTGCTGCTCCTCATTTTGTAAGAATTTTGGGTTTTAACTGGAACTTGCAAAGAAATGCTTTAGGCATCAAGTTCCCATTTAAGTGGATTATTAATCAGGTGCCTAACCTCCTTGTCTTATTTAGGACTCCAGGTGTCGATTGTAAATACATTTTTAATAATAAAAGTAAGTTTGTGAAGTTTTAAGTAATAGACGAAGTGTTAAAAGTGAGCCCATAGTGTTTGATCCCATTGTTGTCCTGTTTCAATGCTCATAAATGATAACTAAAGTTCGGAGTTTCAGACTCAGCTAAGAGTGGGTTTTTCCTCTCTTATATTTTGCTTGTTTCTCCACCCACCTAGACCTTTCTCTGACTGTAAAAGATTTGAAGTCATCCATTTGTAAACTTAGCAAATTGTACATATGTAAAAATACGCTTTTATTTGTCCTTCTCATCCTGTTCTTTGCAGTGCTTAATGGTCATGTATTGTTTTGAACTTTGTCTATCCACATAAATCCTTATCTGTCCAAAGCCTTGTGATTTCTACAGGAGATGCCAGGCGAGCAAAATCCTAATGAACACTGAGGATCACTACCAGTAGTAAAAGAAGTTCAGTAGTAAAAGAAGTTCAGTAGTAAAAGAATCAGATTTCTCTGACTCTCTTGCCCCACTTCTTTCTACCTCAGTTTTCTTCTAGAACAGTCACTAAAAGTTGGGGGTTTTTTATGGGTCATGACAAATATTCATGACCTCTGGGAAAATATAGTTAATAAATCTAAGAGGGAGAACTTAATATGCTTTCAACAGTCAGGAACATCAACAAAGAAGTTAAAGTCCATTTTCTAAGTCACTTGGTCTATTGATGGGAAACACTTTGTATGTTATACTGGGGCAGAGATAAGCAATGTCATTCTCTTCTCCATGTTTACTCTGTCCTTACATAGTTACAGGATTAAATTGTTCATCTTTTCTACCCAAAGGGTAGCACATTTGTCTGTGAGTACTGGGACTGGGGGCCTGAGTCCAAATCCTGGGAAAAAAAATGTTTGATACCTAGGAAGTGTTAAAATACTACCTATAACTCCCTAGTGACTAAACCAGTGCCCCGTCTCCCTCATGACGTTACATTCAATTTCTGTTTTGTTGATAGTTACAATTCTAATAGAATAAATAAAGTTTTCATACAGGTTTAATAGTAGAAATCATCAGAATTATAATTTGCATGTTTTAACCAGAGGAAACCCATTTAAGTCTAAATAATAATACTTGTAGCTATGCAACAATGATCAAATTTAATTCTTCATGAAAATGCATCTGCTTGTCTTCATACGAAGAGGAAAACTGATGAATTTATCCTCAGGGATAAAGTGGGTGCCAGACATGACAGGCTCTGTCTTGTGTTCAGACATGACTCTAAGGGTAGACTCTGAAGGATGAGTTTACTGCAGGCAGTGTGAACAGCAGTTTTGTATCTTAAGTGAAGATTAGCCTTGAAATGCCAGCTTGGCATTCGGAAGCTTTCTGTTGCTGGTGTTCATTGCCAGTTCTAAGTACTGAAATTCCCACTTTATGGTGCCAGATGAAAATTAATGGAAGTTATTGTTGCCTTCTAATTTGATCAACTCTGTTTCTGTTATGTCTGACCTGGGCTATTTGAATGATCCATCTAGGTGGTTTGGTTGCCACAAGTTCAACGCTATGATCATGGTAGTGAGACACATAGCATTGCATGAATGTCCTCATTTTCTGTGTAGGTGTCTTTGAAATACCACATGGCTCTTGGTTAGGTTCTTTCTAACTAGTTCAGAATCTGCACTCTTTTGATAACTATCAACTTGCACAACCCTGTCATTGATTGTGGAAATATCTCTTTATGATGATCAAAATAGATAAAACTAGAGAAACTTGGAGCGCAGGGGGATGATTACAGAATTGTTAGGTAAATGGAATGATCTGTAATTTAATATTGTCACTGAGCTATAACATATAACATCACGTTTCAATTTTTTTTTTTTTAAGCTACCTTGTCATGCCATTTATGGGAACAGACTTGAGCAAGATAATGAAGCATGAGAAACTAACTGAAGACCGAATCCAGTTCCTGGTATATCAGATGTTGAAAGGCTTAAAGGTTTGCCACTTTTACTATTATTTTGATTTCACAATCTTTTTTTCCTAATAAACCATTATGGAGAGCTATAAAGACTTAGCTTTTGATAGCAGGATAAAATTTATCTTGCCTTGTATAGCAAAAGTAATGACATTGTGCACAGCAGTTGTGTTGTGATGGTAAATGTTATCTGGGGCTTTTTTTTGTATGATGGTTTTGTCCACAGCTTTTTTCAAGCAAAGAGAAAAGGTAGTCATTCAAGATCTATATAGTACATTGATCCAGGATGAACTTGATTTCCTTATTTGAGTACACCAGAACATCCCTGCTGTGACTTTTAGTTGCCTTGTTCAGTAGTTGGTTGCGGTGCTGCTTTGCCACACCTCTTAGTGTGGCTGGCTGGAGAGATAGAGACTGAGAATGAAAACCGTTGAGCTCCAAAGCAGGACTCCCATTGACTTGAGCCCTCAGCTTTGTTACCAGCTTCAGATTTCCCTAATTTGAAAATGTTTCCATGGCTTACCAATACTGGTCTATACAGTGTTGCTAAGGCACTCTGCACGCAACCTGCTCTAAGTGTCTCTTTCTGTGCTCTTCTGAAGACTGTATATATGTGTGTGTGCATGCATGTTATATATATGTATGTGTGTGATTGGGGGGGTGGGTGGATGTCTGTCTATATTTATACCGTACCTATGTGTATGGTACATATATAGGTATGGTATATATGTACTATACATATGGTATATACATATAGGTATGGTATATATGTACCACGCTGATGTTAAACAGGACTGGCCTCAGTACTGACCTTAGGGGAGCACTGGTAGTGATGTGCCTCCAGCTGGACTTCCTGCCACTGATCACAACCTTTGATCCAGGCAGTTGAGCTAACTGACTCAGTCACCTTTTACTTCACTGTCCATTAATCTAACTCATACTTCCTCTGTCTATGAGGGTGTTACAGGAGAGAGTTTCAAAAGCCTTGCTAGAATCAAGCTGAGCAACATCGACAGTCCATCCGTCATCCACCAAGCCAGTCATCTTATCGTAGAAGGCTAACAAGTTAATCAGGCATGATTTTCTCCTTTGTAAATCCATGATGACTGCTGTCAGGCTCCTCCTTGTCCTTGTTATGTTTGGAAATGTTTTCTAGAATTACTTGCTCATTACCTTCCCAGGGAGTGAGGTGTAGCTGACTGGCTTTTAGTTCCTTGATCCTCTTCCTTCTTGACCTTTTTGAAGACACAAATGATATTTGCTTTCTTCCCACCATAAGGAACATCTGATCACCATGACCTTTCACACACTATTGAGTGGCCTCACAATGACACTGAGTAACCTTCCTTAGCATTCGTGAGTGCATCCCATCAAAGTCCAAGGATTCTGTCTATCCAGTTTGTTTAAATGTTCCCTAATCTGATTGTCCTCTGCCAAGGGTAAGCCTTCCTTGCTCCAGACTTTCTCTCAGTGGTCTGAGGGACCTATGATTTGGCAAATATTACTGGTAAACACAGAGGGAAAGAAGGCATTGAATACCTTGGCCTTTTCCATGCCCCTTGTCACCTGATGCTCTGCCCCATTCAGCAGTGGGCCTGCACTTTCAGAAAGAGTGTGGCCAGCAGAACTAGGGAAGTGATCGTCCCCCCGTACTCAGCACTGGTGAGGCTACATCTCGAATACTGTGCTCAGTTTTCGGCCCTTGAATACAGGAGAGACATTGAGATGCTGGAGCGTGTCCAGAGAAGGGCAACGAAGCTGGTAAAGGGTCTGGAGCACAAGTCTTACGAGGAGCGGCTGAGAGAACTGGGGGTGTTTAGTTTGGATAAAGAGAGGCTGAGGGGAGACCTTATTGCTCTCTACATCCACCTGAAAGGAGGTTTTAGCAAGGTGGGGGTCAGTCTCTTCTCCCAAGTAACAGGCAAAAGGAGAAGAGGAAATGGCCTCAAGTTGTACTATGGGAGGTTTAGATTGGATGTTAGGAGAAAGCATTGTCCAACATTGGAACAGGCTGCCCAGGGAAGTGGTGGAGTCGCCATCCCTGGAAGTATTTAAAAGGAGTGTAGATGTAGCACTTTGGGACATGGTTTGGTGGGACTTGGTGGTGTTAGGTTTATGGTTGTACTCGATGATCTTGAAGGTCTTTTCCAACCTCAATGATTTTATGGTTCTATTCATCTCTCTTTTATCTCTTGGGTTTATGCTTCTGTGGACTGCAGAGCCAACAGCTACAGCAAAACAACATACGTTTGAATTTTACTGACTCTCACAAAGATGATTATAAATTTATTAGCTGTCATATTCTTTGTATGTTTTTCTTCCTCGTCTTTCTGCTAAATACTGTTTATTATTGCTAGTATTTAGCTTGTAAAAAATGGACTGTGATTATTAAAGTTCATAACTTACAACACAAAAAGAAGATACCCTTTAAGCTCCCTGTCCATCTATAACCTACATTAATGTGGTTTGAAAATGTTTCTCAGTCTAGATTGGTACTGCAGTTCTTTACAGAGTACAGTGTTTGCTTTTTGGATGTACACTACTGTTGATCATAAAAAGGCTATTACTTCTTTATTACTTTTTGTATGAAAAATTATATATTGTACTATTTCTTTTGGTGACGCAATTCTAAGAGAACAAAACCCTTGACCTAGCTCTGCAGCCTTCAGCCAGGCTCTCCTGCAGCGATGGCTGTTTAATCCCTTTGCTGCTCTGGAGATGCACATTGTAAGGACGCTGTGGAACAGTACTGTCTGGAGCTGAATATCGTTCCTTGGCTGCTGCTTCCACTGTGCAATTTCGGTTTTAGGGTCCTGTGCCTGCAAAATACAATGTATGAGCAGATTTTCCTCTGCGCTTATAAGGCGATAAACGGAGTCGTTGTGTTGGAAGGTGTGTTGCACAGGGCTGTTCTGGTGCAGTGGAAATACAGAACTGGTTTTGATACAGGAAGGTCTGGCACATCCATCAGGATGCTGATTCTTCCAGATCTATATTTGCATTGCCAAACACTATTAAAAATAAATAATATCACAGGAAGGCATGCTGTTCCTGGACAAGAAGATCAGGAACAGTGTACCCAAGATTCTTTTGTCTCTCAGTACTTAACAGATACAGAAGGGCGAGTAAATTGTTTTACTCCCATCAGAAAATTTTGTAAACATACTTTGTTGTTGAGTTCTGCATTATTAATTTCTCTTTGACCTTACCTTGGATTTTGTGGTCTTCATTTAGTGGATTTTCACTCACAGCCTTTTACATATGCTAAGTAATTATCCTTTTTGTTCTACAGTTGTGCATTTAAATGCTGTAAGTCCCATTTTACAAATACAGAAACTAAAGTCAGGTCTGGGGAAATTTGCTTTATTTCAACTAGAGGGAATTCACCTCTGATCTGGGCTTTGACGTGAAGTTATGATTTCAGTTTTGTAGTTACCTGTTTACAAAGCCATGTACTAGTAAGTGTTTTCATAGAATCATAGAATCATAGGGTTGGAAGGGACCTCGAAAGATCATCTAGTCCAACCCCCCTGCCAGAGCAGGGTCACCTAGAGCACATCACCCAGGAACGCGTCCAGGCGGGTTTTGAATGTCTCCAGTGAAGGAGACTCCACAACCTCTCTGGGCAGCCTGTTCCAGTGCTCTGTCACTCTCACAGTAAAAAAATTCTTCCTGATATCCCTCTTGAATCTCCTATGCTCCAATTTACATCCATTACTCCTTGTCCTATCACTGGTCATCACTGAAAACAACTTCTCTCCATCTTCCTGACACTCCCCCTTTACGTATTTGAAGACATTGATGAGGTCACCCCTCAGTCTCCTTTTCTCCAGACTAAAGAGACCCAGCTCCCTCAGCCTTTCCTCATAAGGGAGATGTTCCACTCCCTTAATCATCTTTGTGGCTCTGCGCTGGACTCTTTCAAGCACTTCCCTGTCCTTGAACTGAGGGGCCCAGAACTGGACACAATACTCCAGATGTGGCCTCACCAATGCAGAATAGAGGGGGAGGAGAACCTCTCTTGACCGACTCACCACACCCTTTCTAATGCAGCCCAGGATGCCATTGGCCTTCTTAGCCACAAGGGCACATTGCTGGCTCATGGTCATCCTCCTGTCTACCAGGACCCCCAGGTCCCTTTCACCTACACTGCTCTCCAGCAGGTCAGCCCCCAACCTGTACTGGTACATTGTGGTTTTTTTCCCCAAATGCAAAACTCTACACTTGCCCTTGTTGAACCTCATCAGGTTTCGCCCCGCCCAACTCTCCAGCCTGTCCAGAAGGACCATATAAGTGGGATGGTCTGTTTAGTTGTAGGTAACTGGAAACCGGTTCCCAGCAGAGGCGTGCTGTTCACTAGAGATGAAAAACACCTTTTGGGCTAATTGTACAGGCAAGCAATATATGAAGTGTAAAAAATTAGCTTGAGTGTAGTGGAAAGGATGAATAATTAATTTAATTCCAGTGAAATGGCTTAGAAACATATTTTGTTCCTAGTGGCCTAGGTTGTCTCACAGAGGGCAACAGAGCAGAGTTTGTGGGCATGGAAGGTTGGCCCTGAAGCCTGTTAGAGCAGTAAATGTGGAAGGCAAGCGGAGCAACTGTGTGTGGCTGACACACATCAGAAGAAAACAGAGCAGGAATTAAAGAGGAGACATTGGGTCTGTGTGGCAAGGGTTTGTCGTGAGGGGCTACAGGAGTGGCTTCTGAGAGAAGCCCCCGGAGCTGCCCCATGTCAGACGCAGACAGTTCCAGCTGGCTCCGAGATGGGCCCACCGCTGGCTAAACCTCTGTGCCACGTTTAAGGAGGGGTAAAAAGTGCTGCACGGCAACTGTGAGAGAGGATTGAGACAATCTGAGAGAAACAACCCTGCAGACACCCAGGTCAGTGGAGAAGGAAGGGGAGGAGGTGCTCCAGGTGCTGGAGCAGAGGTTCCGCTGCAGCCCATGGACAAGACCATGGTGGCGCAGGTTGTCCCCCTGCAACCCATGGAACAACATGGAACCCTGCAACAACATGGAGGACCACATTGGAGCAGATATCCCCACTGCAACCCATAGAGGACTCGGTGCTGGAGCATGTGGATGTGCCCGGAAGGAAGCTGCATCCCATGGAGACCCTGCACCAGAGCAGGCTCCTGGCAGGTTTTGTGGCAAGACCTGTAGCCCACGGGTGACCCACACTGGAACAGTCTGCTCCTGAAGCACTGCATCCTGTGGAAAGGACCCATGCTGTAGCAGTTCATGAAGGACCATAGCCCATGGGAAGGACCCAGTGCTGGAGCAGGGGAAGAGTGTGAGGAGGAAAGAACAGCAGAGACAACATGTAATGAACTGACACAGTCCCCATTCCCTGTCCCTCTGCACTGCTCTGGGGTGGGCGGGTAGAACAGTCGGGAGTGAAGTTGAGCCTGGAAGAAAGGGATGGGTGAGGAGAAGGTAATTTTAGTTTTGGGGTTTGTTTCTAACTATACTATTATGATATTAATTGGCAATAAATTAAATTGTCTTTCCAAAGTCAAGTCTGTTTTGCCCATGATGGTAATTGGTAAGTGATTTCCCTGTCCTTGTCTAGAACCCATGAGCTTTTACATTGTATTTTCTCTCCCCCTGTCCCGCTGAGGAGAGGGAAGGAGAGAGCAGCCCGGTGGGCCCCTGGTGGCCAGCCAAGCTCAACCCACCACAGGGGAAATGCGCAGGAACTTTTGATGTAGGCTGCTATTCCCAGAATTTTATAAAAACGAGGGCAGTTCTCATTCCAGTTACAAGGCAAGAAGCAGGGATGCTGAGATAGCCTTAGTTAATTGGTATTTCTCATCTCAATAACTGTGTTAGATCTTATATAAGAAGTGGTTCACCTGAATACTTTGTCTCTTCCCCCACATTGTTGAAGAGTGCAACTCTACTTGCCTTAAAATTACCATCAGGAAATAAGACATTATTCAGCTACTAGACTCTTGATGTATTGTCATTTCCTATTGCACAGGAAACATTTGAGAACAGTCTTTACTGTATCTGTTCCATTAAATTTTGGATTTTTCTTGAACCAATTCGTCCAGCTGCAATGCTACACCTAGTTGGAAATATCTTTAAGACATTCTTGCAGCGCTGTCTGTGCTAGGAAGTGGGTTAAGCTGAAAACAGTATTGCTAGCTGCAGAGAAAAAAGAAAATGGGTCAGCAATTTGTTCCTCTTTTACAGATATCAGTAATTTAGCTGTTTAAGAAAGGGTGTGCCAAGTTTTGCATGAAAATCTTGTACTTTTTAAGGCCTACTGTATCTGGATTAAACACAGCCCATCTGTGTTTACTTAGATTGCTTTTTTGGTGGGGCAGGGGGAGCAAAGCATACGCTTAACTAGTGCTCAGCTGAGGCATTATAAGGGAAAATAATTGCAACACCTGGGAAGGAGGAATATACCACTTTGTAGGTCTTTGTTGTAAAACTCTTTCAACTTCCCAAGCTTTGTCTCTCATTTTTGTAATGCATGTTATTTTTTGCACCTTTTAACTTCAATGGACTCCACTTTGGTGTGTTTTTTGGTGTTAAAGATGTTACCTGCAATATGCATTTTTCCTTTGTGTAAAGTACGTATGCACTTTATGGCATCTGTATGTATGGCTGGTCCAAGGCAAGAAGGCTGTTCGTCATTTTTTGTCACATTGCATACTTCTATTGTAACAACCTGTTCACATGTGACAGTTAAATGCATGTAGAAAAAACTCTGCCTGAGTGATGTATTGTGAAGGGTAAGAGAGATTTTTGCTGACATCTCAAGTCAGTTTCTTTTGGGCTTTGTTTCTACATTCTACCTGTAGACTGGTTCTGGATTGGTTTTATAGCAAAATGCTCAGCATCACAGAATCACAGAATGGTAGGGGTTGGAAGGGATCTCTGGAGATCATCTAGTCCAACCCCCCTGCCAGAGCAGGGCCACCCAGAGCAGGTTGGACAGGAACCCCTCCCAGCAGGTTTCGAAATACCTGTGGAGAAGGAGGATCCACCACCTCTCTGGGCAGCCTGTTCCAGTGCTCTGGCACCCTCAAAGTAAAGTTTTTCCTCATGTTGAGGTGGAATTTCCTGTGTTCCAGTTTCTGCCTGTTGCCCCTTGTGCTGTCACTGAGAACCACTGAAAAAAGTCTGGCCTCATCCTCTTGACACCCACCCTTTATATATTTATAAGCATTGATGAGATCTCCTCTTAGACTTCGTCTTCAGGCTGAACAGACGCAGGTCTCTGTCTTTCCTCATAAGAGAGGTGCTCCACTCCCTTAATCATCTTTATAGCCCTCTGCTCTGCTCTTTGCAGTAGGTCCCTGACCTCCTTGAGCTGGGGAGCCCAGAACTGGACACAGTGCTCCAGATGCGGCTTCACTGGGGCAGAGTAGGGGGGGAGGATGACCTCCCTCGACCTGCTGGTCAAATGTGTTTGATTTAAAAGATATATTTCAATTGAGGTCAGTGGAAAGTTCATACTGAGCTCGGGAAGATTCATTATCAGGCCCTCAGATTTTTGCTCTCTAAGTCCGTACAGTCCTTGTTTGTCAGTTAGTTTCTGTTCTTGCCGTTTTACTGTCTTCTTTCTATAGAGAACAAAATATTAATTTCACATGTCACAAGGTGAGGTTTGGAATTTATAAGAATTTAACTTCATCTGTGGTAGGAAAAAAACAATGCGATTTGACACAGCTTAAAAACAATGACATGCCTCTCTTTTGTCTATTTCCTAGTCAGGCCTTACTCTGGCATTAAATTTTGTTTAAGTATGAGCTTGCAACTTGGAAGGGCTTTCATCAGTTTTTTTGTTTGACAGGAAAGCTGTGTCTTGTCAAAGAGCACAGAAGGCAAGCTGAACGTAATTGTCTTTGTGTAGGTGGAAAGGGGCTGGAGCTTCCAGTGCTTTCAGTCTTGGGTCCCTCTTCTGCAGGAGTGCCAGCTGGGTTTGTGTTCCCAGGGCCCTGGGGAGGTGGGTGACAGCCCTGTTTCTTTATTCCTTCAGTATTTGAGAAGGGATAGATAGCTCTCGGGCCATACAAACACCTGTTCAAGCTTCTTTTGCCATGCTCATGGTAATACTTACCTGCTCTAGTTCTCTGGTTTTGTCATATCTATTTACTGTCTTTTGTTCGTATTCATGTTGTTCTTTCTGCCTCTCTGCTTTCCCTTCCACCTCTCACCCATTTCCTCTTCGGTTTTCCCTTCCCTGCCAAGTCACTCCTCATTTTCATTTTGCGTGCTGCCTAGAATACTTCCGCCTGAGTCTTTTCTTATTCCCTTTTGATTAGCTTTTTATTTTGTGTAGAGATTACATATACAGTCAAGAATGCTTAAAATTTAGACAGCTGTTGGATAGCTTCCTAGCACAATCTGATTTATGCGTGCTACCAAAAATTGTCTTTAGGATAATGCACAGAGCTTCTGTGCTCCAAGGCACAGGGTTCTTGAATCAAATATTGTTCGAGTGAAGTAGTAATAACATTGTGAAGGATATGCCTGCTCTGGTCTGGCTGGTTTTGCCACATTAAGAGTGAAAAGTCTGTCAATAAGTGGATAATTTAGTGGGGAGAGTCAGTAAGAATAAGATTCCATTTCAGAAGGTTATTGAACTGAAATGGAAAATTTTCTGAACAAAGACTGGCATAGTTCCAGTGCTGCTACCTGCCAGGAGATAATAAAATGCCTTAAAAAAAATACTGCTATTGTTAAAGAAATACGGCAGCACAGCACCAGTATTTCATCTTACAGAAAGGCTGATACGTATGATAGCACCAGGAATAAGTGCTATTTCATGTAATCTCAGTAGTGTTGTATTAAGAGGAGTGTTTAGAAAATATAGTTCTCCCCAAAGCGTTAACATGATTTTGGTGCTGTAAACACTCGTAAAACCTTCAGTGGGATGGGAATACCAGCAAAACCCCGCTCTTCCCCCTAGATAGATGAGATTTACTTTAACTAAAGCTCTAAAAGGTGCAGTCCTTTTAATTCCTGTTTCTACATGCCACATTTTGAGGTGCAGAAATTCCTGGGTCTGCTGGTTATTTCCTTACTATCTACATACCAGCAAAAATAGCCTATAGATTATTTTAAGCATTTGCTCTGGAAAATTAGGCGGCTTCAGGGAGAAGACATTGCAATGATTTAGAATGCAAGTAGTCATTGTGATTCCCTCGATCAAGATAGCCATTGACAGAAGTCAGCTTTTTTCCTCATTTGTTGGGAGTCTAACATTTATTTCTCTGCATACAAATGACAAAATTCCTCTTTTTGCATCTGGTTCCTCCCATCCCAATCCACTTCATGCCCATCCATGACAGAAACAATGTTTTGTAGTTTGTTTGCTGTAGCAGTTTTACAGCCCACGTTCTGGGGAGGAGCCGTGTGCCCTCAGACCCTTGTGTCTGCCCCAGGAAATCCTGTGAAGCACCTCGGCATTTCCTAGGGGGAATGCTAAACCTTGCCTAATTACTTGCAAGTAATGTGCAGCAGGAACTGGTCTATCACAGCTGCCAGGTCTTGCATGGGCTGGGGCACGGCAGTCAGCAGTGCATCTGTGCCGCAGCAAAGCCCTACCATGATCTGGGCTGGATTGGTGAATTAGTGAAGTTGTAGCCATGGGGTTAAGGGAATTGATTATTTATTTTTTCCCCCTTCTCTGTTCAGAACATATGAGACCACATCTGGAGCGCTGTGTCAGGAGTACGAGAGGAAAAAGTAAATGTCAGATTTTGGGTTTTGTTCAGTTGCTGCTTTAAAACCTCAATGCCTTAAATCGAGATCTCATGCTGCTTAGGTTGTATGGGTTTTGTTTAAGTTCAGAAAGCTAAGTCTGAAATGCGCATTGGACCTGTCTGAAGAAGTTGGCTTTGATCTGTCGCTTGATTTTCTTTTCCCTGGTCCCCTCATCAAGTGGACTATGAGGATTCCTCTGCAGAGGGGCTGTTACATTTACAAGGTTAATTGCTCATCTTCATGGCTGCTGGGGAAGAAGCCAATGGTTACTGGGGTTATGTCTGGTTGGCAGTCATCCTGCTTCTGTGCATGTCCGTAACACCACCCTGACTGTCCCTGGTTGGTCTTTCCTGGCTCTGACAGCTGTTTCCCAGTAACGCTTTTCCCAGTTATTGTCCTATTCTTCAGGGTGGAATAAAATGAAAATCCTCCACGTGAAGCTGGTGGGATTTGTATCTCATCCATCTTTTCTGGGGACTTTTTAAAAAGCCTGGTGTTGCTTAGTGTCAGTAGTATGAGCTGCTGTCAGTAGTACGGTCTGTGCAATTTTCAGACCAGGTCCCCACGCCTGAAGTAAACAGTACTCGCACGTTCCAGGCCACTCTTGGAAAGCATGTCCTCAGTTGAGGACAACTTCCTGCATTTCGATCCTTGCAAAAGGGATGCCTATGTCTGAACTAGTTACTAGAGGCTCCCTTTATTGTCCATGGTGAAAATGATCTCTTCTAGGGCATCATTCTGCTGGTGAGAAGAACTGTGTACCTCCGCGGGGAGCATTTGGTGACAGTCATGGGTGCAGACATCTGTATTTGGTCAGGTGTCTTCCCAAAAGAACTAGTCCTAGGTGTCCTGTTTGTTGGTTTGACTTTCATGAGCCCTTAAACAGGTCACTGGAAGGGTGATGAAAATGTTCTGGTAAAGGAGTATGTCTTGCCACATGATCTCTCCGTATTTCATTGAGGAGGTATTGAAGCATGTAGTGAGACTTCTCAGCTAAGACCTGACTCGCCTTCATCCTGGTCTTAAATGATCTCTTAAAACTCAGTGCTGCTAGAACATAGGAATCTAAACTATGCTGGCACACCAGAGATATCTATTGCAAGAGGGCATTTCTGATACATAAACCAGCAGGATTTATTCATTTTTATATATATATATATAAAAAAAAAATAAGAGTGTGGCCAGCAGGTGGAGGGAGGTCATCCTCCCCCTCTNCTAGATGATCTCCAGAGGGCCCTTCCAACCCTATGATTCTATGATTTTTTATATATATATATATAGATGTCAAAAATTAACTGTAAATGGGATTTTATGTATGGGAAGAATTACAAAAAACGATATAATCTGTTGCAGTTCTCAGACTGATTTACTGGTTTCTCATTATTGTGAGAGGGGAAGGGCAAAATGCTGGTTTAATTATCTGAATGTTAAAAACATAGCTAAAAAGGTCTTCTGTGCAATAAATAAAGATTTTCTAATTTCAGATTACTTAGCACCTTGAAAAAGTACTTTCTCCCCTGCCTCATTAATTAAAAAATATTTTCTCTTTTTACAGTATATTCACTCATCGGGCATAATTCACAGGGTGAGTGGAAACAATATAAAAGATGTTTATATTCCAATAATGTGAGTGGTGTTTGTGTATAAGCATGCTCATAAATATGCCTGAACTTCTGTTTATAGTGTCTCTATTTATAGTGTTTGATGATGCCTTGGTTTCTTGTTCAATAGGAACAAAAGATGGCGTGGCTACATCAATGTAATTTAGTCACTCAAGTTGCGCTGAGTACAGCTTAGATTTGGATTCCTTAAATTACTTTGTGAAGTTAAGTTGTAAGCCCCCAGAAGAGCAAATAGTATCTAAACTGAGATGGATAAGAGCTGCTTCTGACTCTTTTTTAAAAAAATTAAGATTAAACTTTTTAAAACAACGTTTAAGTGTTGTTAAAACATGATGTTAATGTTCAAAGTTGGGGCAGGGACTGGGGATGAAAACATAGAAACTGAAAAAAATAGGTCAAAATTTTAGAGCCTTGAAAACGTCAATTTTTTTCTGAGACAAATTAAGCATCTGATTATTTTTTAATAACTGCTGCGTGTCTAAAGTCCACTTAAAATGACTTTTGTACTGTGAAGAAGGAGTTCTGAATGATGCTCTCGTGGAACCAAACAGCAAAAACTGCATCAGAATGGTAGAAATGGTCTATTTGTAATAAAATATCAGGAGTACCACAGAAAGTGCATGTTGTATAGTAGCTTTAAGCTGGACGTGGAAACCACAAACTGCCAAAATAATGTACTGCATTGATACTTCTATTTCTACAACTGCTGTGATTATGGTCGCAGTGTACATTTTGATGGCTCTTGAGCTTCTTGGTTTCATTACGGTTCTTTGCACCAATTTTCTCTCCAAGGCCCTTCTGATCTTAAAAAGTATTCGTATAAAACAGATGGATGCCTGTTAAAAAGTTCAGAGAGAAGATTCCTCTAAACGTCTTGTGCTACAGTGACAAAAGTTTGCAAAAGCTGAAGGGAAACTTATTTCTGATTTTTTTCTTTCTCTTTATAACTGTGAATGTCTAAGAGTCACTGACTTTGCAAAATCTTACTAGTCTTTGCCAGTACTCTTCCCTTTGCTGCTAAATTTGGAAATGAAACTTTTAAAGATCATTAGAAGTCTCTACAATAGCTGAAGAGGCTTAAGGGTTTGGGTTTTTTTTGATATTGCAGTCTTCATTCAATTGACTTCATTAGGAAATTGATTTTCCCACAGGAGAGAGCATAGGCTTTTGTGTAAAATCTTCTTTGATTCCTTCAGTACTCTTTCTAGTTTTACAAGGGTATGAAACCTTTTTAAAGTGTATTTAGATATGCAATGTGTACAGTCCAGAAATTTACTTTACTCCATCTCAGTATATGTAAATCCTTAACTTTGTGGTGTTGGTATTAAATACAACAAATTTATGTGCAAACCCCAGTCAGAGTAAGATGAGCGAGTTCCTTCACTGGCAAGTATTTTCCTGACTTCTATCAGAAAAAAAAGTTGATTTGTCCGGGGGGAAAACATACTGGAAAAAAGCCAAAGATAGGCAAGTTTGTAGGTTTTGTTTCTGGTATTTTTTATATTTAATTTTCTAATTTAGATTTATGACATTTTTTTACCTGTTGCTATTCTAAGTAGTTGTATCAAAACCATTAAACCTAAACGAAAGAAAGAGTGCTTTATTGTGCTTGCTGTAAAATAAATAAATAACATCCATTTCAAATCTGATTACAGGATCTAAAGCCTGGAAACTTGGCAGTAAATGAAGACTGTGAATTGAAGGTAGGATATGTTTATTTGAAAAGACAGTCAGATGTATTATAAAAACACCACAGAAGACAACAGGTGAAGCAGCTGTAGACATGCTGGCTGGTTTCGGTGGTGGGATGGGCTTTGAGGAGCCAGGGAGAAATAAGGGAACGCTGCAAAATGAAAGGGAAGAGGATCAGATGGGCAGTGGTAACAATCTTGAAAAACAATTACAAGAGGCAGCTCCTTGTAAGTATTTTCCCATTTGTCTGACTTCAGTCACCACAAGAATAATTAAGTATTTATTTAAGAAATAAAGCCCTGAATAGTGAGAATCTGTTCACCTCCTATTTGTAAGTCCTTGACTGACATAAAAACTGAGAGGGGATTTCATCAATGATTATAAATATCTAAAGGGTGGATGTCAAGAGGATGGGGCCAGACTCTTTTCAGCAGTGCCTGGTGATGGGACATGGGTCAACAGGCAGAGACTGGAACACAGGAAATTCCATCTCAACATGAGGAAAAACTTCTTTACCTTGAGGGTGGCAGAGCACTGGAACAGGCTGCCCAGGGAGGTGGTGGAGTCTCCTTCTCTGGAGATATTCAAAACTCACCTGGATTTGTTCCTGTCCAGCCAGCTCTAGGTGACCCTGCTCTGGCAGGGGGGTTGGACTAGATGATCTCTGAAGGTCCCTTCCAATGTGCGTTTCATATGAATGGCAGAGGCAGTGATCAATTTCCGAGATCATTCTGGAGCCAAGCACAAGAAATGGCTGTGCCTCAAACTAGAAATGTTGACGGGGATGTCCCAGCTGAAAACATCCAGTCCAGACAGGATGCTCCAGGAAGCTGGTACCCAGTGCTAACTGGCGAGAGATGGGGGTTGACCCCAAGATGTAGAGAAGGATTTCTGGTGAGGAAGTCAATTGCATTCATGGCTTCGTTGGAGCAGTTGCTGACTTGGGGCCCTCCCGCTGGGTGAAGGGCAGTGTAAGAACTGAAACCACTTCTGTGTGTTTGGCATTGACGGAGCGGTCCACAGCACAGCTGTGTGCCCACAGCAAGCGTGTGTGCGTGGCAGTAATAGCCTCTTGCTTTGTGATGTGTGTGTTATAATCAATACTGGTACAGTCAGAGAAGAACAGTGATGGAGATCTGCTTTTATAATACATTGCAGCTAATCACTTCAGAGAAGCCTGAGAAGAATCACGTGCTGCTCACCACGAACGAGAACATCTTATTTCTTTGAAAGTGATTCCTTCTCCACTGTTACAGCTAACAGTAGTATCAATTGCATGTAGACTGCGGTGGATTTCATGTCAGGAATATATCAGTTCTGCTTCATTTTTCCTCTTAATTGAAGTAGTGAGGGAAAAAAGGAAATTATTAGAGAGCCAATTCCTAATTTAGCCTCCCATACTTCAGCTCTTAGCTCTTTCTGCCGCTACACCACAAGGGAGGTGCCTTTGATGACATTTGTGTATTACCTGGTTGCTGCTTTTCTGGAGTGGGGCAAGTATCGGCGTGTGCCATGAGTCCCTTCGTCCTCCCCATCGGGGCTTCCCTCCAGAGATGTGTGGGAGGATGCTGCACACCCACATCCCCTCCCAGTGTGGAAATTGGGCTTTGCTGGCATGCCCCCTGGAGACCCGGTCTGTAGCACCCGCTGCGGAAGGTTATCTGTCCTGAAGCGTAGCTGTTGCCACTTCCTTGGAAGTGTTCTCAGCAGAGTCCAGCTGAGTAGTAATTCTTCTCCTGCACAACGTTTGTCACCTCAAGCCTCCTTCTAAATCATTGGGCTGAAATACTGAATCTGAGCAGTTCTGGTTGCAGTTTCTTACATACACTGGAAATCTTACAAAACCTGTTACAGTGGGTAATATTTGTACTTCAGAGGTAATTATAAATAATTATGCAATGTACCCTGACCCAGCAAAAATGCATTTCTGTGGCTGTGTAGAATTACTGTGTTACAAAAAAGCCAATTATGAAGTAGAATTATGTAGTGCTCAACACTGCTTATTTTATGAATATAGTTTATTCTCTTGAGTGTAGAGATAGTAGCCTCAGACTGCTTCCAGCCCCCAGTTAATTCTATCATTGTATTTTAATAAATCTTTATTAGTTTTTAGAATTGTTTTTATCATCTATCTTCTCTTAGCTCCAGCAATCTGAAAGGCTAGTGAGGGTTTTTCAGTAAATTACAAAATCAAGCTACAACTTCTATCCTGTGCTTGAGTCATCACTGGCCTATACATCCTCACAAAACAACAGTAAATTGTGTCCTGACACGTGAGTACATTTAGTTCTTATGGACAAGA
This sequence comes from Rhinoptilus africanus, assembly GCA_013400135.1. NCBI lineage: Eukaryota > Metazoa > Chordata > Aves > Charadriiformes > Glareolidae > Rhinoptilus > Rhinoptilus africanus. Next base: position 721,982 of record VXBO01008333.1, read on the forward strand.
TTTCCTCCCTAAGACAGATGTAAGACTTTATGGGAATAGTTAGTTATGTGGGAATTCCAGCTTTGAATAAATATAAAAAAAGTCTTAACTGTACAAGCTGGGAGATACAGAAGAAGATCAAAGGTTGTGAAGTACTCTCTTAATTAAAATAAAAATTGATGAAACACTGCAAAAATTTTTTTCAGCATATAACATACAAATTATATACTTGCATGTAGCTGTTGTAACACTATTTTTTGCTCTTTGGAGACTGGCCTGAATGTTCAGTGTCCTCTCACTTCAGAATTTCCCTACCTAACCAAAAAGCTGTTGTCTTCTCCTGGCTTGTAGGTGGCCAAATGCTGAGTGGGTCCCAGAGTGGTGGGGGTGGGGGGGAGGATCTAGAAAAAACAGTTTACGTGTTTCTCTTCCCTGCCCCCCAGCTGTGCAGTTGCCTTTTGAGATGCAGGCCAGGTCTAAGACATTATTCCAAGACAAGATCACTGTATCTGCTTATTTAACACAATTTATTTTTCTGTCACCTTGGACGTTTTTAAGCTTTTGGATAAAGTGAGGCAAATAATTCTGTATCAGAACACAATTTTGTGAAACAACAGGGCGATTATGTAGTGTTAAGCTTCAGGTTTTGTTTCTTGACTCTCTGAGTACAATGATGCTGTCCCTGGTTGTATGATGAGCTCTGATATCACATGCAGAAGAAAAGTGTAAATTTGCAGTTAGGAAATCTTGGTTGTCAAAAGGCAACTCTGGTCTATAAAAAGAAAGCACAGGACCACACTGCCAGGGATAGCCCAAGCCTTTTCCCTCATGTTTGTGCACTCAGCAGCTTCCCTTGCATCAGCTCCAGTAGCGATGAGGCTGTGGGCAAGTTGGAACATTTCCTCGAATTGGTAATAATTAATAGGTGATCAGTTGTTTTCCACAATGAACTTTCTGACTCCCTTGTCTGATGCTTTCAACTCCTACATAGAAATCAGAAACGTCATAGTGAAGGGTGCTTTAGGGGAAATGACTGCCCTTTCTGCAGTCTTGGAAGTTATTTTTGTTACAGTTATTGAAGCAAGTTAGGAAAATTAAGTTTGCTGAGTAGAAGGGGAGCTTATCCTTGAGGGAAATTTGCTCTCTCTTTCATAATTCCTGCATTATAAAAAGGATTTGCAAACTTGCTCTGAAAATTGCTTTGGAAGTGCCATCTGAAAAGTTGAAGACTGGAGTATGAGAATAACAGTTTCATGTGAAGATTGTTGTTGAAGTTGTACCATGTTAAGTACTAACAGGATACACTTGTTCTTGAGACTATAAGTGTAAATTAAAAGAAATCCGGAAGTTAATACGTAATGCACAAAAGTTCTTGCTGTCATTTTCTGCATTTACGAAAATACAAACCTGAACTATATTTTATCTGTTTCCAAGTGTCACAAGCCTTGGTATGTAAAAGGCGTAAAAAGCTGTGACAGAATAGATGGTATTACACATGGCTTTTGAACTGTTATATAAAACTTCCTTTTTTCTTCCATCTCTCCTCCCATGTTACTGGGAGAACATAATGTGTGTTGTACGTGTACAATAAATTTGAAAGCTGTATACAAAAGTGTATTTTGTTACTGCAAATATTTTGATCCAGTAAATCTTCAGTACCCAAAGTTCTGAGGGGTAACTTTGGCTGTAATCAATTGTATTTTATTGGTAAGAATAAAAATCCCTCCCTTGGCAGCCTACTCCTCTTCTTAAATTGGTAGGTAATCAGCAGTTATGAGGAAGATACGGAAATGATGTTTCAAGTATGGCAATAAAGATAAGCCATAACATTTTATACTCTTGATCTATGAATGACAATATCATTTTCCTTTCTGCTAGTTCTAGAGAATGATGAAAGCACCCTGAAATAATTCAGAGTGTTTAATTACAGAGAGTGTTACAAGCACTTCACTCTTGGTATATTAATGCACAGGTGCTCCTAGTAGAAATGTCTGCCCTGTCAATGTATATGAAGCCTGATACACATGGGAACTAGTGGCTGTTCATGCAAAGCTGCATATTCAAGTATCTGTGGATGGTGATGATTTATCCTGAACAGACTTTACTTCCCCGAGACCCCTGCTTCTTGTAAGAAGCATTAACTTCCTCATAAACCATGAAGTGGCTGTCATGCCAGGAGTGTCCCTCACTACTGGCCGCGTCTTTTGGCACCATCTTTTGAAGGTCCGTACAGGTGGGCCTTTACGTTAGCCAGTTTTGTAGAAGTTGATGAAAAGCCATAACATTCGTTTTTAATCTTGCTGTTGTACACATTGCTGTATCTAGAGATAAGTATCTGAGAGTCTTAGAAATATGCTGAATTGTGCACAATCCCTTAAAAAAATTGCATGGACCTTGTGTTTCTTACAGAGGGTTGTTCTGTAGTTGACACAGTAGGTTGGGGAAAACTCAGTAGGACTAAATAATGGTAATTTCTTACTCTTGTTGTACATTTTCAGCGTGACCTAGAGGAAGCTTTCCCTTGTATGAAAACTCATAAAACAAAGAGAAGGATTCCTCCTTACTTCAGAATATTATTTGAGCACACTCTTGAATAATTATTATTATGCTACCTGGGATATGAGAGCAATGAATACCACCTAAGATGAGTGTTGTTCTTTTAGCCCTAACAAGCTACATGGACAGGGAATTTTTTGCATTGAATCCTATCTTTTTAATTAAAAATTGAAGAATTTATTATTTTCTTTACTGATTTTACAGCTTTTAGTGTGGCTATAGGAGTATCTAACATGGGAAAAATACTGTGAAGCTCCTTGCTACTTCTATCTTGATTTTTTCAAATGAGGGAAAGACACTTCAATAAGAAAAATGATGCAAAATTAAGCCAATCTGCAGAATGCTCCAGGGTTTTTTTATTTTCTGCATTTGTAAAGTCTGTATAAAATAGATAACTAGCTGTTTGATCCGGATGTTCTTTGTGTTTCCACTACAGATTCTGGATTTTGGATTGGCGAGGCATACGGACAGCGAGATGACAGGTTACGTGGTTACAAGGTGGTACAGAGCCCCAGAGGTCATCCTTAACTGGATGCATTATACGCAAACAGGTCAGCGTCTCTTCAGAAAAGTCTTGAGAGAGCTGAAGCCTTCACTGAATCAGGCAATATATAAGGAAGTTTGTTTCTGAAGTGAATGAGAAATTGGAGGTGGAAATGACAATATAATTATGCCGAACTTCCTTGTAGATTAATTGCAGGTAATGGGTTGGTCGTTGTGAATTTGGGGGCTTTTTTGTGTATTTTCTGAGTAACAGAAAGTGCAATGCAACAGAAAAGCAATACAGATGTATACAGGTGTGACAGTCTGGTCTACCTTCTTGTGTTCTGCACTGACTCATCTTCCTGCAAAGATTGTGCTGGTTGTAACTCAGACAGGGTAAAATCGCAGAAGGAGGGAATTCAAGAAACTGTAGGATAGCTATGGAAGTTTTTGAAAGCGTTGAAAATTTACTTCCCACATGCATCTGCCTGTTACTGGCAGTATTTCTGTTATCTCCAGTTTGCTAATGAGACAGGCTGGTAGTTTTGCCTATACTGTTCATCATGTTTGGCACGGCACACATCATTTTGTAACAGGCTATAAAGGTAAATTTTACACTTCTTTAAAATATGTTTTGAATTAAACTTTATGTACATTTAAATGGCCACGGATTCAGCAATTTAATGTGACTTGGTCTTTTTTTCAGTTGACATCTGGTCTGTGGGCTGTATAATGGCTGAGATGATAACGGGGAGGCCCCTGTTCAAAGGAAATGATCGTATCCTTCAGTGAACTTATGACACTAATGTAAGAAAATGATGGGAGGTTTTTATGTGACACAGTACGCCTGTTCAAAAACTGATGAGCATAAATTGAAATGAATAGTAAAATGGCTTGCACCTTTCTCATTAACTGGTTATTTAATATCTGTACCGCTTCTGCATATCTGCATATTAAAACTTGCATCACTGAACTTTTTCAATAGAAAAAGAGAGGTGGTCTTTGAATCACTCTCAAATCATCAGGTGGAAGGTTCTGTGATGATAGAAAAGGCATATTTTGACTTTTTTAATAATAGAGTCCACAACTCTGGAACACACACAGAAGATTCTGCTGTAGTATACAGACTTACATGCACATGCTAGTCCATTTCATGCTTTTTGAGACTTTTACCAAAAAATGTTATGTAAGTGACATCTAGTAAAATCTTTTACATTTACAAAAAAACATCTAGTCCTATCATTTAATTGCTGTGTAAGTAAGAAAATAGTTAAGATTTAGCCATAATTCAGCCTCAACTTCATTGACAGTAATAGCTGTGATAGTTAATAGAGGACAGTGTTAATAGAAAACAGCAAGAATTTTTTACTTTTTTTTTGTTCTCCAGCTGTGTATGTTTGACAGCTCAGCCTGATAAGTTGTGCTGTTTTTCTCCTTGTGGAGGGGAGGCTTTTCTTATCTGCAAATACTTGTGTACAGAATTATGGAATCACAATTGTTTACTTTCAGCCATATTTGTATTTAACTTCTTACATGTAAGATTAGGACTTCATTGCGTGGATCATACTATTCTCATTTAGTGATGAAAACCACAAAAAAGGAAGATTCCATTCACACAAAAAGATGTCGGGGACTATGGAAAAGTAGAATACATTAAATTATTTCATCTGTACAGACTTTAAGTACGCATTAGTTCTTGACAAGGAAATGCAAAAATGCCTGCCAGAGAACCTTGAGCATTCTGGTACATAAATAAGGAAATGAATGAGTCATAATTTTCAAGTTGCACTGTAAATGTAAGAGTGGAAAAGCTAGCATTTTAGTCATACTGGGTTTTGGAGATTTCAGAACTATTGGCTGAAGTTCTGCGTCCTGAGTTACGAAGTAAATTACTGCAGAATAATAGTCCTTGCTGGCCTTTGAGTATATGAATCAGTATTACCTGCTGTCAGGGAAATGCAGCCGTGGGTTCAGCTGTGGGCAAGTGAATAGAAAACAGTGAATTTAAGGGATTTTTGTTTTAGTAATATGAATAGGTTATCCTGCAAACTTGGTTTGGGATTTTATCATTTATTTGTTTGTTTATTTCATCAGCATTACCCAACATTGCTGCCTTCTGCAGAGGCTGGTAGAATCCTCATGTGCCAATCGCTGATCAGGCTTCTAGCTTCTCATCTGCTGCTCTTACCAGCGTAGCAAATGAGTCACAAAGCTGTGCTCTGCAGCATTAGCTTCCTCCTTCTTTGAAACAGCTAAGGTTGTTGCTGATTAATCTGTGCTGGTTTAGGACACAGAAGACTAGGAGCATTCTGATGCCTTACCCCAATGTCTGCAGCATCTCAGCATCTGGAATTGAGCTAAGCACGTGGGAAGTGAGGTGGAGAGGGATTAATTTTTTTTTCCTTCCTCTAAGTTTCTCAACGTGGAGAACTAACACAAACTGGTTTCCTCTGATTTTTGTTCTGTTTATCATACCATCCAATGTTCTCTGTGACTTTTCCTGCCTCTGTGTCACCTAAGTAATGGATAGACCAGGACAATGCATGCAACACATGTTGATTGTTCAGATACTCCAACAATTTTGGACTGATTTTGACCAAAAATATAGAGGAGACCTGATGATATTAGAGGAGTTTGCAAATGATTCAATTATATGTTCCTAAGTCACAGGATATTTTATTTCAAGCGCTTTCAGTGTCTTTGCCTTTTGCAAGAAAAACTGAGAACTTTCATCTCATCTTTTATAAATGTTCTGTTCAGTCCTTGCATTATGATTTTTGCTGTATTCTCCAGTAGCGAAGAAACTCACAATTTTTGCAAGGTGTTTAGTTTTATGGAGAAAGACTTTTTCCTTATTTCTGGTATTCAGATCTGGACCAACTCACAGAAATAATGAAAATAACGGGTACGCCAACTCACGATTTTGTTCAAAAACTGCAGAGTCAAGATGTGAGTATCCTTCTTTGTCAGTTGTTTTTACATGTCTTAATTTGGCTTAAGCCATGCTCAGTTCTTAGACTGGCTGAGATAACATGTATTGACTACTGAAATGACCCCTGATGGTACATCTCTGCCTTGAAATGCTTTGCACACCCAAAATAGCTACTGGAGATTAAGGAGGCAAAGAAAATTATCAGGACACTTGAAAAATCCAGATATTTAAATACTTCAAAGGTTCCAGTGTGCACCATATAAACAGTTGAGCTGATGCACTGCTACCTTTATTGGAAACATACTGAAAACATGAACCTATTTAGAAAAAGCCATTGTTCTGTAGATATCTCTGACTTTGTCTTTCCTATTCTTGTGTGGATGTCCTTCTAGAATCCTGAAGCCCCTGCTATAAAAAAACTAAGATTAAACATCAGACTAACTTTACAGTTTAAATACTAATGAATTACTGTATAAGGTTCACTTCTAGAGATTCCTGTAAACTTACTATGACATTCTTTCAAATTATGCATACATTTTTATTCTAATTAATACATTAAATATTTGGCACTAATAATTAAAGCATTACATTATCATTTCTTGAACTGTTTTAAGGCTTGATTTTTTTAAAAAAAAGTTCCTTTCAACAAGAAGGTGAAATGTAATCAAGGTTTTATAATCAGAGTTTATGACCCCAAAAAAATCCATTTGTACAATGTGCTATCAAAGCATTGTTGAGTTACCTGTTAAGCATACAGTTAATCTTGTCACATTACAAAGGCAGCAAAGGTCTAATTTAATATTCTTTTTTTTTTAAGGCAAAAAACTATATCAAAAGCCTCCCAAAAGTCCAGAAAAAAGATTTTGCATCCATCTTGAAGTATGCAAGTCCTTTGGGTAAGACAGTCTATTTGGATGTGTACCATTTGTCTTGTTCTTGTGTTTGCACTGGAGGCAGCAGCAGTATTGGTCATGTGGTAGGTTATGTGATGGTTCTCAGGCTTTTCTCTCCTGCTTTACATAATTCATAACTTTGATTTTAGTGGCTGAACTTTGCCAAGTTTAGACCCTGCCAAGAATCAGATGTTTCTCAGAAGAGTCAAAAAAGAAGTATTTTGTGTTTTAGGCTTCGATCCAGCATCTGCTTAATGGTTTTACTGGAGCAGCTTTCTCAAGAGCCCTGAGAAATTAAATATGTGTAATAAATTTTTGTGTATTGTATTTGAAATACAATTCTGAAAGCTCAATCTGATCTACATTAGAAATGCAAGCAACTAGAAAGCTGACATTTTAGTCATGGAATGAATACAACCTGAGAGACATCTGTGTACTCCTGAGAAGCACTGGCTTGGATTTGATAGATACAAAGAGCCAGAAGAGCATACCAAGTGTGCATAACTGTGACATGACTCGAGGCAGCCAGAGCTCTGAGATGGCTCTGCCCAAACCTCATCCATTCCCCAATGACCTGAACGCCCACAAAGCCAGCTTTATTAGAATATCAATTAGGATGACTGAATCTTCTCAATTTAAGATGTTAACATTGTGTGTTCAGATACAATAGAAATAAACATGATTAATAAGCAGCTCTTACCCTGCCTGCATGGTTAGCTCGCTGACCTTCTCAGCTACAGCAACCTCTACACATTTCCATTTAGTTTGTAGGATGATTCTCTATCATTTCTCTGCCCATCTGGCTGCTGTGTACACAGACAACAAGCAGCAGCTCGTGGTCTGAGAGAGAAGGCTGGAGAGAATCCATGGTGTGGCAAGCAGGGGTTGCAGCATCCTGTCCCGCGCTGCTGCTTCTTCTTCCTTTCAGCTGCTCCACCCAACCCAGGAACGTTCTTTCAGGACAGAAAAACAGAGAATAAACAAATCATTCATCATATCTGTTTACGCTAGCCCGTTTTGACAGTCTAACAGTGAACCTGATCCAAAATCCACCAGAGAGGAACACAGAAGATTTTCATTAATTGTTTTGGCTGAGGTCAAAATCACATAGCAGATGAAGTCAGCACTGAGATTCTGAGCGTGGACAACTGACTTGTCTTAGTGAACTTCACAGCATACTTCGCCTTGGATTTGGTTACACACAGAGCAGTTCTCATTATCTCTACACCCCCCTGTCCATTCTGCTGCTGTCAGGTCCTGATGTACCTGAGCAGCACAGCACCGTGGTGGCAGTGATGAAAGGCACCTGGGAAAGCCCCAGGCCCGGCGCTGCTGGAGCAGAGAAGCCATTAGCTGAGTACTGCATCCAGAAGCAAGGGAGCGTCTCTGCGTTGCATCAGGCTTTGTACGCATCCCAGCTTGCTCACAACATTATTTTGTCACACAGATGGGCCCCACTGGCTATAGAATCCACACTCAATTTTTCTGCTTTATAACTCTGTGTATTTATTTGAAACATCTCCAGGACAACATCACTGTGTCCTAGCTGGAATCAGTGGCGTGATTTGAATGCATTGCTTGTATTCTGTCAATAGCTGTAAACCTTTTGGAGAAGATGCTGGTGCTGGATGCAGAGAAACGAATCACAGCAGCTGAGGCTTTGACACATCCTTACTTTGAGCCAATTCACGATCCTGAGGAAGAAATTGAAGCTGAGAAATATGATGACACATTTGATAACATGGATCTTCCGCTAGATGAGTGGAAGCGTGAGTTTGGTTTTGTGATGTTTTCAAAAATGACCAGATAGAAAGGCCATCCAGAAATAGGAATATTCCCCTTTACAAATTGCTTTCTCTGCTTTTGATAGATCAGAGTAATTAGACAGCATTAAGAGAGAAACACTATTAATAAGTCAGTGTTCCTCTTGTCAAGTCCTCCTGGAATGATTCCCAAAGGTTTCTTCTCTGCCTCCTAACAGAGGCTCCCTTTCTTTCCCCCTTTTCCCCCTGTCTGTCTTCCCATCTTCTGCAATGTAGGAAAAAAACCATTTCTGTAACACGGTCTTTCCAGTGGGTAGGACTGTTAGCTCTGTAGTACTGCCAATGGTTGCTCGCCTTAATTTTAAGTGAGATTCTCTGAGGGGGAGAAAACAGATGTATCTCGGCAGAGATTTAAGTCTGAATCTAGTTTTCATCTAACATCAGAGGTTTGTATTTTGTCTTTTAAGTGAGGACTTAACTTTTAAAGCTGATGTGCTCAGTAGCTCTTTCTGAGGGTATTGCCTCCTATACTGTACAGTCAATGCTCGCATCTCTTTGAAAGCACCTATAACATTTCAGTGTTGGGCTACTTCTTCAAATTTGATACAGTGAAAAAACGATCCGTGATTCCCATACTTTTTATACTCTTTCTCTCTTTTTTGCCTGAAGAGGTCTCTCTCTTCCTGACCTACAGCAGAACCTAACCATGCCGGGGGTTGCACCTTGCTTGTGCCTGTGCAACTCCTTTTCTGGTTAGACCTGCAAGACTGTGTTTATTCTGTTCTTTTCCAGGCATTACATATAAAGAGATACTGAACTTCAAGCCACCACAGACATCGGAGTCAAAGGAGACAGCAGTGTAATTGTATGACTCAGTCTTCTCAGAACTCCAAAGAAAGCAGGAGAGTTGTAAATATTTGTGATATTTCAGGTGTATAAAACTTTTATAAATAAACCGGATGTAATCTGTTTCATCTTCGCTGTAAGAAAGAGCAATGTCTTTTACTCTGCATGTAAAAGTTGGTGCCTTTGGAAGTAGCGTTTTGATACCGTCCAGAAACAACTTCTTGCCTACAGCTTCTTCCTTTTGCACGAAAGGATTTCGACTGTGATAACCTGGTGCCATCCTCAAAAAAGCAGTTAGGACTAAATCTTCAAACCAGAGACCAGAAGTTACCGCTCCAGGCAAGCTGAGACACAGAGCTCTCCAAGGCCATTGAACTGCCATTGAATACAAGAAGTGTTTGTGTGACTTCCTCTGTAATGGAATGTTAGGCGTTGGAAGGGACCTCTGGAGATCATCTAGTCCAACTTCCCCTGCCAGAGCAGGGTGCTTCACCCTGCAATGAATATTTCAGGAATATTTCACCTTGGTAAGATGCCTTGGGGAGGCTAATCAGCTTCTGCTACCTCAGCTAGTGCAGCAGCTAGCAGAGATGCAGCCCGAGTGAACGCCTGTGTCCCCTGACCTGTGTGAGTGGAGGACAACCTGAGCTCAGCCAGTTCTGACAGATCTGGGCAAGAGGCAAGAAGCAGAGAAGTGTCAGTGTCCTTGATTTTTTCAAAGTAACCAGTGTATCAGGACAGGATTTGACAAATGCACTAGATGAACGCAATCACAGTCAAGGGGTACGTTTTCTTCTGGATACAGTGCAGTCTCTGTGCAGACAAGGGATAAAGGATTTCCAGGGAGAAATTACGGCTTTCTGAAATTTTGTAATCTCTTTAGCATTTTAGTATTGAAATTGAATCACTGAACAAGTACATCTTCTCAGAGGACGTACTGGTTATAGAATTAGTGGTGCTGATTATAGAAATAAAGCTGCATGTGGGTCACGTTATAGAGAATAAAATGAGGGTAAAAATGCTACACTCGGCTGTTTGTTGGGAATACCTGTGGCAAACTGCTGCTTTGTTCACGGTGTATAGAGGTGTTGCCAGATGCAGAATAAAACTGTTCCTTTTTTTAGCCTTTCTGAACCCATCTTACCTGCGGGGGAAATCCTCCGACCTTCTGTTGGGAGGTGCCTTACCAGGGAGAGTCAGCTTCCTGGTGGGACATTGATTAGAAACTTCATGATTTCCTCTTACTGCCTGGGTTCATTTATTGTATTTTCCTAGGCGCTTAGTTTGTAATAATCTCTCAGAGGTAGGAAAAAGAAATTCGCAAACCTTTGGTGAAGAATTGCTTTGTGAGATTCCTTGTGCTTGTTAAAGATAATCTCCTTACAGTTGACTATTTGAGGGTGGATTATTCCCAGTGCAGTATGCTGTTGTGTGCTACTGAGTGAAACAGTTGTGAAGGAAGACACTTGATCTTAGCAGGTAAAAACTGAAAAGGAAGTAAGAAATTCCTGGGAGTTTTTTGCTTTAATAACCAATTTAAACCAGAAGTTTAATTGAGGCACAGTTGTTCTGTTTCTTTCAATGAACGTTTAAGTTAAATACCTGTAAATTTTAGTATTTGTTTCAAAAATTGTGATAAGCATTGATTAGCTGAGATGGGCATGTAAAGAGACTAAATGGTAAAAGAAGCCTGAATTACTGATGTATTTGACAAGTCATTAAAACTGTAGTTTCAGGAATGCATGCAAAAAAAAGCAGATAATTTAATTTGAAACAGAACATTTTTCCACACTACAGGTCACGGAGGAAGGCACGCTTAAGAGTCATACCCCATTTTGCACTATTGACTTTCTGCTTGGACTACACTTTCATGTTAAATAGGAACTGTAACTTTATTTTTTACTGAATAGATGTTTTCTCTTTTAGGATCATGCCCTGTGGTCCTCTTAAAAGTCATGGGAGAAAAGTGCCTGTTGGAATTGATGGGTTTGGTAGAGCCAGTCGAGGGCGATGGAGGAATGTCACAAACTTTGAAAATGCTCCCTCCGTATTTTAAATGGAAATTCAACATCCTGAATTCTAGCAAATGTCTGAAGTCTTGAGATAATGCAAATGGCTCAAATGTTAGGCTTCAAGGGAGCATGATTTTTTCTTTGAAAAAAGTTTGTGTTTTGTTTGTAAATGCCAACACTTCAATGGGCATTTTTGCTTCCCCCCTTGTAGCTTTAGTGAAGTCAAGCCCTAAAACCCTCCATTGGCTGAGGTGAGCGTTTCCCTCCTTTAATCTTGACATAGTACTGGAGAAGCAGGTAGCCCACATGAGAAAGACATACGGAGATAAGTTAGTTTTTTCTAGATACCGGGGGAACACAGAACTCTTGAAATAACTGAAAAGACCTTGATGCACGTACCAGCAAAGACAGAAGAACCGCTGTGCTGTGTAGTCAGCAAACAGTCTGCAAGGTAAAATAACAAACGTGGAAAGTTTGTCACCTCTTGGCATGATGTTTCTGCGAAGAGATTGAAATCTGCAGAAATGGCTCCAAACACCATTAGAGGTTATTAGTATAAATAGCTCATTAAAAGAAATGCAAGGTGAAAGCAGAAATATTTTGCATAGGAGGCAGCTGCTGCTTCAAAGGGAGAGAACAACATTTCCTAAGTTTTTATTTGCTATTTCTACTGGTGCTAAGCAACTCAGGAATAAGAACCCAGTTTCTGTTTGCCTTAAAAGAGAAATGTAAACACGTTCTGCATGTACTTGAAATGTCTTGTGAAAAATAAAGGTTGGGGGTTTGTTTTTTACACAGTAATGGTCTTATTTTACCCATATCTATTCCCAAATGTATAATCACTCCTGGAAATAGTATTTTTGGTATAAGGGAACTGTATGAAACCTAATATTGTAGGTACATTTCATGTAATATGAGCTGCTGATGTAGTTTATTTTGGAATTCAGTCAGACCACAGATCCTAACCTTTCTCCCATTTTCCAAACTTTAAGTCAGCCACAGAGCTGATCGGATTGTCCTGCTGCCACCTAATTATTTCTTACAGCAGCTTGGATTTTACCAGACATTTCTGCTTTGTTCTGAAGGACAGGATTTCAGTCCTTTAAATGCAGTTGCGTTCCTCAGCCTGATTTTAAAAGCCATAGTCAGATTGATGTTCACCAAGCATATATGTCTTTGAGTCGGACAGGGAAATTGGAGTTTAAATAGAGTTCTAGTAGGATGCATGGGACCTTTGCCCTGGAAACCCTGACTCTTTTAGAGCCAGACTAACTCTTGAAATACTAGTCTTCATTGCATTGAAGACTCATCATTCGTGTTGAATTTTGGTAATGTGGTGGTGTGGCTCACAATTTCACATCTTGATTATTTTGGGGTTTTTTTTACAGGATAACACTGAGGTGAGTGCTAATATGCGTCCTGCCAAATGTGTTCAGAAGATAAGATCCACTTTGTTCTTGATTCAGAACTACCAGGCGTATGAGCTGGGTGGGATTCTTTGAGCTTCTTACTCTCTGATCTGCTGTTCAAACACAAGTATCGGATGCTTCTGGTCTGCTTCAGCTAAGGTTGTCAGAGAATGAAGCATCTGTTAGATGCTGTCATTCACTGGATCTTGGTATGAAATACTCCTGTAGGGCTTTAGATGGTCCCTGCAGGTACCAGAGAAAGAATCGGGGCTTGTAACACCTGCTGTCTCTGCTGATTAATTCTCCGACTCCGGAATACTGTAGGGCAACTGATGTGGTCTACCTTGACTTCAGCAAGGCGTTTGACACGGTCTCCCACAGCATCCTCCTAGGGAAGCTTAGGAAGAGTGGGTTAGNAAAACCCGCCTGGACGCGTTCCTGTGTAACCTGCTCTAAGGTGGCCCTGCTCTGGCAGGGGGGTTGGACTAGATGATCTACTAAGGTCCCTTCCAACCCTAGGATTCTATGATTCTATGATTCTATGAACTGGTTGTCCAAGTCAAATAATACCAGGAGCAGTTTCATGGACTACAGCACTTAAAATCTCCTCCTAAGTATTTTTAAGAAATCAGAAGCATGAGTTGGAGGGAGATCAAGGGAGGAGGGCTTCCATCATACATACCCTTTGAAACTTCATGGACTAGCAGTTAATGAGCGGCTCTTGTGCACAGATTATTTGCAGCTCTCTGGGATGGGAACATAATGATCTAAAAACTGCATTGCCATCTAGCAACCACCTGCAGCTCTCGGGCATGGGAATGATGCATGCTTTTTACCTACCAGGAACAGCATCCCTCTGCAAGGAGGTAAGTGAGGACAAGGAAAATAATTTAAGGATTCATTATTTTTGTCTGCTGCTGTCCTGCTCTGCAAACAGAGTTCCTTACACTTAGCCTCCTTACGTTTCCATGCTGGAGTTTTCTAGTTCACTCCAAGGTCTTCCAGCTGAGTTTGATCCAAGCATGCAACTCTTACATCTTTCACTGCAGTATTTTGAATGCGCTGTTATCTTTGAGAGGCGAAAGAGGCAAAATGAGGCAACCAGTGAAGCAATCAAATGAAATATAGTGAAAGAAATTGCTCAGGTCCCGTTGGAGAATGCTCTCAGATTTGCCGCCCAGGGGCACGTGTCCGCAGGGAGCCAGAGATGTCTCCTGCTGCGTTTGCACGATGCCTGCAGCGACAAGGCTCTCGTCCAAGTGACACTCGTGATGCCAGCACAACCAAAGACTGCGGCCTGATCCTATTCAGTCTGATATCGATGGGAAACTCATGATTATTGTAGCAGTAATGTTATCACAGGTTATAACAGTAAAACACTGCTTGGGAAACCACAGGCATTTAGTCCACTGAGGCCTGGGCCAAGGCACCTTTTTTATGGGCATTTTAAAAGCCCCGTTTTTACGCGGTAGAGTTTCTGCCACCAGGTAGTACCACTTTGGCATGTGTCCAACCATTTTGTTGTTGGTAGAGATCTCTTATATTTTGGGTTTGAGTCAACTTTAAAGTTCCTTTTTTATAAAAATGGTAGTGTGCTACTGTAAGGAGAGAAAATATGGCTGGGAAGTGCAAAAAAGATTAACTAAAGTTTTCTTTAAAGCAAACCCCTCTCAAGATCTAGCATACGTTATAAAATAAAGGTCAGCTATAAGGAATTTAAATGGCTACTCAGGAAGAATCTTGAACCATGGCTGGAGTAACCAAGCAATTTTGGTTAGAGTTTCAACTCTTAAAAGAATCCCAAGGCGGCTTTTTATTTAATGCAGAAAATTTACATAGTATAAACTTTGAATAAAGAGGAAGCATGGCTGGTGCACACAAAATGTCTCCTAGTCCTGAAGCAGGGCACCTTTTTTTAAGAACAGGTTTGTGTATTGATGAGGGAAGCACAACACTGGAGGGAACTCGCAGAAAGCATCCTTCAGAAATGTAGGTTCATCTAGAAACACGTATGGTGTTCCATCCTGCTGGAACAAGATGATCACATCAGTCAATTGTTTGATTCCATCTAAATGATTGCATGAAATGTAAGGTGTCTCCAGTGAGCTAGGGTTCTTAATTCTGGATTCCCAGCCAAAAATGTACCTACAGGGAAATTTATCTCAGGGGTTCATCATGGTCTCAGTCTGTCCATATCATTACTACTGTCAACACAGGTTACCTAAGGGATTGTGAGTTCCTTGTCTATGTGTTTTATCACACAAGTTTATCTCATTTTTCTTCATGTGGTATCACCTTCACTGAGGGTAACGACTAAATCTTCTCTTAAGACTGTGTTAGGATGTTCTTACATCCTGCACCCAGCTCTTGCAGAAGATGGCAACTAGGTGATCACTACGGCACAGGACATGAAAGCACAGTCTGATGGTTGTGGTATCCAAAATGATCACCTGTAGGAGCTATCGATCCCTCTCCCCACGTCTGCCAAAGTTGCCTTTGGCTGTTCCTCCTGTTTTGGCTGCTTGGCTGAAGACCTCAGTGCCCACTGCAGCAGGGAGAGCTCTGTGCTTGCACACGGAAGCCGGTGGGAGCTGTGTGTCGGACACATGGTCGCTGCACCAACAAACTCACAAACTTAACAAACGTTGGCCTGGGGCAGCTGCGGTCTTCCTGCGACTCCCCCGGCGCAGCCGAGGAGCTGGCGGTGGCTGGGTGGTGCTCCTAACAGGCAATGGGATGCCATTGGCCAGCTCTGAAGGGTAAGAGGCTTTCATATCATGGAGTTGGGAAGTTTCTTGCCAGCTGGACTTCTTAGATCCAGCAAACTGCTCCAGGCAGAGTTAATTTACTAGCACAGGCATGGCCACAGAGGCAAAGGTGCCTGGAAAATTGTGCTCACCCCAAAAGGGTTGGTGCCTATGACCGGAATCTCTTTGTGCTGTTGTCCTCTAGCCATAAAATAATAAAAATGCAGCCTTTGTGAAGTAGTTGTTTAGGAACGAGTGATGGTGAGCCCTGCTGTAAGGGTTGTGAGAGCATCCCTGGGGGCTCCTGGAGGTTTGGCTGCCGGGGCTGGGGGCCAGCTCAGAGCCGGTGTAGCCACAGGTGGCCCCTTCCCCATGGTGAGCATGACACCGTGGGGCTGAACCCTGGCCGGGGGAAGCTGTTTCCAGCTGAGGATCTCGCCTTCGACCATCCTGAGCTGCAGCTCCTGCCGACCCCTGGCCATGGGTCCCACCCATGGGCTGATGTCCCAGCCTGGGCTGTCCCCATCCCCAGAAAGATACCCCACACCCTGGGCTGGGGCTGTCCCCGGCTGCCCCCTGCCTTCTGCCCTGCCCTAGATACTAAATTAGGGTCAAGTTGAAAAGATTTATAGGCAGTGCTCCAGAATAAAATGGAAATAATATGCGTTTCCCCTGCCATTTGGCAAGTCTACTGTAAGTCGCTGTGAGTCTCTCATTTGTCGTTAACAAGATTTTGACCAAGTAAATGTCATTTGCCCTAATTAAGTTTTTCATACATGATGCATTTGTGCAAAAGGTAATGATGCGACAGGAAGGAAAATAACTGCAAGAGAGCACAGATTTCCTTTAAACAAAGACAAGACAATCCAGGATGATTTTTCAAAGGCATTACTAATATCTTAACAATCGGACTGGTCAGAGAGGTAAAACCAGAGAAGTGAGAATATTGTGAATGCTGAGACTGTGTCCCACCTGCTGGCAGAGTGGGAAGGCTAAGTCAGCAGGGACACAAATAAACTCTCAGTCCCATGTCACCTTACTGGCTTTAAACATGACTCCCCTTACGGCTCCTAGACACTCTCTTAAAGCTTTACATTAAGGCTGCTGAATTACCAGAACAGGGGTGAAACTATGACCATATGTAAACGAGAAACTATCTGCAGACTCTAAAATGAGTGGGATTCTCTTCACAAACAGCTCACTACAATCACTATAGCTATTCAATATTGCCATTTAAAGTCCCTAAACCAGAACATTAACTACTTTTCCTTGGGTTTCTCAATTGATTTTATAGCCTTTTATGCTTTATGGATGGATTAGTGGTTATGATCACCTGGATTTCATATGATTATAAATGTTATGAAATCGCTGAATGTCTTCCAGCTTTTGAATTGCTTTCCATAGCTAGTGTTTTGCACTGTTTAAGTACTTTGGGATGTAAATTATTTATATAAGGGGAAAATTCTCTTTGTGCTGTAACCTCAAACCTTAGCAGTGGGGTAAGCATGACCGCCCGTGAGAAAATGCTCAGGAAAGGCTGAAGAGACAAGCTGAACAAGCCACGCGCATCACTGTGCCCCAAAGACTGACTTGCCTTAATGGGACAAATTCATACCAGAGATGCCTGAGGGCTCCCTTGGGATTAAAAACTTCTTCTTTAATATGGTGATCTGACCTCATCAGCTCCTTCGTCCATCCTCTGTGATCAATTATTAGGTTTAAAGAAGACTAAATCTCTTTATTCTTGTCCAGGAGTGTTAGACCTTTAAAAAAACATGGGCACATCAGTAAGGCTGGTTATGAAGAATCTGAACCAGAAAGGATCCATTCCTCTTGGAAAGGAGAAGAATTAAAACTTGGAAGTAGGCTGAGTCTGAAGCAGTGGTTCCCCTCATTTTTCCTGTGTTAGCTTTATCTACTGAAGGAGTGTTCTTACCAAGTAAATCAAATGCCACTAATCCTCAAAAAGAGAAATAGCCAAGGGAACGTTCTCACGTGTGTGGGCACAGGCCCAAGCTGGCTTCTCCCACCGGGGTGCAGGGAGGGAATGGCTGTGCAAGGACCCCAGCAAGCACAGGGAGGTAAGTTGTTTGTTCCCTTTAAAGCTTGGCATATGCACCTGCAGCATCCTTTGCTGGAGCAAAAAAAATACTAGGATGAGGATGTTTTACTCAGTCAACCATATGGCAGGGAAAAGTACCTTCCATACTGAATCCTTTTGTAATATCCTGTTCCCAAACCAAACATTTTTATATAACCTCCTGAAAGGTAATTCACCCCAAAGAGTGGTATGGTGGCCTATTTGTGTTGGACGCCTTTGACGGTTGTTGCTCACATCAAGGTATGCCATGAGAACTGCACTGACATCACTGGTGTGTACTGTAACACTTGGCATAAGCAAAACAGGCGGAATCTCGGTTTTCAGGATATAATCACGGGTTATGGAAACTGTCATCGGCTTCCTTGGCTACAGAATCAACCTGTTAATAACTTCAGTACTTCTGTTCCCTTTTCATAGAATATCAAGAAGAAAAATACTACTCAGCAAAAGTAAGGACTGCAAAATCTCACTCAATTGTAAAAAAAAAAAAAAAAAAAAAAGAAAGGAAAGGAAAGGAAAGGAATACAGAGCATTAACCCACACAACTGAGTGCTCAGGTTACAATCTCTGGATGTATTTTCTAAAAATATTTTTCTCCCTCACCAAACAAAAAAAGCTCTCCTGGCCTAGTACCTTTGACAGCAGTAATGCTGCAGTGGAGATGTAGATATAAAAAGGCAAGGCTTATGGGGAGTGGTGATAGCTTTTATCAGACAGACATAATCAGGAGAAAAAAAGCTGAAGAAGCTGTCAGGCAAACACTCCTTTTAAGGTCTGAAACCAGAGCTGCAATCACAAACCTTTTGTCTCTGGATGCTCCTGAGTCTAATTTCAAAACACTTTTCCCTCTAAACTATTTGCTCCTTTATGGTTTCCATAATGAAAGGAGCCTCCTGTGGATACAGTTATTAATCTTTGGTCACTGCAACCAGCATGAATCCCTTAATGCTATTTAGAGAATGAAAACAGTTCCTAAGACTAAAAAAAAATAATCAGCCTCTCCTAAGTAACCTTAAATTTAATTATTTTTCTGTTTCCCCCTCCCTGAGCTTCATAAACTAATTAGAAGTAAGCCACAGTTTTAAAGATTTGTTATGTACTGTTTGATTTTGAGCCATTTCTAAGTGATTGCTCTATAATTTTTCCTTACTTATTTGCTCAGCTTTTGCTGTTGTGTAGCTATTTAGGATGGATTCATCTCCATTGCATTTCCCAATAGTGCCACTGGAAGAAAAAGATTGCCCTGGGATGAGGGTAAAAGGCTGTGAAAGCCAAACGACATAACATTTTGCAGGCAGCCACACATGGTCTGCATCCAGATTAGCAAATGGGCGCTGGAGTCACGGACCCTCTAATCCTGGCCTGCTGGCTGAAGGGCTCTGCCCAGGTATTTAAATCCAAAGAGGGTTTAATCATTAGGGTGGAGACTTCTTTATCAGTGAACTTCTCTTCCAGATAGGGTAATAGAAACCAAATGTCTTTGATCTCAATAGAGATGCGGTGGGACACAAGCCAGGGTGAAAGGGAAGGAACCTTCCGTCTGCCCTCTGAAGGGCCAAAGAAAAGGAAAACTTATGTTCTTCCACATCTTTTTAAAAGCATATTCCACCTATGCTTTCTGTTTGGAGACTGATTTGTTTGGGGTTTTTTTTTTTAATTGAATTCTCCCCCTTTTCAGAGGATTAAAGTCTGTCATGAATACCAATGGGGCTGTCCCGCAAAATGGAGGATTGGGGATGGAGCGGCTGAGTTGACTCTCAGGCCCTCTGTAGGAATTGCTGTGGCAATATGAATGCTCTCTATAGGAGCAATTGCTGAGGTTTTGCAGATTTTGAGGGCCTGGCATCAGGGTGTTAGGAGAAAGCACTATGTAACCCCATTAGAGTGTATATAAAAATATTTAGTAAGTGTACAAGATGCAAAATCTACTTACTTTTACATAAGTGTTCTACTAGATGTCTTCTCAGATGGACAAGAAGACTTATAAGCTATTTACGGGGATACCATGCCTGTATGACAACATAGAGAAAACCACAGAGGGTTGATTCAAAAAGTAGTGTCTGTTAAGCCGTTATAACGTTTGGAGTCCAGAGCTGCCCGTGATGATCCCATTAATGCCTGGCGTGGTCCGACCGCTCGCCTGCCAGAGAGCTGTGCTCTGGCTCCCTCTCGCCGCCTTCACTCCTCACTAGGAGGAGTGATTTGGCTACGCATCCGTAATCAAAATGGGTACACAAAAGGCTGGTGGCTTGGTTCACTGAAACCTGAAAAACGTTTTGAGTTCCTTGAGCCTTACATGAGAAATACTGAGGAAAAGTAGAGAAGTGAGAGCTGCAATAGCAAATGTGCCTTTTGGTGGAGTAAGAAGGTGCATTAAGGGCTCCAAAAGACTGTCTTTTGTGGTCATCCTTCGCTAGAAAGCACGTGCGAGGGAATATCCAAAATGGGGAGAGTGAAAATAAGTAGAGAATATACAGACCTTCAGCAAGTATCTCTTCTTCTTCAGCCTCAGAGCTCAAATAACAGAATAGACAAGAACTATTTGCATAGCAGTCAGGTAACAATTATATACCATGCACACTCATTTGTGAAGCACATACTCTTTTAAGTAATTTGTAATTGCCACAATTAAAAATACTAGTCTTTTCTGTGAGTCACAAACCAGTTTTTGAATATTGACTCTATCTACATATACACATGAGTTCAGGACACAGCTATTTGTTTTAATTAAGCCACTCCAAGTGTAGTATGCACATGTGTACTTGAATGAAGAAGTTCGCAAATACTTTTAGGAAAAAAATCTCTTTCAAAAAATATTCTGACAGAGAAACTTAAAAATAATGTATACCTACACCCCTAAAAACAATATGAGTCATGGCTTGAAGATAAATTCATAACCAAAAAAAAAAAGCTGCCAGGATCCCAATGACCGGAATCTGAAATTCATGTCCAGGGTGTAACTGACTATTTCTCAACAAATCTTTGTTTTAATCTCAGTTCACCAAAACCATTTGCAACAGGAAAACTTGTTTTGATTATTTAGATATAAATATATTTTGAATGTCTGGAAAGAGATTACATTTTACCATCATTCTTCAAGAAAAAAAATATCATGCTAACGCCGGAGGGAATTTTGCTTAGAGAAGTTTTGGCTATAATGTCTAATTCAGATACTTGAAGTACATTTATTTATTTGTGAAGCCTTACAGATGTTATTTAATTTTGCTTATTCAGCAAAGCATTTAGGCTGAGGTTCGACTTTTAGACAGATGCCTCAGGTCCGCTGACTCCCTTGGTGTGGAAGCGGAGGGAGCTTGGCCTGCCATATGCTGTTGCAGTGTCAGATGCTGAGAGCTTTTCCTTCGGGTGGCTGCTGCGACACAGAGAAGTTAGATGGAAAATGCCATCAAGTGACTTAAAAGGGACGGGCTCCAGGTGTGCTGGAGTCAGCGGAGCACTCACCCACGGTTTTACTTGTTTAACTGATAGAGCTATCTCCAGTGACAGCCAGAAGCCAGACATAATTTTCAAGACTTAATGTGTTTCTGTCTTATCTTGGTGATCAGTAGCTGGCTACAGGCCACAGACAAAGAAAGAATCGAGGTGGGAGGTGGGGGGGGAACAGACAAGATGACCCTGTTTACTTTCTCAGTGGACTACAAATAGTTGGTAGGTACTTGCTGTTTACTTGTAGCCCAAAAAGCTGTTCCCCTGCCTCCTATGAAACAGTCTTGAGTCTTACTGTACTCCCTTTTGTTCACAGAGGTTTGGAAACAATTTGCTGCACTCTCCATTTAACCTCGCTTTTTACTGCATTTGGAGCTGCTTGTGACGGACCATGCAGGAGAAGGGACTCAGCTACAATAGAAATTTGATAAAGGGAAAAATAGCATCAGCCCAGTGGCCAAAAGACTGCAAAAACTGCTTAAGTCTTAAAGAAACAGGAGCTTTTCTGCAGAGCAAGGATTTTGCCCGAAATATATGAAACTCCATTTGTCAAATGGTCCTTCTTCCACAAAATTAAATCAGAGCAGAACTAAATTGAAACCCAGTAAAACAGACTGAAAACTAAAAATAGGCAGTATTAGCCAAACCAGCAAACCAATACCAACCAAAGAAAAAAAAAAACCCTGAGAAGTTTAATTTGTTACCCAGGGAGAAACAGAGAAGAGGGGCTATTACTACTGGCTCTCTGTGGAAGGTGCTCATCTGGTACATGATCAATAGTGTAAACCCCTAAATTCAGACAGACTGTATTTTTCTCCCACCTTAAAGCCATTATTTGGAATTTGTTTCCCCCTGGAGTAAAACACCACTATTGAGCCTGCCACACTGCTTATGACTGAAGAGCAAAATCCCAGTTTCTTAATTGTAATTGTGCCGGCGCTTGGCTCCTCCTTTCAGCCACTGTGAGAGCAAAGCGCTTCACACAGGATTTAAGCAATATAGTGTTGACCGTAAGGTCCTGCCGTGCAGCACACGGGATGGGGCCTGGATGCAGTTCCGTGAGCACACTGCTAATGAGTCAGCACAGGAATTCAGTTCTTCCCCTAAAATCACTTTATGCAACTTGTCCTGCTCTGCAGTGACCAAAATATTGTTGGGCAGGAGACCCAAAAGCTGAGTGTTTCAATGCATGTTGTGATGGCAAAGCTCAGGGTTGTATGCCTGTACCAACATTAGCTACAGGGTTGTAGCTAATTAGCAACTCATCTAATCTTCCTATGCCCTTTTTCCATCCCTGATTTACTTGGCCTACGTAGGAAATGCTACTTACCCCATTTTTATATAGTATTCAGCACCCTTGTGCCTTTAGGTGATACTGTTGGGATCTGCGTGGGCATTTACGTGCCTCTTGTAGCATCTGAGTGCTTCATACTGTGTTTAACTCCCAGCATCTCCCCTGCCGTGTTAAGCAGGACAGTCCGTGTCGGGGTTAAAGCTTCAGCAGGAAGCTTGTGACAGGGTTAGAAACTAAGTTTGGGTCACCCAAATCATTGACTTTCACTATTAAAACAAAATTTCCTCTCAGCTAATCAATTAAGAGTAATAAGGGCAGAGCTCAGCATGCCAGGGCAGTGAGCCTTTAACTGAGCATTATAGAATTATAAGGAAATACAGTATTTGTGTTCTTTAAAAATTAAAGCAATGCTAAAGCCATGGCGATGAGTAAATGAACAAGGCTTTTCAAAACCATCTATGACTCCTCTTCCACTGTTTTACAGATGCCATTCATGCCTAATTGTTTTTTTTATAAAGCAAAGGAAATGTTATGAAATAAATCCTGCCTCACAGAGTAAGGATGTTGGTCCAGCAAAGCTGCCATCAGAGTGATGGCCACCTCTCCCCAGCCGGCTTTTGTGAGTCGGGGTGCACAGCAACAGCTTTGATCCTTGTCTGAGCGCCTCGCATCTCCACAATTGGGCTTCAGATAAAGATGACTCCAGCCGAATATTGCAACAAATGTTTAGATGAAAACCAAAAATCCCTACATCTGCTAGTTTTCTCTCAA
Organism: Rhinoptilus africanus; assembly: GCA_013400135.1. Lineage (NCBI taxonomy): Eukaryota > Metazoa > Chordata > Aves > Charadriiformes > Glareolidae > Rhinoptilus > Rhinoptilus africanus. The sequence continues at coordinate 745,215 of VXBO01008333.1, forward strand.
ACCCCTACTGTCTTTGAAGAAAAAAATTCAGTCCCATTTCTTACTGGGGTCTGATGGGTGGCTCCTGGTTAATCTCTGTCTGTCTCCCTGGCAACAGTCAAAGGAGATGACCCAGAGGTGGGCAGGAACCCAGCCTCTGCTGTTCCTGTTATCAGGGTCCATCAGCAGGTGACCGTTTCTCATATCCAGGAACAATAAATACAGCCCATGGCTAAGGGAACAACCACACAGCTTTCTTCAGAAGTCTCAAAGAGCAGTAGCTGCACTCCAGACTCTGAGACAGAAGTTTCTCTAAACCCTCCGGTTTTGTGGTTTATGCTGCCTGTTTGAAATGTACACAGACGCTTGCAATTCTCACAACAGTCTGCTAAACAATTTTTTTTATTTTATTTTATACAGTCTTTATTCAAGCAGCCTCTACACACTATTAGAAACACTGCACCCCTGACAGCTTTTATGTAATTTGAATGTTTAGCTGGTGTGGCAACAGTAAATCACAGTTTACTGTGTTCCCACAAGCAAGCTGCGTTTATATTTGCCTGATGATTTTTTCCACGCTGTTGTCAATGAGCAGCTGAGCATCTGCAAAAAAGGCGACTCTATGGCACAGCAACGCAGGTGCTGCAGCTCACCTTCTGCCGAGGCACCAACCTCTGACTGACCCGCAGCACCCTCTAAGCAATGGCAATCTACCTCACACCTTCACTTTTAATAACTGCTCTGCAAGACTCCTGCTAAAAAAGATAAATGATAATGACTTGCTGTCAAACCATGTTTCAAGGTAGCATCTGCTCATGGAGAACATCAAAATAATTAGGCGTAAACAGAAGCACGGCCAAAGTCATTCCCTTGCTCAAAAGCATCTTGTGAGCATAGCGAAAAGAAGTGTAGAACTGGCAAATTCCTTAGTAAATGGTGAAAGGGTATGGAATGGCACAGGGTAAGGAATTTGACCCAGCTAACATCAGGAACCCAGTGACTGTCAGAATGGAGAGGAATCAGAAGCTCCCATAAATGAAGCTCTCTCTTGCCAGAAGGCAGCTAGCAGAAATAACTGAATACAGGTAACGCTCTGTCACCAACGCAGTCATAGGTGACAAGCAGAGGCATTTGGGCACATTTTGTTCTCGGAGATGGTGATGACCCTTCAGCCCTCAAGTGACCTTCCTCATTCCTGACAAATAGGGAGAGCCTTGCTATTCCCTGGGTGAATGGCTACTTCGCTCAAAACAGAAAGAAAAGAAGAAGAAACAGAAGCATAGCAGATGATTTCCCACTCTCCTGATGGCAAAGCCATGGCATGTCCCCCGCACCCTTGAATCCCCCCGTCTCCCCACTGAAGGGCTGTGCCAGCCATGGCCACGCAGTGGAGTGCAGCTCCTTCCCAACCAGCCCTCCACATGGTCGGACCCTCAGCCTCCAAAGATGCCACCATCCTCATACAGAGAAAATGCTCTTCAGTGTCACAGAATGATGACCCGCTGAAAGTCAGCTCGCCAAAAGCAGAGCACCCAAAGATAGCTGGCCTTTTTTGGGACATATCTGAGGCTAAAAGAAACCATAAGACACAGCTCTGCGATGGCTCATAAATGGCCTACCTCCTGCAGAGCCCCAGGAGGAAACTGTGGCTCAGAGACACACAATTATTTCTTTCAAGGCAGTTCCTATGGAGACAAGTTTGTCAGGAGAGGTATTAGCTCTTATTAGAGCATCCTCATCTCACAGGCCCTCGTTATGCCTGTTCTCTTCATTATGTCTGTTCTGTCCATCAATGGTGGCCCAGAGCGAGCTCCCAACACCAGCCCTGCTGTTCCGGAGCCCAGCACCCCCAGTCTCGGGCACGGCCGGAGCTCGGCCCAGCACGGGGGGTGGTTTGCCAGCACTTGGCGGAGGGAAGGGGCAGGGCAAGCCCCTTCGGCAGCACCACTGGGATGTTGTTCCTGCAGAGCAGCGCCGGCACAGCTAGTGACTCGGTGACCCCTCCTTATCTGGAGTAACAGAGTTGGCTCCGGAGTTAGGATCAATCCAGTTTTCTTGTGGGTTGCAAGAGAGTCACAGATAAAAACACCTAAATAATTCAGAGACCAAATACTCTTTCCTAATACATCACTCAGAAACGTGCGTGTAATACCATGCCCCACATGCAATGGAAGGGCTTCCTTCACCAGAGATCTTGCCGCCTACTTTCAGATAACCAGATGAGAAAAGTGCTATGGAAGAATACTGCTGGGGACAGAGAGGAATCTGATTAATTCCATGAAATTATGGGGTGACTCAGCAAAGATGTCAGCATCGTGGATGGATGCAGACGCCTGCTGGGTCAGGGGGACACTCATATAACGGAGCCCAGTTTCACCCCAGTTGCCGAGCGCAATATGAATTGTAAGCATGGCTTCATGTGCGGGTCTGCCCTCTCCCTTTCCAGCCATGGGAAAGTGTGGCCCCCAGTGAGATCTCCAGAGATTTAGCAAGAACAGGACTTTTACTCAGTTTTAGTAAGGCTCTTCACCTTCTTACAGAATACACGGAGCACCTGGCAAAGGGATGCTACCTCAGGATGAAATCAGGATAGGTATTCAGTTCCTCCGCTTTGAAGTGTGTTAACAGATACAGAGAAAACACATTGGAAAAAAACCCATAGAGCTGGCAATAAAACATAAAAAGAAAAACTGACAATTCTTTTAAATATGTCTTGAATTCCTGGAACCTCACATTCTGTCATTTTTCCTGACTTATTTAAACAGATACTGTAATTTTCCTAGTAGCTTAAAGACGACAGCTAAGGAGTAATCAGTGGCGGTTTGTCATTGATTTCAAAGATGCTAGGATTAATAATCTAGCACTTAGGTACAAACATGTCAATGATACATAGCACATTGTCTGAATGTGGTACATCTAGGTATAAGCACAAAAAACTGCCGTTTCTGAAAAATGTATTTCAATCATCAGTAACACTAGCTGATACACTATTATGAACATACTCATTTTAGCCTAATAATCAAGCCAGATATTTTACAGTAGATCCACTTATGTATTATTAGTATCTAAACATTTCTGCTAATAAATCATGCAATAAGAAATGGAAATAAAAATTAACACCCATAACTCATTGCAAAAATGGTTTAATGGAATTAAAAATTTCTACAAAACGTTTTGTTTCAATCTTCAACTCTTTTAATGAATAATCTGACTTTTCTATTTAGAACATGTAAGCTACACATTACTCAGACCTTCTGTCACCTTAACTGATTTCCCAACTTCTCTATAGCCAAGTGCTATCAGTACTACGCTAAGAACACTAATGAAGTACTCAGTCAGTAACTCTGTTAACTTTTAACTTAAGAAATTTAATACTAATTTTTGTGCTACAAACAGAAGTAGTACACATCTGGTATCATTTGCTTTTATACAGTTTCATGTAATTATAATTTATTAATAAACAGGTGAAACGCTGCATTATTGGAGCGATTTTAAGTGTAGCCAGGTTCATTTGAAGTAATAAAAAAAATTCTCTGTCAGCGTAACTGCCTTTTCACTTTGAATAAATACTGATAGCCACAACAGTTCTACAATATTAAATCCACCACTGAACTTGAATAAATGAAAGATGTGAATTCTGTAACCATCTGATAGGCACTTAATCCAATCAGTAAAACAATTCTGTATTTTCGCGTGTCTATTAAAATTAATACCTTTAGGATGTCACACGACAGGGATCCAAATTTCCAGACAAAATACTTGGCTAATAGCAGGAGGCAGTCTCTTTTATAGCACTTGACCAAATAAAGCAAGTAGCTCTTCTACATTGTAAAACAGTGGAAGAGACACGAGCAATTAGCACAAGCAAAACATTTTCACTTGATAAGTCAATCTGGGCTGGTTTTTCTGCCCTGTCAGCAGTGTCTGAAAACAAAGGAGACAGAGCAGCCCCAGGAGACAGCTTGTCTGCCTAACCGTTTTTCTGGGGGGATCTCTTAATTTGTTTTAAAAAGCACATAGCAAACCGTCTTAGGTGACAAAATTTAATATGCCACATAGCACGCTGCAGCAACTGGCACCATGGGACATGAGAAAGGCTATACCAAATCAGTGTCTTTTGGGAACATACTTCTATACTTTGCCTCCACCTCCCTGGTTATCACAACAATCCCTTAAATAGGCAATAAGGCTTGGTCTTGTCTCGAGTGATTTGATAAGCAGTTGATAACCAATGGTTTATTAAGCTCTTGGGGTATATAAGCCACAAGTTTTGCAGCGTGCCCCTGCGCTTGCGGGGTCTGACAGCTCCCTGCTCAGCAGCCCAGGAGGCACTAGAAGATGTTCTTGACTGCAAAAATACTTGGTTTTGTTCTGAGTGGTTTCCTAACAGTGGCAGCAGGCTTTGACATTGGATTATCCACGAAATGTGTGGTGATACCCAAGGAGATGGACATGTGCCACGAGATTGGGTACTCTGAAATGAGGCTTCCCAACCTGATGGGACACACAAGTATGACAGAGGTCATCCTGAAATCCACCACCTGGCAGCACCTTGCGCACACGGACTGTCACCCTCACCTGAGGACATTCCTGTGCTCCCTGCTTGCACCCGTCTGTTTAGATACGTAAGTACCACAGAGCAGTACAAAATTCCAGCCTTTATTTGCCGGAGCAGAGATCAAATGAAATGCACGTTTATCATAACCTAAAGACCATCTCCACTTTTTCTGAAATAACTCTGTTAACTTTTTAGTTGAAAAGTACTGAAAACACACTTAAATTTTTGTTTGCCTTGGGAAAATGAATGCTGTTGTCAAAAGGCATGATGTTGAAATTTAATTCTTGTTAATTTAGGGTCAAAGCACTACTGCGAATAGAATCAGGTGGATGCTGAAGCTCTTCTCAGGTTGTAATAAAAGCGTTTTAAAAACCGTGATTTAACCCTGTAAGCACAGTCCAGTCCATATACAGATCACCCGCACAGTTTGCACAGCTGCCGCTTCTAGAATTATATTACTGAAGGATGTAAAATATCATCAAAGATGATGTACTTTGCACAGAAATCATTGCTGGAATAGTTTCTGTTATCGCTGAGTGAGTTTAACTGATTCAGGCTGGTGTTTCCTGCGGCGGCAGGTTTATCCATCCTTGCAGGAGCATGTGTGTTGCTGTGCGTGACGGCTGTGCCCCTGTGCTCGCCTGCCACGGACACCCCTGGCCGCACAGTCTGGACTGCGATCGGTTCCCGGCGGACGAGGACATGTGCCTGGCATCTCTTACCAAGGAGTATAAACACTTGCACAAAGGTAGCTGGAAGACGGCAGAGGGGAGGGTGGCTGCAGTCTGTGTTCCCGGGAATCAAGGAGATAGAAGGGTCACCGTTCCCAGGCAGTTTGTGATTTTGTAAACGGAGTTGTGTCTATCCATACGGCTTCTGCCTGTCTGTCCAGATGGCAGGGAAAGTGCTGGTACGTGCAGAGTAAGCTGCAGCAGACCTCAGATGGTGTAAATCAGCATCGCTTCAATAACATAGTGTAGGTAGTCTATGCTTAGATAGAGAAGGAAGGCAATTATCACCCTGCACGCAGCTATGGGCAGTATCACACCCACGACAGCACACTGTGTTTGATTTAATTTGAGGTCTTTTTATAGACTTATTAATGGCCTTTATCATGGATAAATGGCACATCCGAATTCATATATTCACAATCCCAGCGCAGCTGAACGCAGGGGCACTGACAGAACCATCCACCTAACACCTTCCCCACCCAACCTTAGCCACAGTAAAAACAATACAACAGTATTTGATGATGAATTTGATGCTGATAATTGAGCTTGTCAGGCTGAACAAGGACTGAATGGGCACGGAAAATGAAATTCCTTTTCATCCCTGGCCATGTTTTCAGAGAAGTGCGTAGACTTTTACATTTTCCCTGACAAATTGTGTATTTTCTCTGTCAACCCTGCGGTTAAACAGTGGGCTTTGAGAGCAGAAAAATGATACAGAAGATTCTAAAAGATAACTATGAAACTTTGTCATTTCTTACCAGTCCTACCAAAGCCTGCCTGTCAGGCCTGCCCAGCAGTGGAGGAATTCTTTACACACAAAAGAGTTCTGGAAGTTTTCTGTGACAATAACTTTGGTAAGTCCTTGCTAATGTGGCTGCTATTAAAGAGACTAACAGCTCTCCTTCTAAAATGCTTTAAAATTGGGATGAAATAGCTGACAGTTTCTGCTGGGATTTCAAAGCCTTAATCCTAAGAGTCTGGCTGTTGACAACTTTAGGTTGTTTATCAGAATATGTTTTTTCTAATCAAAATATAAGGAGGATTTATTTTGCACAAAAGGTTTATTAATGATCTATTTTACAACAAAGCAACTCTTCTCTGGTCTTGTCTAGTTGGATACATTGTAGTACAACATGCTTTATGGAAAATATTTCTGGCAAAAGCCAGAAATAAAAGGTTTGCCTTTTATTCATGGTTAAACCCAAAGTAAAGCTTTGGTTGTTTCACCAGTGAATGGCTTGTTCTTGTTACTTGTGTGCATGAGTTGTTTATGATACATCACTTACCGAAAAGGAGACTCAGAAAATCAAATTAGTAAAAGAAATTCTTACCTCGTGTTGCCTTACTGGAGTGACAAGCGATACTTTTGAGTTTGCCCTAGAAACCTCCTGCAAAGCCCTTTGAAGTCAGTGCAAAGACTCTCGGCGACTTTGTCTGGCTTTAGCTCAGGCAGTATAGAGAAATTTCATGCTAAAAAGTGTTGGTGGAGTCAACGGGGGCAGGTAGACCCCTATAATGAAAAGGGAGTACCTAAAAGGGTGGTACCAGGAAGCATTACTAGCTATTTTTGCTGAGGGTTCATAACACGGACAAAGTGAGTTCCAGGAGAATTGCTTGGGCAAGCTGGGCAGCCTCATGAGACAAAGACGCTGGCAGCTTACAATAGCTAATTATCCACAATGTCTAACATACAATGTGATGGTAAAAAAAAATACATTATTCACCTTTGTGAAAAAATTCTCTACTACTCCATTAAAAAATTCTCTACTACATAACTTATTTTAAAAAAATATTTTAGAATGTGTACTGCTGCTGGAGAAAGCCTTGCCATACTCTATCAGCATAAATTATGATAGTATTTTTAAGGAATCATCCTGCTTTCATTGTTAGTGTTTGTTTCCGCATTTGAGTAAACAGAGTAACTTACATGTTTCCTTATTTTTCCTTAGCAGTGAAAGTAAAGCTGTCCAAAAAGAGAACAGTATTTGGTGACCAAGAGTATAACATTGAATGCCAAGTGGAATTCATTACCCAGGGCTCACTCCTGCCTTACGAAACTCAGAGTATGGTACAACAGTGGCTGCTTATCAATGAAAACTGTACGCAGAGGATGACTCCGACCCATCGTCCCATGGTGTACCTCCTTGTGGGGAATATTGAAGAGGGCGTCATTTTAGTAAACCAGGTTTATCGCTGGCAGAGGAGAGACTCCCAGCTGACTTTGGCCACTCAGAAGTGGAGATACCATAAATGCTTGTAAATAGCTATCACATTATTTGTAAAAAAAGATTATTATACTTCTCATTGCAAACCTATCTTGTAAATAAGAATGTACTATAAGTGGAATGTAAAGTCTTAATTTCCTTTTAAATTGTATTATAGGTTGAACTTAAACCCCAGTGTTATCAGGCCTCCTTTCTGTAGTGTTCCAGCTATTCACATCAAGTTTGAACTTGGCCGAGCATGTATAAATGTTTCTTTGAGTTTTTGCAAAAATATTTTGTAATATGTGCAAAAGCTGGCGTAAAACAGTTTTAATCCAGCTGACTACCATTAATGTATTTTGCTATACTGCTTACTGACATTTTCTCCAGTTACCTAAACTTTCCCCTTGCTGAGTTTCATTAATCCACCTCATTTTCTCCCATGAGTATTTTAAAAGAAGGCAGCCCTCTGCTGGTCGCTTTTGCTGGAATGAAAGTGGAATAAATGGGAATAAGTAACTGTAAGCACAATATGGTTGGCCACAGCTACAAGAAGATTTGGTTACTGGGGCCTCAATGACAGAGCTGACAGCGTCTCAGTAGTAACACCTGAGAGCATTGGCTAGATGCAGTTTTTGAAACCTTTTATTCTTGTGTGACCATCTGGAAGGTAACACGGTTCAACTGGAATCTAAATTGCGCCTCCCCCCCTACTGAAAGGTTCCTTGTCATTTTCAGAGACATTTAAAAAGCCAATGCAGAATCTTCACCAGCTGTCTAAGGGGACTGCAGGGAACTAATGGAGTGATAATATTAAAGAAATGCAAAATATTACAGTGGCCACATGATTAGCATCCTCCTTGTCAGTGCAATACACTGACATTAAAGACCACATGAAGATGGACAGAACTTGACTTAATTTTAGTTTTTTATATATATGTATAATAGACCCAAGAGCAGGTAATTAATAACATAAATTAGAAGCTATTTCAGTAATACAGTTTCTATTATGGTCATATTTTCTTGAAACAAATATGGGGAAAATTTATGGTCAGTAGTTTTCTAAAAGTCCCATCTGTAATGATCTGGGTTCCTGATAGTCCCCCCTAAGTGCAAGTTTGCATGCATGCTCCTGATGATGCCTGCTCCGTCACTTTCTACCAGGAACTAGAAAACTAGTAGAAATTGAGGGGGAAAAAAAAGCCGAAAAAACCTACATTTGGTTTATGTTGTATAATGAAGTCACTGCTTAGAAAAAAGCAGGTTGTTCAAAAGCTCGGTTCATTTGATCCTGCTGAGTCTGTGCTAGTCCTTGCAGGAAGAACTGGTGAATGTTTAAAGAAGCCTGTTAGGGCTCCACACACCCCCACGGCTCCAGGAGGGCTCTGTCAGTGGCTGCTCCAGGCGACGGGCAGCCCGGCAGCCACTGACCCGCTCAGAAACCCCAGGAGAAGCACCAGGGGCTTGCTGTGACAGGACGGGCTGGCTGCTGGTTCCTACGTTACTCTGAAAAAATGAAGGAGTAATCATTTTAGTTCAAGTTTTAATTTAATTTCTCTTTATGTTAGAGGATACAGCCTGGAGAAGAGAAGACTCCAAGGAGACCTTATAGCCACTTGCAGTACCTAAAAAGGGCCTACAGGAAAGATGGGGAAGGACTCTTTATTAGGGAGTGCAGTGATAGGACGAGGGTTAATGGTTTTAAACTGAAAGAGGGGAGATTTAAATTAGACATCATGAAAACATTTTTCACTGTGAGGGAGGTGAGACACTGGCACAGGTTTCTCAGAGAAGCTGTGGCTGCCCCATCCCTGGAAGTGTTCAAGGCCAGGCTGGATGGGGCTCTGNCGCGGCCCCGTGTGAGGGAAGGGGCCTGGGACTGCCGGGCTCCCCCGGCGGGCGGGAGGCGAGGAGCGGAGCGGAGCGGGCCCGCGGCCCAGCCTGACGCGCTCTCCGGCGGCTCCGCCGAGGCGGCTCCGCTGAGGCGGCCGGCCGCGCGGTTTGGCCCTTGCTTGCTCCCCATCGATCTCTTTGTTTCCCTTACTCGTCTCTTCTGGGTTTCTGAAAGACCTATAAAGTTTTAAGCACAACAGATGCCCGTCACCGTGTCGCCTGTGGGGTAGATAACCGTGTTTTTCGTACTTTGAAGCGCTGAGAAGTAGCCGTCTCCTCTCGCGTCAGTGCCAGGTAGGTACCTGCGCGCAGTGGCGGGAGGGGAGGCCTGCGCTCAGTCCGCCCGGCCCGCGGCGCGGCTGGAGGGGCCTGGGCAGATGGCGTGACCCCCGGCCTGCACCAGAAACACCCGCGCCGAGGGTCTGAATATTCGGGTAGTCGTGACTCCTGCCCGCCTGCGCCCGGTCCTGGGGTCCCTGCCATTAGCTTTGCCCTAGTGCTCCTGAGTCTTGTCAGGGCTCCTCCTAAGTGATTTTCTTTGATTTTGTTCCGTAAGTACAAAGTCTAAAGTGCAAAAGCGTCAAGCAAGCAGATAAGGTGTGTATGTATGTACTCACTAGCTAATACAATATTGTTCGTTTGAATATACATTTACTTCTTGCCTGAAATACGTGCCTTGGGATTTTTGGTTTGTTCTGCCTGTAGCAATGGCTTCAGGAACAGCACTGGTTTACGATGAAGAGATGACCACTCATAAACTGCTTTGGAGCGAGTAAGTCACTGACATCCTTTTTATGAATAGATTCTTACTAGGACTTCTGAGAGAAGTACCAAGTAAACACGTTTTTTATAAATGTAATAGGAAATACCTACTTACAGATACCCGGTCATTTTCCTAGTAAATAGAAAGTCTCCTTTTGGATGAAAATGTTCATTTTATTCCCAGTTTGTATCCANGGATACCATACAGGCCAGGGTTATGGAGGTTTTTTGGCTCTTGGATTTGTTACATGCTAAAAATCTTCACAATACCTGTGGCTGAACTACCACCGGCATGAAAACAGAACTCAAACTGCCAGGCCTACCTCACAGCGCCCTGGCGAAGCAGTTTTCTTTTGTACGTACTTCAAGGGCCCCGTTACCCACCGGTGACACTCACAGCCGCACCGCTGCCGGCGGCAATTACATTTCGGAATTTAAACCCCGCTGCCCGCCGGGCGGGGACTCCGCTCGGCCCGCCCAGGGCCGCCGCGGCGGAAGGAGCGNGGCCTGGGCAGATGGCGTGACCCCCGGCCTGCACCAGAAACACCCGCGCCGAGGGTCTGAATATTCGGGTAGTCGTGACTCCTGCCCGCCTGCGCCCGGTCCTGGGGTCCCTGCCATTAGCTTTGCCCTATTGCTCCTGAGTCTTGTCAGGGCTCCTCCTAAGTGATTTTCTTTGATTTTGTTCCGTAAGTACAAAGTCTAAAGTGCAAAAGCGTCAAGCAAGCAGATAAGGTGTGTATGTATGTACTCACTAGCTAATACAATATTGTTCGTTTGAATATACGTTTACTTCTTGCCTGAAATACGTGCCTTGGGATTTTTGGTTTGTTCTGCCTGTAGCAATGGCTTCAGGAACAGCACTGGTTTACGATGAAGAGATGACCACTCATAAACTGCTTTGGAGCGAGTAAGTCACTGACATCCTTTTTATGAATAGATTCTTACTAGGACTTCTGAGAGAAGTACCAAGTAAACACGTTTTTTATAAATGTAATAGGAAATACGTACTTACAGATACCCAGTCATTTTCCTAGTAAATAGAAAGTCTCCTTTTGGATGAAAGTGTTCATTTTATTCCCAGTTTGTATCCAGGTGCTGTAATGATAATCTGAAGCTGCATTTGAGAAGCTGTAGGCCTCCAGCCTTGTAGGCCTTAATAATAAGTGTTAGCTTTAAGCATCCGAGCAGCCCCCTAAATAAAGACTTGATCGTGGAAAAGAATATGTAGATATACTCACTCAGATGAAACCCATCAATTAAATTCAGCTAGAAATTGGTATATATGACTTGCTTAGATTTACATAAACTAGACTAATGCGTTTGCAGTGCTCAGAGTACCAGTCCACTGTTTTCTCTCCCAAACCTACTTCTCTGTTCACCTTCATTACAGCTTTTCATGCCAGCATTCCCGTGTCTGTAGTTAAGCATTGCTACTTTCAGTGGAGAGGAAGCAAAAAATGATGCTGCTGTTTTTTATTTAAGAACCATATGTAATTTTCTGCTGACATATTTTAGAACCAATTTTTGTTTCAATTCCAAAACAAAAAGTATTTAAAGACTTTTTCTTCTACTCTCACATGCCCATCTATGAGGGTATTGAAGCTTCTGACAGTGGGAAGCTAGGCATTATGAAATGTATTTGTTAGCTCTGCTGGTATGGTGACATACTAATATGGATATTGCTTATTTTTAGTCCTGTTTGTGATATCGAAGTGCCAGAAAGACTGTCATCCTCCTATGAGCAGCTTAAATGTTACCATCTCTTGGAAAGGTGTGTTCGTGTGCCTGCCAGAGAAGGCAGCGAGGAGGAGATCCTGTTGGTTCACAGGTCTGAAATTTACTTTCATCACCATTCAGATTAATTCAATGAAATAACAGATCTCATACCTCCAGGTCATGTTTTGCTCCATTTGAAAAGGTCTGCTCCAAAATTCAGTGGCTTCCAGGAATTTCAATGGAAAATGCGTCACACTTTAAGCAAATAATTTTGAGTATGGTGTAGGTGCTGAAGTGTGAGTCTGCTATTTCACTAAATCGCCATTTTCACTCTTTGGGTTTTTAAGCAATGATGCTGATTTATACCTCGGTTTAAAAGTAAACTGCTAATAAAAATTTGGACAAGACTTTAAAAAGTGTAGGAAAAGGGTAATTTCTTTAGAATTATAATAACCTCCACCTTCTGCCAAGCATATTTGAGACAGTGAACCAAACAGAAAGTTTTGGTTTCTGCTAATTCTGGGGGGTGGAAATTAAGAGGAACAGCAGCCTGTCCGTTCTGAAGTCATGGCAATTAAATCTGCTCTGGCATTTGTCACCTGAGTGTGATGGTTCTGCAGCCAGCTGCAGACGATTCTGCGTGTTGCTTGTGCACTTGCCCTCATCAGGGAGCAGCAAGGGCAGCCTTCTCTGAAAGGGAAGCAGAGCATGATGACAAAGCAGCCAGAGGCAGTGGCATCCTGGAGAAGGGCTCAATCCCACAATACCGGAGCGAGACAAGCAGCATAGTGGTGGTAACCAGACTCAGCCATGAGTTTAGATTGCCCCACAAGGCCATAGTGACATGACAGGTCTGAGGTCAAGCTAGAGAATCACTCCACAGGTCCAGATTAGCGGCGTTCATGGCCATATGCAGACATGGCTACACAGCACAGCTGCAATGTAGCCAAGGGCAAGAGCCTTATCTTAAAAGCAAGTGCCAAGGGAAGGGGGGGGAGCCTCTGCTGAGACTCCTTAGCAGAGCTGAGGATCCTTCTATCGCTCTTGTTCAAGGTGACCAGCTGTACTGTCTCCAGGAGGGAAGGGATGCGCTCGAGGCCCTGACGCCTGTGACAAGAACCAAAGCTTGATCCCAAGTCACGCTTAAATTTTCAGATTGCAGAGCAGTATTTTTCGTGAGAACATACTTGTTTGTTAGAATGCAATTAGTGCTGTGTAACAATACAATTAATTTTCATAGTAAATACATTGCTGATTGGCTACGGAGAGGCTTGATCACTGTTTACAGTTGAGTTGTTCCTGCTAGATGGCTGGGGACAAATGACTTCACGAAGTCTTGTCTTTGTTTCCATTGGTAAGTTAGAGATAATAGAGCTCTTTCCTTTCTAAAACACTTTTAGATTGAAACAAATTAAAAATTGCTATTAAAATGTTTTGTTTGTGTTCACAGTTAGTTACAAGGCTGTGATGAAGTTAAACTACTAATTATACAGTCATTCAGGCTCATGTGGCTATATTCCTGTTAGTGCCTTCATTTCGAAGCCACCGTTTAGCTTTATTTCTATTAGGCAGCACTAGTGTGTCTCATTATGTTGTGAAATTCTGGTTGCTTTGTCATTGTCCACCTAGAGGAATGGATGTGTTCCTTGTGTCCTGGATTAGAGCACAGATGGGAGCGTAGATACCATCAACTTGCATTTCCAGCTCACTACACAAGGGCAGGAGAGCTCTGACAGAGAATTGGGGGAACATTGATTCTAGTGCCTTGGTACTTACTGCACTGGAACCAGTGAAAAGAGGGAGTTAGTACACACCTGATAAGGGATTAATTCAAATACTTACTTTCCATAGAACAAGGGAGCACTGGACCCACATTCTCAGAGTTACAATTCACATTCTGATGGCTTTCAGAATCCTAATTTAGGTCTTGGTGGGATGGTATCTATTTGTGGTGTGGATTGCAGAATAGATTGTGCATGATGAACAAAGAGCCTTTTTTTTGAAAGCTATTGCTCTTGCCTCTGGAAAAGGGAGAAGAATTCTTAAGACATCCAAGAACCCTTTCACAGGGCTCCTTATTTTTTTCACAGTACCTTGCAACTAGCATTCCAGAGCACCTACTGGACTTGTGAGTCTCATAGAAAGCCCTTTTAACATACATTCTATTACGTTTAATTACATTTTGCATTAAAAAAACTTCATAGGTTTGTTTGTTTAGTTAAGTGTTGTGTTTATCTCTATCTCCTCTGCAGTCTGGAACACTTGGAAGTGGCAAAAAGCACACAGACAATGAATGAAGAGGAACTGAGAAGAGTCTCTGGAAATTATGATGCTTTTTTCTTTCATCCGGTGTGTAAGTTAAACTGCTTCCTCTGTTGGGAGTTACAAGTATTTGTGGGTTTGCATCTTAGTGGCACTTTTCTAAGTAGGGGAAAATTAGCAATACGTTTTTTGCTATTTAAGTAGACTTACCTATATTTATGATGTTATTATCTGTTTCAAGTTTAGTATAACACTTTAAATTGGTTAAGCGTCCTATTGTCTCTTCTGTAATTGCATCATGCCAGTATAGACCACTACTCAAATTTTAGCACTATTTTTGTCACTTAATGTCACTGTAGACCATTAGTGACCTGTAAGTCACACTTTGGTAACAGTTTCTCTTAAACGTTGTGCCAGGTAATGGAGGTGAAGTCGCTTGTGTTAGGTTTCATTCGTAAGGTTTCATTCCTTTTTTTCAAAGATGCCATGTCATTCCACTAGTCAGTTCAATTTGTCCATCTTGTGTTTCTTAACTGCTCCAGTGAGAACATCCTTATAAAGGATATGACCTAGTAGATAGGTAGATAAACCTGATAGATAGAACCTACTAGTTACCTAGTAGATAGGTAAAACCTAGTAGATAAACTTAGTAGAAAGATCATTGGAATTGGTATGGTAAAATTCTCCTTTCAACTATCTGCATGCAACCTCAGTAGCATAGACTTATGTCATGACAATTTGCCCATGGGATGTAAATGCACGTCATGCCTGATTAGTTTAAAACGAGATGAGAAGTGTTTGATGACAACGAAGAGATTCTCTTTTTCAGAACACTTACCGCTGTGCCAGACTTGCAGTAGGAGCAACTTTGCAGCTGGTGGATGCCGTGATGTCAGGAAAAGTGTGCAATGGAATGGCATTAGTAAGGTAAGAAAATATATGAGAAAGTCGTCTTTTCTCCCCAAAATTTTCTTTGATGTGACTAACCATTTGTTTTAGACCTCCAGGTCACCACAGCCAGAGAAATGCAGCTAATGGGTTCTGTTTGTTCAACAATGTGGCTATTGCAGCAGAATATGCAAAACTGAAATACAGTCTGCAGAGGTAGGACATTGTACTGTTTTAGATGAATGAGCTTTCTGGGTGTCATGTAAGTTTTGGGACAGAAAAACGTTACTCATCTGTACTTCCTTTAGATCAAGATGTTGTGGTTCTTCCGCTGAATGTTTTCTTTCGTTGATCTATGCAGAATCCTAATCGTTGACTGGGATGTGCACCATGGGCAAGGAATTCAATATATATTTGAGGAGGATCCAAGGTTTGAAGGATTTTGTTGTGGGTTTTTTTTTTATGTTAGCTAGTCAAGTATTGCTTTCATCTGTAATGAACAAGATTTCTTAACTTTCTAAAACTAGAATCTTACAAAACATTCTCCTTGCTATTTAAGTTGCTCTGTTGTCTTCACTTGGTATCAAATAGAGGGAAAATTATAACAAAAATAAATATGTAAATTTATTCTACTGCTTATCAAGATAAGCAATATGACGACCTTGGTTTGCCAGTAGTAAGATCCGTCCGTGACAGTATTTGGGTAATATCTCTATTCTCTCTATTCAGGAATCTCTCAGTTCAAGTATTGAAATAGTAGTTAAATAGAATACGTGAGCTTTATGTTGTTTTCTGAAAAGCCATGGGATTAGATTCTAGAAACAAGTCGGCTCTTCTGAAAATGTCTTGGTTTTGACTTGAAGGGATTGCATGCAAACAATACATTTTTAGCAGTTGCACTAGGTTAATTTTGGCGTGGGACCTACTGTACCAAGTTTTGCAGTCCAAGTATGTTAAGAGAACTAAGAGGAAAGGATGATTCTATCTTCATGCTTTCTGTCAATGCAGCCGCCAGGTTAAGGATATAAAGTCAGTTTCAGAACCTTTCAGTCAGGTTGGATTTGTTTCTTGTATTTTTCAGTGTTTTGTATTTTTCCTGGCATCGCTATGAACATCAGGAATTCTGGCCATCACTCAAAGAATCCAATTACGATGCTGTGGGTCTGGGAAAAGGAAAAGGCTTTAATGTAAATTTGCCTTGGAATAAGGTAAATGTTGTTTACAGCACAACAAAGCAATGCAATAGCTTTCTCTCTCATGCTTTACATAACACTTTCTGAGAAGTGCACTGCTTCACTTGCTTGGCAGATGTCTTAGCACAGTGTACCTCCTTTCTGTCAGTGGAATGTCTGCTAAGAAATATCACTGAGAATATTATAATGATGTTTTTTTAAAAAAAAGAGAGAGGGAGAAACATGCACATACTCTTTTTTTCTTGAATATCTTGCCTGTGCATCAAACCAGAAAGTGTTTCAGATGAGAAAAATGGTGGGTAATTATGCACTTTACTTAAATAGTTTGTTTTCCTTGACCTTGTGAAATTTCCTTATCGTTTAACTTTTTTTACTATCTTTCCGTAATGTCTTGAAGAACCTTAGAAAATCTATTATTCCGACAGGAAAATACAATGTATATTTCTCACATTTTGCAGGTTGGGATGGGAAATTCAGATTATCTTGCTGCATTTTTCCATGTGTTGCTTCCAATGGCTTTTGAGGTAATTTTTTACTGCTCTGCTATTCGAATAGCAAAACCAAAGACTACTTCCTAAGTACTTGTTAGCAGGTATCATTGAGTATTTTGTAGAAATGCAGTAATTGCCAGTAGCACAGTTAACACATTATTTCTGCTGGTATGAAGAATGTCCTGATCAACATTTATGGAATGTTAGCTTTTAAATAATACCAATCTGCAACTTCTCTAGCTGGAATGAAAATAGTGTAAAAGGGTAATCTTAGTTTTTATTCAAGTAGAGTCTTTATTTGTTTTCATTTTGTAGCTGAAAAAACAGCTGAACATGATACAGTTGAAATCCAGTACAAAATTGAAAACAGGACATAAGAATGTGCTACAACTCTCTCTGTTTTATAACAGTTTGATCCTGAACTGATTCTTGTCTCCTCTGGATATGATTCTGGAATTGGAGACCCTGAAGTAAGTAACTTATTGTGGCCTTCGTGTTGTCAGTCATCAATCTGTTCACAAAATATTCCTACCTCTTAAATGTCCTGTGATTGCTAGGTGAAATTCACTTTGACCAAGCTAAAAATACATGTTTGAGTCCTTAAGCTGACCTCAGCTCATTAAATAGTACAAGAAGACATGTAAAGGCAAACTATCCATAGGTGTAATTACTGTGTTGTTTTTCGCCCCTTCCTTTAAAGCAGTTGGTTCAGCATTTTGTTAGCTATGAGTGGCAAACGTTCC